>JARYHS010013631.1:112407557-112599712 GCA_031002005.1 Vandiemenella viatica | reverse complement strand
GTTATCGAACATGACCTGGACATTTTTAGCAATCCATTTAATCTGGATGTGAATCAGTCAAACCAGAATTGCAGCTCGAACTGATTGAGTTGCAATGAAATACTGAATTGAAGCAACTATTCTCAACGTTTCTAAATTGAGTTCTACAAGGCTCTGTCAAAATCAAGTTTCCCAAACTGAATCTCACGCTCAGAAGATAATTGCGATGTTTGCATCTTCCTACCTGTGTGAACAGGCGTTTTTCTACTATGAAGCTTCGCAGAAACAGCGTTAGAAACCGATTGACTGATCACCATTTAGCTTCACTACTGCGAATCAGCTCATCCCAGTTTCTAACCAGATTATGAACAACTTTTAGAAGCTCAGTCACAGTTTCATCTGTCACGTGCACCTTCCTACTCTCAATTTTTGTAACTTTTTTCTAATTTTTTACCATTGTTACATAATATAGTTGTGTGTGATGTAAAAATCAAATAAAGTTAATCACTTACAAAAAAATAACAAAAAAAAATCCGGCCCGCCGAGATAATTTTTTATTTATGTGGCCCTCCCCTTAAAAAGTTTGCCCATCACTGTACTATACGATGCAAAACCCAACTTTCGATCCTCTCTTCGACATCGAAGATCCTCAGACACCTCCTACATTTCAAGACACCGGAAAAAATCTTGGCATCCAGATGCAGCCTGTACAAGAACCATCATACGCCGAACGACTCCCACATATGGCAACGGAAGAGATGCAGTACGACCAGGTCGGAGATCTAACAGAGCAACAGCAGCCTCGCCAGACTCAAAAAGTGGCATCGCGATCCCGCCCAAGATCACGCTCACCTCAGAAGATTAACCAGTCATCACCAGTGAGTAAACGCGCGAAGCAAAAAGACCAGTGTCACATAACCTAGAACTTACTGCAAAAGTCCCGCAACCTATCAATGTAAATGATTCATTAGTTAATGAAAAGATATCCCCGAACGTGACAAACCTAACCCCTATGTCAACATCGCAGCCATACCTGGACTCCATCCAGTAACTATGACAAATCTGACTACCCCTCAAATCAAAGTAGCCAAGACAATAGATATTCACTACTGACAATGGCCCTTACTATGTGATGGTCGAAAGCACTAACAGCAACATAGGCAGACTCCATCCTATGTCTGTTGGAAAAATACTTTTCTGCCAGAACAACCACCTAAGATCAGAAATCAGTAACATAACTTCAGCAGGGCGCAACAGAATTAGAATTGAAGCTAAATCTAGTGCCTCCGCAAACTCCTTGGTGGAACTAAAATCACTTAAAGACAACAACTTAGAGGCGTACATCCCGTACTACATGACGAGGAAGCAGGGAGTGATTCGAAACATTGACACCTCACTGTCCACAGACGAAATAATTAGTGAAATAGTTTCTCCCTTCCCCGTACTGAAAGTCAGAAGATTCACAAAAAAAGTCCCATCGGATAGTGGCACTCAGTACCGCCCCCTACCTGTATGTGTGTTAACCTTCCAGTCCCAAGTATTACCGCAATACGTTTACTTATATGGCATGCGTTGCGAAGTCCAACCCTATGTGCCACCTGTATTACAGTGTTACCGTTGTCTTAGATATAATCACAGTCAATCACAGTGCAAAAGCCAACCTCGTTGCAGCAGATGTGCAGGCCCCCATAATCTCAAAGATTGTACATCAGAAAACCAGCTAAGTTGCATTTACTGTCAAGGACACCACTTGTCCACCGACCGTTCTTGCCCGGAATATAGACAGCGAGCTGAAAGGAAACAAACTTTGGTAGCCAATAGTCCCCAATACTGGCCACAATTACATACCCGCGTTCATACGCGAACATAGCAGCATCCAGCCCTCAACTTGTACAAATGGGTCAGCAACCACCGGAGCAAATTCCTATTCCTATAGCTGCCAAACAAGTCGTTCCGCAAACCTTGCCTCCAAGCCCCATCGTAGCCTATGATGGTAGCAGCTCTCAAGCACGTGAAGTCGGAAGCCGCTATGATTTCCGCCAAACAGCTCCACGCAGCCGCCTAAAAGGAAACTCGACCCAATCAAATGTAGCAGGAAATAGAATAACAATTCCCAGACATTTATTTTGGAGAAGTGATGGTCCTTTAAGCCCAATAATAAACAACCACCATGAAACTACAATTCAACCAACACCTTTAGAGTCAACCTATGGCAAAGAGAGCACAGAAACTATCCCACCCTCCAATAAATCCTCCCCACTGGTTGAAAAGCTCTTGATCTTCATTATCTCTATACTAGAAGAAACCAAAACCAGTGGCATAATAGACCCGACACTCATTGGCACTAAACTACAGGAACTATTAACTACCATCGGAGCTTAAATCCTCCAACAATGGAAAACATCTTATGTGACATTAAAATCGCACATCAAATAAAAATACCGCAATGAATTCCTGGTCGCTATTGCCAAACAGAGAAAGCTTCACTACAGAACCTAAGTTGGCGACATCTTGTAATTGGTTTGACTAAACCTCTCCCAGGAAATCTATGGCCCAAGGACGACAGATTACAATGCTACAATGGAACGCCCGTTCACTAAAATCTAATAAGGAAAGTCTTGAACAGGCATTAAGAGCGCACGACGTAGATATTGCCACAGTCGCCGAAACATGGCTGAAACCAACTGACAGCATGAGTATTAAAAGCTACAGCATCATTCGTTGTGATCGTGATGACGGATATGGAGGAACTGCTATCTTCGTCAAGAGGGAATGACGTACAACACAGTGCAACTTGACACCACAGGACTACCGATTGAAGCCTGCGCCATCTCCTTAAGAGTTAACAATACCTGGCTGACAATAGCGACGATATATCGACCGCCCAACACGGCTCTCACAAAACCTCAAATATTAAGGCTATTACAAAAACTACCCAGCCCATATATTATCACCGGAGATCTGAATGCGCACAACAGTGCTTGGGGGAGCGGAAAAACAAATCATCTTGGCCGAATAATAATAGAGATAACAGAAGAAGAAAATCTAGTTATACTTAATGACGGCACAGCTACAAGAATCTGTAACCCGACGGAACGTAAATCAGTAGTGGACATTGCATTGGCCTCCTCGAATATTGCAGCATTGCTCGATCACAGAGTGATCCACGAGCCTCTGGGATCAGATCACTACCCGATTTTGATCACCATGAGACTAAATCAACCCAGCAAAAAACCTCAGGCAACATCAGGTCACAAATGGAATATCAGGAACGCAAATTGGAACGTATACACTGATACTGCTGCGACACAGTTAAACAACCTAAACGATGGTGGAGTGACAGAGGAAAACTATAACAGCCTGATCCGGGTTATAAACCATGCGGCCAAACAAGGCATACCCCAAAAGAAACAAAAAGAAATGAACACTACCAGGAACCACCCACCATGGTGGAACGAGGAATGCGAGAAGGCTATTCAAGAGAGGAGAGACGCGCTCCGAAAATATCGTAGATGCAGCAACATGGAAAATTTCATAGAGTTAAACAAAGCACAAGCTCGTACAAAAAGAACATTGAAACAGATGAAGAAAGAAGGTTGGAAAAATTTCTGCGCATCAATCAATAGAAACACCCCAATTACCACCATATGGACAAAAGTCAAAAACTATAAACGATCAACTGAAACAGTGCACCCGACGTCGAACATAAGCACGGAAATGCTGGAGCAAATACTAACAACATTAGCACCTCCTTCCGCCAACCCAATCTGCAACTCCCCACCTGAAGATGAAGCTAGCGACCCCATGTCAAGACCTTTTAACATGGAAGAATTTGAAAAAGCGTCCAAGAATTCCAATAACACGGCACCAGGAATAGACAACGTCCACTACAGAATGATCGGACACTTACCATCACGAGGGAAAAAGATGCTCCTAAAAGTTCTAAACAATGTCTGGAATAAAAGACAACAGATTGCAGGATTAAAAATTCGAGAATCATCCCGATCCTGAAGCCGGGTAAAAACCCGTCAATAGCCACATCTACAGGCCCATAGCACTATTGCCATGCCCATATAAACAACTGGAGAGGATGGTGAAGAATAGGATCGAATGGTTTGCCGAACACAATGACCTTCTGCCAGACCACCAGTGGGCGTACAGACGCGGTAGAGGCAGCAATGACCTACTAGTAAGACTTGTCACAGACATCCAATCCAGCCTAAGTAGAAACCGATATCTCATAGCCCTCTATACTGACATCAATAGCGCCTATGACAATGTCAACCTCGAGCTACTGGCGGGGAAGATGCAGAACATGGGCTTCTCCGCAACCTTTACTTACAACCTAATATCAATGCTGCAGGACAGAATACTGATAAAAAACACAAAGGAGTTACAATAGGACCGCGACACACGAGCCAGGGTCTGCCGCAAGGATCGATTCTATCACCGATCCTCTTCAATATATACACGTATGACCTGGCCAAAATACTACCCAGGGGAGTGTACATACTACAATATGCAGATGACATATGCATATACGCAGAAGGCGAAACGCTGACGGAATGCATAAAATTGCTTAGTACAGCGATGGAAAGATTAAACAAATGGTTGCAAGATAATGGGATGCAGATTGCACCAGAAAAATCAGCAGTAGTAATATACACGAGACACCGATTACAACAAATGGAATCTGTACGACTTGGGCCATACCTATTTCCAAACAAAAAGGTAATAAATACTTGGGCATGCAAATAGACGCCAAACTTAGCTGGGGTCCACATATAACATACATGATAGACAAATGTGAGAAGGCTATCAATCTGCTGCGTGCAACAAGTGGCTGCTGGTGGGGAGCTGACCCGAAAGTACTCTTACTCCTCTACAGAGCTTTGGTGCGTCCGATAATTGACTATGGGTGCCTCTGTTATAGCTCTGCAGCTGAAACTCTGCTCAACAAAATAGATAAGGTTCAATACAAAGCACTGCGCATATGTTTCGGCGCAATGCGCTCTACACCCACAAACGCACTCTTGGTAGAAGCCATGGAACCTCCACTGAACATCCGACGATACTACCTATGTGGGAAATTCATCTCAAAGATTATGCAGTTCCGAAACAATCCCTTAATAGATGTATTAGAGACACTGGCGCACAGAACCACTTGGACAGTTACTGGCGTAGGAAAAAAATACCACTGCTCGCTACAACATACATCGACTTAGTTCAATACCAACCTATAATCATTTCCTCAAGCAGAATGCCTTGCTTTGAAGGCTCATACAAATCAACGATAATCAAAATGGAGATGAACTTGGACATACCATTCACAGAAAATACAGAACGGAACACAAGCCTTTTATTGGAAACTCTTGCGCAATACGAAAATAGTGTACACATTTACACCGATGGTTCAAAGATCGGCAGCACAGTAGGCTGTGCCTTCGTGGATATGCACGCACGAGTCGAATCGATGTATAAACTCCACAGCGAAGCGACGATATATACCGCCGAAATGGTTGCCATACTCAAGGGATTAGAATATGCCAAGAGCACCAGCTCCAAGACAGTGATCATACTATCTGACTCTCGAAGTGTCCTCGAATCTCTACACCATCTTAATAATAATGCGTGGAGATGCCCCTTAACGTACCAAATCCTGGAAAGTGTCAGGGAACTAGAAGAAATAGGAAAACGGACCATCTTTATCTGGATAAAAGCGCACACGGGAATTTACGGCAACGAAAGAGCGGATCAGTTGGCTAAGTCGGCAGCCTCCGACGGTACAACATATCCATATATCAAGACGACTGATCTCCTGTCCACCCTGCGCGCCAAGGCAAAACAACTGTGGGAAACATCGTGGGAAGAAACAATAAAAACAAAAGGAAAACATTACGGCACCATACATCCAACAATCCTAAATCGCAGTGGCATCAAACGAATTACGTACCAAGGAAAACAATTGTCACCATTAGCAGACTAAAATTCAATCATGGCTTCTTCCCAAAACACTTACACCGCATTAATTCACTGAACACCCAACCTGCTGCACATGCGATGGAAGCAGCATATGCGAACCCAACCACCTCCTATTTGCCTGCAAGGAAAAATGGCGGGAGAGCACACAGCTCATTCAAGAACTTGTGGGATTAGGAATACAATTACCAATAAACGTTACCCACCTCCTGGCTCTGGAAGATGTTACCATCTATAAAATAATAACGAGGTTCCTGGAAGAGAACAACATCAAGATTTAGTGTTATTGTTTTGATCTTGTAATTCTGTAATCACATTGTATATATTATATTTTATATTATATATATATTTTAATCACGTTGTGTACAGAGTGAATGCGATTGCGTTGTTATATTGTATATTGTATTGTGGTCTAGATGCGGTATGACTGTGGAGTGACGCTCTGTGTTGAAATGTGTCACATTTTTGTGTAAACATTATACTCTAATTGTATTGTTGTGATGTGTGTGAGATTGCATTGTTGAATTTCATATTATACTATGTTGCGGTATGGCTGCGGTATGTCTGTGCAGTGGTACCGAGTGTTGAAACATGAATGCCGTATCTTTGTGTGGTCAAATTATGTTTAATGGTATTGAATTGCTTATATATACTATAGATGTAATTGTGTCTTTATATTGTGTATGATACCATATCACAGTTTGGCGTTGGCTTTGGATGTGTTATCAATGGTGAAAATAAGTGTATTCCTATTTCAGTCTTATGCTGCTATTGATCACTGATGCAAGTATTATAATGATATGAGGCTGGCTGTAAGGAGAATATCCAAATGCCATTAAAAAAAAAAAAAAATAATAATAAAAAAAAAAATGATCCAGACACAACAAAGACTACTTGTCATCCTACGACATCTATTTAGGTAAAAGTCAGGGACACTTAGACACTGCATGTGTCCCCGACCTACATATCAGAACAAGAGGTTTGCGATATTGACCTTCTGCTTCCTGCTTTGACTCACACTCTCAACACGTATGATACTTCAGCCATTTCATAATCTCAGGAGACAACATAGATACTTTCGTAATGTTCCATCCATGAGACATGTATCAGAACTGTAGAAAGAAGCATATTGCTCTTAATTTACAGTTCTCATGAATTATTGCGAAATCTTCTGTGAAATCAAGAAAACCAAATAATTCCAATTCAACTTCCAAGAGCAACAGTGTCTTTCCCTACTCCAACAGTAGCGGATACGAATGTACATGATGGATAATTATTTAATCAGATTGTTCTACTCAGTCATATACGAGCTTTTCTTGTACATTTGATTTTGAAGTTCTCCGCAGCCTCTGAGGCACTATAAGGAAATGTTCATTACTTATACCGATTCGAAGTATTATGTGTGTGTGTTTATTTTTTTTTAAATCTGAGATTGTATAACCAACTTTTCTCAGTCCATAATAATTCTAGTAGTTTATAAAAACCTTCTAAAAAAAATCTTAAATTTTGTCAAAAACCCGATTCTTTACCCTGAATGCAGAGATGGGGTAGTCAGTTTATTTCCGCTGAGTGTGTGTGTAGACGATTCTTCCGGGTGATAAGTCTAGTATTATATTTTTTGTTGTGTACATATCACTGCTGATGGGTGAATGGTTAGTTCGAACCTGGTAATCGGGTGGTCCTATGTTCGATCTTCGGTACGGTCATACAGATTTTGGTTCTCAATTGTTTTCCGAAATCCCTTCAGGCGAATGCCGGGGGGTGGGGGTTGCTATAATAGGCCACGGCCACATTCCTTCCCGTTCCTAGCAGCACTCCTCTTCCAGATCTAATGACGTTCACGTCGACGAGTTGGACAGACCTCAAAAATTTTGTGTATTAAGATAAAAAAAAATGTGGATGAGCGCCACTGTGTTCTACTCTTCGAAAGATTCCATAGGAGAGGCCATATTTCACGGTCTTATCCGTATAGAAGCGTCACCAACAGTCTTAATTGCCCTCAATCTACACCCGCTTTTCAGAATATTTTGATTTAACCTATGGCTCTGGCACACCATCTCAGATCTCCAACACCGGAATCAACTAAGCCAAAGTTGATCTCCAGCCATCGTCGCAATATGCTTCTAAATTAATATCTTTAAAGTTTCTAATGGTTTGCAATGGTAGTGATGACTCAGAAGTAATGATAAGAGCGACCAAAGGGTCCAACTTTTCCTCTATCTTGCGGAAATTACTTTGGGACATGAGCGTACTTAAAAGAACAAAAATCACCCTGTACAAATTATGTCTCATTGCTATTCTCACATATAACTCTGGAAAAATGCATACTGACATCAAAGGGTCTTAGCAAGATCCAAACCTGTGAAATGAAGTTTTTTAGAATTGTCCTTCAAAAAACGTCCCTTGATCACATAAAAACGAAAAGATTAGATCAAACCTAGATTTAAATGAACAAATCGAAGAAATATTTAGATCATCTAGACAAAAATAATTTGGGAAAGTTAAAAGAATAATAGCACAAGATTAGCGAAAGCTTATTTGGTAAAAAGGCTAACGGGCAAGAAACCTGTCGGAGCCAGGAAGAAGATGGATGGCCCAATTGGAGGAGGATTTAGGGAGAATAGGATGGGATTGAGAATCCATTATTGACAATAAAACTTCATTAGACGGGAGACAGTGGAAGATGATCGGCTATAATCACCCAAAACCAGAACACTAGAAGGCCTGTAACCCACACCATGGAAACTGGAGATGGTACCCAATGATGATGATCGTTATGACTATGATGATGAATATTATGATGATGCTTCGTTTCTAAAGTATCTTTGCCAACTATAGTTTATTTTTTATATGGTGCTAGTTTTCGGTGCCCATTTTCTTGGGTCTTTGTCTACTGAAAAAGATATTTTTCGTTATTATTGGCTAGATAAAGTATGTAATAACGCATGATATTTTTGTCGTTTTAGGCTGTTTTATCTCAAGTCGACAGCTTTCTGTGACTTGACAATACGTTCTCCTTCATTTATTTTTAAGGAAGGAAATTAATACTGTCTATGAATTCCATTTTCAAAAGTGTTGTTCAACGTATTTCGTGGTATCTTTAAAGTGCACCGCTTGGGGGGTGAAGTAAAACAGATCTGTGTATAAATGCCGTCTCATGTGCCGGGCATCTTGATTACTGTTTTTATGCAATTGTAGATAGCAATCTAGCAAAAATTTAGCCTTAAAATGTTACGTATCACAACCAAAGTGAAATAACAAAAATTATTAGTGATTTTGCACAATTTACTAACAGATAGTGGCACTAGCGTATCTCCTCTTAAGTGATTTCTGTTAAGCTCTATTTGGCTCTAGTATTAGAAGAATACGGAAGAGTTAAACGGGTTAGCAGACATTATTTTTAAGTGTATATTCTTAACAGCTTTATAAGCCTGAAAAAACCAGGACCATTGAACCAGCTAACTAATGAGTTCCGAGGATGAAACTTCTCGGGGAAAATGGAACATGTTGGAGCGTGAGGCCCTTGTGCTGCAAGGAACACAGAATTCTATTTCCGCGGATTCGAACCTTGTGGGAGTGACTATCACAATTGTATTCTTAACAGACTTATGATAGCTAAATTTGTGATAAAATCCAATGTTTAAATGTAAATAACAAATCGACCTTATTTATTTCCTTTGGAATTTTTAGATGTTGATTTCAAATCTGTTCTTGCAAAAATTGGTCAGAATTACAAAAATAAATTGCCTACATTTTAAAAAAAAATTATGATGTAAGCTCAGAAAGATGAAGGTATATAATTGAGAGTGGGAATTTTTTTTGTAATGACAAGTTGGTTCGGTACAAACAATTTTAGATGTTTGGTAGAAGGTATATTACAAGTGCATCATGCGAATCAAGAACGTGCTCGGGCAAAAATACTTTCTTTGCCTGGTGTTGATACAGTCTTAAACAGCTCTGGTAACTAACCACCAGAATTTAACTTGACGATTGTGTGTTTTAAAATCGTATGCGCAAGGTTATTGGCATGTTCTGGCGTAATATAAATTCGAACTATCCATCTACTCATTTGTTCATTAAAGATGATGTAGGTAGCCACTGGTTCATCCTTGACCACGTGGATTGGTGCCGCCTGCTGAAAAGCGTTCGCCCTTCAGTTACAAACAGCTACGCTTCATTGGCCCACATACATGAAATATGTTTCTTCTGCCTTACGCGAGTGTATTAATGACCTTCTAATATCCATAACGTGTTGGTCTGCAGTGAGGAAATCTCGGTTCCGAACTCCGAACTACTTAACACATATGTTAATTAACCCGGAGGGATAAACAAGACTTTGCAAGGTGATGTAGTCAGTAATATTTCAAATGAACGCCGTACCCATTACATATCGTTGTTCCGCTCACTTAATTTCGTATCTTTCACTACAAAATGAATTCAGAATAAAACGCAAATTTTAATTGACTGCTAACTTAATCTGTACAGTGACCCATGCATGTCGCACAGCAAAGGATCGCCACTTATAACTTTCGAGTTCAACTCTCATCCGCACGACTCTGTGAAACTGATACAGAAGTGGTGAATGTAGAATAGTGCATTTTATTCCAATACGCCACTCTTTCAGTTTTGTGCTTCGAAACAAAGCAACGAACAGATTGAAAACAGTAGCTTTGAATGCGATGTAGGACATTGTGTTCTATTTTTGTTGGCAGTGTTTGTACGAAACAAATCTACGAATAAATCAACTTTCCTAGGGCTAGAGGTACAGTACATTCGTTTCATGACTCCGTTTGAAGTTTTGTACAAAGAGGTACGAATCTCGAGGCTTGAGACTTGTGAAACACTGTCTCTCTTCTAATTAGGAGTTTGGAGTTCGTGGGGCAGTGAGATCATTACAGCCGCGTCTGTATTATGGCCATGAAATGAAAAGAAATTGAATAAGGATTTTTGAGAAGGGTGTTTATTTTTGATTAGTACTCGTCGACGTCAAGATCATTAGAGAATGAAGAAGATTTGAGGCAACGAACGGAAAGAAATAATTCGGCCAAGATCTATTGTAGGAAACATCCCGACATTCTCCTCCAGTAGGGTTACCAGACGTCCCCTTTTGCCGGGGACAGTCCCGGTATTAAGCTCTCTGTCCCCCGACAGATTTCGTCCCCGCAACATCCCGGGATTTTTAATATTGTCCTCAGATTTTTTTTAATCAAGCGAGAGTTCTTTAGAAGCCCTGTTTTGCCAATGAATTCGTTTAAAGCAAGAGAAATGAAGTGCACTTCCTTCCTTGTACATGCCTGGGAATAAAAGAAAATTACAAGGATACTGCGTCTTGGACACAACAGCTTTGGAAAATCAAGTCTCCTTGCTGTGTGCAACATGGCTGTCTGTGATCCTTATTTAAAATACAAAATATAAACAATATGTAGCTTTTAAGTTAACCCAACCTTTTATCATATAACTTATAAAATTACAACGCGTAATGCCGTCCGCGGATTTTGGTGAAAAAGTTGTAAATCGTCCCCGGATTTGGAGAAAAAATTCTGGTAACCCTATCCTAGAGTGATTTGGAGAAACAACGGAAAACCGAGATTTGAATAACCTGCTCGGGAATCTAACCCACATACTCTCCATTGGCAAGCCGATTGTTAACCGCTCACTCACTAGGTTCATTTTAAAGACGAAATAACACTACCATTCACCTTCACGATCTGGCACAGCTTGCTGTGTAATGTTCGGATTCCATTGATTCCTGTACCCGGTAGGATTTTCGGGTTAGGTTAAGGCGGCTGCGACAGGGGTGGAATGGCAGCCAATAGAAACCTTGTCACGAGGTCATTACAACCGCACGGAATGATTATTATTTAATTATTATTACCATCAACGATTTGGGGAAGCCATCAGTAATGAACCGAGCGGAAAAGGTACAGATTCATACAACGTGAACCTGCGTTTACCTAACAACAATAATACGTGCTGGAAACTCTCAGCACGAAATTACGAGAAAAGGCACTAAAAGGCGTTGGGGCGACTGCTGAGCCTTTTGTGTGAAATCTGGCGCTGAAGTCAGTAGAGCGATTGATGCGGCGACGGTCGGCGGCTGAAGGAATAACATTGCCAAACAGCGAACTGCCGTCCGCGAAAATCTTTTAAGTCGAGGAAAGCGGAATAAATTAATTTATTAGACCCTCCATTTGTGGGAAATTGCGTCCCCTTCCTAGTATCGTGATATGCATGACACCAGTAGGGAGTACTTTTGCCAATCCTAGGCTTTATGTTACAATATTCTTCTCCCCAGTTCATTCTCGCCTCTAATGAAAAGGCATAAGGACATAAATTTTTTTAAAAAAGTGACAGACACAGGCAACGATCTTCAATGACTAATCCAACCCGTGTGCGTCTCAGAGATTTCTTACTTGCTCCCAACTGAATTTCCTGTTATAATATTTGTCTACTGAAATAGTTTCATTTTTGCTTGTTAAAAAATTCAATTTTTATAAAATATCTCTATTCCGTTTATAAATAATATATTGCAAACCCGTATTCATTCAACCTTCACATGCATTTTACTTTTATAAATTGTAATTACGGCAAAAAACAGTATGGCGCCCAATAACGTATGGTCGATAAGTAACGTCAGACGGACATGTCAATACACATCAAAAATCAAAATCTGGATGTCTGTACAGGAAACGAAATCGTGTCCTCCATAATAACAGACCACCCACCCTTCGGGCTATGTTAAATCTTTCTAATCTTTGTATCAGAATTTCTGTTTTCAAAGATTCTCTTTGATGAATTGATTGAACAGATTCCCTAAAATATCTCTGTGGTGCAGATCAAATAAAAGTTTGTTGATATTACACCTTAGCTAGATCAGTTGCCTAGAAGTATCTAACCCCCATAAGAGACGACGGGTATCTAGGAACTTTGTGGATAACGTTTGCTGGTTACACTCTGAAAGAAATAGGAAATGAAACAACATTACAATACACCTCACTACTGAATTTCTCTGATTACTGACCATTGACAATTACAGAAATGTCAATTCATATGCGGTTAACTTTAAAGAGTTAATTATGAATAGACACCGTTCACAAATTCCAAATATGAGCAGTAATGTTCGAACCTGACATTCGGTCCAAAGTGGGACAGTACTGATTTCAGATTTCCACAGTTCGAAATCACTACAGGAGAATAAAATTCATTGATGATCTATTTTCTTCCAGTTTACTACTAAATATTCTCTGCTCTTTCTAATAACTTTACCGTAGGTGAGTTACCCTTAAGCCCAAGCCAAAAGAAGAAATAAATGTTCTTAAAACCATCTCGGTGTAACAGATCCCGGGAAGAATACGCGCAGTTTTAAAAATTCTTCTTGCAACGAAAGCTATTTTACTAAAATTTAAAATGTGCGTCATACGCAAATGAAATTAAGTTTTTTTAGTAATTACTGATATGACTCTTATACCCTACATCACGCTTCAGTGATGAACTCCATATTTTCAGCACTTTTAAAGCTGGCTTGGAAGTTTTTTCTTTACTTGATAGAGTGATTTACGTTATGAGATACCTGGATCTCAAATGAAACCTGACGTATTTACCTTAGAAGTACCGTTTCATTGACCGTAAAGCATAATATTTTCCGTCATATCTATAGTGGATTTGCCGGATTTAGTAAAAATTTGGCTTCATTGTCTCATTTAGTCATTTGATTTAATATGCATTTGACAGCGAACATGTTCCGCGTACCGAAGGTCGCCGGTTCGAGTCCGGCCGAGGGCATGGGTGTTTAGTGTTGTGTCTGTGAATGTCTTGTCCGTGTTGTAGTGTCCTTGTGTCAATACTTGATAGCAACAAATCACATTGAGCTGGCTGTATGGCCCAGTAGCTGAATGCCATTAAAAAAAAAAAAACTTCGATACACAACTTACGAACTTCTGTATAACACACTTTACAGTACAAACATAACATAGCCATTCTTACAATATTAATTTCTATCTCTTTATATTCAACTCAACATTTGTATATTCATTTAATGTCCTTCATATTTAATTAACTCTCTCACAACGTGAAAAACTTCTCTATCATCCATCTCATCTTGCCTTGATAACTCTCATATCTTTATTCTATGAAGTCAGCCGATCTAGATTTTTCTCGGTACTTTGTCTCAAATGTTTATTTGCATTATTCATCATCATTATTCATGTTGCTATAGTACAGTAAATATATTACTAACATAAGTTTATTTGATCCATTATGAAAAATAGGAGTGTTACAAACTGAAGCGGTGAGGCATTATCTCACATATCGTACAGGCGTTTTATTGAATACACTCACCCCCAACCTCATTTCAAATACATTAAAAGCTTTAGTTATAGGTTGTCCAGTGTGTCGGAGAACATATTGTATTAGTGTATCGGGATAGTCACAGCAGTTGTTCCTTCCGACTCACAATTTAGTCCCCTATATTATTAGTTCTTGACCACCTAAGGTAAGGTCTATCAGACTTCATTATAATTAATTATCGGCCGCCACCATCGACTGGCTAGGGTACAAATCCAGAACAAATATCACTATAAGTTTCTCCAAGTAATCACTTCGAGTATGTAGACCAAAGATTTATTCTGAGTTCTGTGCTGTACAAATGCACCCGGCCACCAATGGAAAAAATAACAATAACACACAAGCAAATTACTAGTGACAAACGATCCGAAGATGCAGGTTCCTTAGAGTGTCAACAATTCCTTCAATCACTTTCACAAAAAAAAAAACACAAGAGGAACCATATGCATGCGTTCGCTGCTCCACACCACACACACTCTCTGTGACCGCTCCATCAACTGTTCGACTCGTAAGTCACCGATACTCATAGAATAAATATAATCAAAATACGTTAAGTACTGAAGGGGCAAGCCTACTGTAATGTGACAACCCCTTCCATGTCACGGTTCTAATGTGAAGCCGCAGGCAAGACATTTGAACCTGGGACATATATTAGGTTAGTTTTTAGTAGGTAGTTACACAAAAAAATCCCTACATTATACAAGAACACCATGAATTAAATTACTCTACAAGAGTATTGGTGGCCGGTCCCTACCGAACAAAATTACAAACATATTCACAAAATTTCATTCACATACAATTAATATCTACCTGGAAAGAAAGTACAAAATTACAAATAATAATTTCGTGAGGTTCAACGTCTGTTCCTCACTCAAACGCACATGAACATTAACATCATTACATTAGTCATAGTTATTTTTTTTCTGTGGATAGTACATCACTCTATCCAGGGTACATCTTTGTCAATGAAACACCAGATTGTTATTACCAGAGCTTCCCACGACAAGGTAACTTTTCCTTCCTTTGGCGAGGCTCGGTTAAAATGAGGTCAATGACCTGAAGGTTTGTCAACATAGCCTTCAACAATTGCATTTACACTTACTACCCCTTCCAAGAAAATCGAATTAATACTACACCAGACACTAAAAGAACATATTTATAGTTCTGTTATTAACACACAACGACGTCCATCTTTCGACATATCCTTGAGGTGGTTACTGGGTGTTCGGGGTAGGGACTACCCTTAAGCACTCCAGGGCACACCCTCCAAGCCTTAAGAAAGTGATACTGACTTGAGATATTAGTTACTTAATGTCACTCAAAACATTTGTTCCCTAACTCACTATCTATATCAAGTATGTTTGTGATTTGTCTTAAACAAAAGAGAACATCTACCAATAAATATTAAACTAAACAACCCTACAAAGTACAAGACATTTTTAAGAAAATCAAAGTTTCTAGAAAACCATTATGTTGAAGAGACACTTCACACTTCAGCTTTGTGAAAATCACTATGCACAACATAAATCACTTAAAAATACCATTAAAATGTAGTACACGGGTAATGTGGAATCCCTAATGCTAAAAGAAGGATGATTGTATTTTAATTTAAGTATGTTGATGCCCTCATGAAATAAGTCCAGTTTCCCCTTGGACCAAAGAGAGATTATTTCCTTTTCCTTAACATGTACTCCTGGTTCTTGCCTCCTATCCTTCTTCTTCTTCCTACGTTTCCTTCCTCGAACTGGGGAATTACACTTTTCAAAAGTCTCAAATGAACATTGGAGAATGACACATTTCAGTAGGTTGATTGAAATACCTACAGTATGACCATATGGGCTAGTACCGAGGAACTGTTCAATGTGCACAAATTGCTTATCCCCAGTGGGAATATCATTTGCCAATACTTTAGTACTGTGGTGAGTGGAGAAAACAAGGTCAGTCCCGAAAGGAAACATTAAATCATAAATGTGGTTCGCAAACTTAGTGACACAAGTTGGTTTGCGGAGTTTGAAAATTGCTCTGGGCATAGCCAGCTTGCTCTCCTTCAGAGAAATTGTAGGAATATTACTTACATAAATATCTGTGACTGCACAAGGACTCTCTGCAATTGACCGAAGACTAACAGGTTCCATTTGAACACTAGTTTGAGAGTCAATACGCAAAGCATCACGCGAAAACGGAGTTGCTTCTTGGACCAAAATAAAACTCTTATCTATTCCTGGTACTCGTAGTCCCTCCTGTGACTCATTAAAAGGTTTCAAATTACTCTCCTCCTTGACCTGATCTTCATTCCTCACGAAACAATCTTGTCGTAATTGCACTAACTCGCCCCTTAATTGCAAGAGTCTATCATCAAAATGAGCAGTGATTTGACAGCGAAGGGCTTCACTTTTCACTCCAATTTCAGCTTTAAGAGCATTGCTGTTTTCAGCAATTTCAGCTTTAAGAGCATTGCTGTTTTCAGCAATTTCGGCTTTAAGAGCATTGCTGTTTCAGCAATTTCAGCTTTAAGAGCACTGCTGCTTTCAGCAATATCAGCTTTAAGAGCACTGCTGTTTTCAGCCATATCAGCTATAAGGTCCTCTTTGAGTTCTTTAAAGTTTTTCCTCATCTGTTCCATAAACTTCACCAACATTTCCGTTTCGGGTACCTTATCCCTTTGCTCTGCTACCCCATCCATAGCAGATTGCTTGGTCTCCATTTTTTTTTTTTTAAATATCAAAGCAAAACCAAACTTGAGGTGATGAGGACAATAAGTTACTCTAGCAATACCTATTCCCCAAACTTAGATAAACAGGTCAAAGATATATCTTTTCAGTTTCAAATCAACTCACAACAACGCCGTGATAACTCGTCAAATGAAATAAAACAGCACAGCATATATATTCCACAACCAAAAACAGATTTGCACCAAAGAGAAAAAAGAAAAGGAAACAACGTAGGCTGGCTCTTAAAACAGTTAATTTCACTTCTCCAATCTGCTGCTGTAAATAAAACACATGTAGATAATACAGTAATTATACTTTTATTTACTGCTGCTGACTGTTGGTGTCGAACCACATATGCAGACTACACTGTCTCGTCGCTCAATGGTACTACCACCTGGAAATGGCATGCACAGAAATAGTTATACTTGTTAACGTAAAAGTTTTCGCGTGTTCCTCACGCAATTAATGTCTTTGAAAAATGTAAATAATTGTAATCTATTTTATTTTATTTTTCCAGAAAGGAAAAAAAAAAACTTCATTCGTAAGTAGAACTGAAATTTGAAATTTCTGTACAAAATAAAATGTTATGGGAGAGCGAAATAAAATTTTCCGCGAGTATAAACTCTTACTATTAGGCTATAAATTTTCCAGAAGCTCCGGTAAATAACAACCGATGGTACAGATCTTTGAAACAAAATCCCGTTAATCTGCTATTCTTTTAGTCAAAATTATTATATTTAAAAAAATATTTCCCGGTTGTTTAATAGTATAATGTTGCCTGTTAGGTGTCTTCTCAACTCCTGCCGCTATTTTCTGCAACGTTTTCACTGCCACGATCCGTTGTTCTGCTATCTGCGTTGGGTTGTTCACAGGTACTGCATCGCTGTATCCACTGCTGTAGTAGTCGTCTCTGGTTATCTGGGTTGACTCTCTTGCGCTACCGTCTTTGCACAAGCTTGTTGTTTGTCGAGTAATTCTTCTCGCGCGTACCGTCTTTGGTCTTAATCTGCTTCGCGATTCTTAACAGTTGTTCAACTGTTTATTTTTATATTACTCACTTAACACTCCTTTTGTGATTTAGACGGCCTTTCTAAGCACTTAAACCGTCTATTAAACTCACAAGTCCTGTATTTACGGTCGACATGTCGGAGAACATATTGTATTAGTGTATCGGGATAGTCACAGCAGTTGTTCCTTCCGACTCACAATTTAGTCCCCTATATTATTAGTTCTTGACCACCTAAGGTAAGGTCTATCAGACTTCATTATAATTAATTATCGGCCGCCACCATCGACTGGCTAGGGTACAAATCCAGAACAAATATCACTATAAGTTTCTCCAAGTAATCACTTCGAGTATGTAGACCAAAGATTTATTCTGAGTTCTGTGCTGTACAAATGCACCCGGCCACCAATGGAAAAAATAACAATAACACACACAAGCAAATTACTAGTGACAAACGATCCGAAGATGCAGGTTCCTTAGAGTGTCAAAACAATTCCTTCAATCACTTTCACAAAAAAAACCAAGAGGAACCATATGCATGCGTTCGCTGCTCCACACCACACACACTCTCTGTGACCGCTCCATCAACTGTTCGACTCGTAAGTCACCGATACTCATAGAATAAATATAATCAAAATACGTTAAGTACTGAAGGGGCAAGCCTACTGTAATGTGACAAGTGGCAGACAAGGTGGGATGCCAATAGATTATAATTTAACAACTAAATTATCAGAACGTTGATAGGAAATTTAAAAAAAGAAAATGTAACCATTCCTTCAAATAGCTTTCGAGCTGGAAATACCCAGTAATGATGCCCAGGATTCAGATAGTGCTGTGACGAAATTCATAATTTCAAATATTTAGTGGCGGTTAAAAGTTCCTACCGCGCTTCTTCCAAATTGGCAACTAAGATTAGGCGTAAGATTATAAAAACGGAACAGTGCTGATTATCTTGAAAAAAAGCAGCACAAATACCATATGGAATAAAATAAATATCAGAATTAAGCCAACCAAGACACAGAAAAGTAGCAGAAGTTTGGTAGATGCTATTTTTAGGCCTCGACCGTATCAAATTATAGGTTCTAGCGTGAAAAATTTGGAAGTGGGCAGTTTTTGCTACTGGTTGAACAATTTTTAGTCTTTAAATATGATATTTTGGTGCATGTGTCCGATATCTGGTTGGCAATAATTCAATTATATTATAAATATAATTATCTTTAAAATATCTATTGATTTGACTAATTGTCATATTTTCGCGTAGCCACATCACGTTACTTGTTCTTAAGTATTATTTATCTGCACTTACTATTACAGGTTTTCTTTTTATTACTCCTGTGGTAGTTACATGTGAAGCCTGGAGACAGCGTTTAAATAATTAATTGAGTAACTCTGATTAATTCTATTATTATCGAACAAACGGAAATGTAGTTACTTACTGACAGTAAATGGCAGAGAATATTAATCTCTTAAATAAATTGTAGTTTAAATAACAAATACGTAATTTTAGTATTATCCAGAAATGTTTTGTCCGGACTTTTTTCAGCTTGTAATTCTATTTGGATTTTTCTCTTCACTAGCATCATTAATTGTGTCTCTTAGATTTAGGGGTTTACAGGTTAAATAAATAAAACATTCATATAACTAATTTCCTTAGTGATTGGCGTTCTTGGCAAATCGTTCCTCAATATTCATGGATAGAATAAGCAGGAAGACTTGATTCTGTTGTGATTGTGACCGCTGCGATGAAATTTTCTGTCGGTAGACGATGTGGTTCAAGTTTGTCTAGCAGTTAGCTTCCTGGTCTCTCATTTAGAGATGTCGTTATAGATAGAGGCTGAAGTCGTTACAGATAGGTTTCTCTTTTTTTGCTTATGGCTTTACACCTCGTTGAGGTCATTAGAGGAGGTGTTACAGATAGGAGCTGTGCCCCAACAACGGAACATCTGAAAACACGGTAAAAAAAACATATTTCTGTAAGCGATTCCATTATTTTTCTGTTGTTACATCATATTCGCTGTAGTCCGCAGCAAGCTGACAAATGTTGGAGCAGCGAAATTTGTCTTGCGTCTGAATCTGAGGGTTCTTAGAGCAATATATCACATGCGCAGAATAACAAGAGTGTTTTCGCTACCATTTGTACAAAATGGGGAGTCATAAATCGTAACCGCTGCATAAACTTAGAGCCTGCTGAATGAACTTTGGCTGTAGAGCAGCACACAGAAGTCAGGGTACTGTCAACGATTATGTGACGTATTGCAGTCATGCATACTTGCTTCGATTCCCGGTTAAACACCGATTCTTTCAGGGATAAGATGTCTAGAATGAAATCGAATCTTATTTCAGAAAACGGTTCTGACGCACACACAACTTTCCAAACAAAATGATTATCTGGTCTTCGAGTTGTGATATCACAAGACATTTGAAGCCATAATTAGGAACTTTAAGAAGTAGTGTTTAATTAGGATAAGGATAGGATTAAGTAATTCCAATTAGTTAGCGAGAGTGAGGCGAAGAGTTTTTTTTATAAGTCTAAGGTTTTCAAGTAGCTACAGATATTGTCATGGCGGTTAAGCCATGCTTGAGATGTTCGGGCACCCTGCTTCCGCCCAGAGTTTGGCGTGGATAGGATGGTACAGTAGCCACCCCACAAACACAAAAGTTACCTCTTTTGTGGGGTAGTATCGGTGGAACTCTGTGTTCCCTCCCAATTTGCCATAGATGGTCCTCTCGCCAACGGGGAAAGTAAGAATCCAATGTTGGTAGTACTCCCCCCCAGAATAAGATCATCCCACCCGAATCCCGTTAGGGGGGATTATATAAGGCCTCACAATGGGACCAGTTTTGTCTAGTGCTACGCGGTGGTAGTTCGTGATGTCGCTCCACGAGGGTTCATGTATGTAAGCCCATATTATGTTCTGTTTGTCTCTCTCTGTGTTTCTGCCATACATCACTCTCGCTCACAGTTTGTAAAGTAAATTAAGTATATGAAGAAGGAAGTTGTAATTGTCTTATCAAGACGTTGATTAGTGGATTCAATATATGTGTTGGAACAGAAAACCTATAGTGTGTCAGAGTGTACAATTTATCAGAATATAACTCAAATCATTGTGGTGCATCTAAATAAATTTTATTTTTCTTTGTAATTCTTCCACCTCCTTTACCTGGATTAAATGATGGAATGAATGCAGTCAATCTTCGGCAAAGAGGTCAGATAATAAATAATCGATTAATTAGCCGGAAACTACACAGACGGAAAAAAAAATCCCAACAAGAAAAAATTATTGTAGAGTAATGAAATTTGGACAATGCATTTGTCAAGTTAACATGTTTAATTGATTAAATTTTCAAGATCACAGGTTAATTTAAGCTCAAGAAAATGCATTTCAAATGTGAAATACTGTTAAATTAATAGCCGGTGTAACCTCCAGAATTTTGAATGCAAGCCTGCAAACGTGAATGCATTGTGTCATACAGGTTTCGAATGTCACTTTGTGGTATGGAGTTCCATGCTTGTTGTACTTGTGCTGTCAATACTGGGACGGTCAGTGCTGGCTGTGGATGATGCTGGAGTTGTCGTCCAATGATATCCCATACGTGTTCAATTGGAGACAGATCTGGTGATCTCGCAGGCCAAGGTAACATGTCGACACTCTGTAGAGCACGTTGCGAGACAACAGCGGTATGAGGGCGAGCGTTATCCTGTTGAAAAACTCCCCCTTGAATGCTGTTCATGAATGGCAGCACTACAGGTTGAATTACCAGACTGACGTACAAATTTGCAGTCAGTGTGTTTGGTATAACCACAAGAGTGCTCCTGCTGTCATAGGAAATTGCTCCCCAGACCATGACTCCAGGTGTAGGTCCAGTGTGTCTAGAACGCAGACAGTTTGGTTGCAGGCGTTCCCCTGGCCTCCTTCTGACCAACACTGGAGATCTGTTGTGTTTTCTGATGAAAGCAGGTTCTGCCTTGGTGCCAGTGATGGCCGAGTGTTGGTCAGAAGGAGGCCAGGGGAACGCCTGCAACCAAACTGTCTGCGGCCTAGACACACTGGACCTCCACCTGGAGTCATGGTCTGGGGAGCAATTTCCTATGACAGCAGGAGCACTCTTGTGGTTATACCAAACACACTGACTGCAAATTTGTACGTCAGTCTGGTAATTCAACCTGTAGTGCTGCCATTCATGAACAGCATTCAAGGGGGAGTTTTTCAACAGGATAACGCTCGCCCTCATACCGCTGTTGTCTCGCAACGTGCTCTACAGAGTGTAGACATGTTACCTTGGCCTGCGAGATCACCAGTTCTGTCTCCAATTGAACACGTATGGGATATCATTGGACGACAACTCCAGCATCATCCACAGCCAGCACTGACCGTCCCAGTATTGACAGCACAAGTACAACAAGCATGGAACTCCATACCACAAAGTGACATTCGAAACCTGTATGACACAATGCATTCACGTTTGCAGGCTTGCATTCAAAATTCTGGAGGTTACACCGGCTATTAATTTAACAGTATTTCACATTTGAAATGCATTTTCTTGAGCTTAAATTAACCTGTGATCTTGAAAATTTAATCAATTAAACATGTTAACTTGACAAATGCATTGTCCAAATTTCATTACTCTACAATAATTTTTTCTTGGTGCTGGGATTTTTTTTTCCGTCTGTGTAATTGGAAGCAGGGGTGGCAACGTTACAGAGTGGAGTAGCTTCTCTGCACCGATGTGGTTCTAGAGATTGTAAGATAACTCCTTATATGAGTAATTTTATCGGTAGGCTGGGGGCGAATGTGCTATAGGGCACCCTTTTGCTCTTGGATGAATATTTTATCTGAAGGAAAGGTGGGGTGTTATCGTGCGTGGATATATCGGTTTTTGTATGTTTGACCTTGTATAATGCATTTTATTTCAAGCATTTTTTCAGTTCTCTCACCATGGTATTTATCCTCAGCCTGTAAGTTTAAAACATACTGATGACATGAGAATACAACAATAAAGCAATTAACTGAAACCACTCACACTCGAATCCGTCAATCGAAGTCAATTTTGCCTGTGGACGAACACATTACGATTACGATAATTGAAGGAATTACGTACACTAGACGCACCAGAGCGTGTGAGAAATAATAAACAATGGAATATGTTCCACGTGGGCAGGTTTTGACGTCTCAGGGTGAGCTATGCATCTACCAAAAATTTGTATAAATGTCATAATATGGTACTTCAGGTATGGGACTCGAACCCAGTTCCCTGCCGAACCAGGGATAAAGAGAAATGAGAGGAAGCTCCACATCACCTGTAGTGTGACGCAATGCGTACTCTACATATTATAATATTTAATTTAAAAAGAAGGAAATGTGCAGCACTGCATGTGTTAGAATACAGTGGCGATACTTCCGATTTCGGTCCCCAAGCATATGCGTAGCTTGACAGAAGACAGATGAGTGGGATGTTGTTCCAGCTCCCCTAAATAATTAAGGCGACAGGCAGGCACCAAGACCAGGTCACTTTTCCAGCCAAAAACATTCTGCAGATGTTTTTGTTTGTTCGACAAGGGACGTCAAGCTACTCGAATGTTCCCGCTGGAACAACAAGTGGACTTAACTAAAGACGTGTTTGTTGTGGGTACATCAATGTCATTTTCCGAAATAGATACAAGTGTCTATGACACGTCACCAGGCGACGTCACACATGGGTTGTCCAATAAAAGGCTAGGGATTCTTGAGGCGTATGAGGTGTGAATGGGTGTTGTAAGTTTCCCCCAATAGGAGATTGTTTAATCAACTGTTGCTAAAATTTTATAAACTTTCTGTTTCATGTAGGAGCAATCCGACGTGGAATGAGAGAAGCGACACGTTTCATTGGCTGCTGCAGACACCAGGTAGTTTCTTAGGCACATGATGGAGGTGATCTGCGACCGGGCGAGGAAGGGTCAAGATTCATTGGTGGCTACCTCTCAGACGTGTAGGGTACAGCGCGCCGCTGCCCATCTTAAGTCGTTTTGTCAACTTGTTAAATTAAATTATTTATATCAACTTTCATTTACTTTATTGTTGCTTTACATTAACAAATACAATTCTCAGTTTCATCCAAACTTCGCCGTACTACACACGATCTCTGCTTCTCATCTGTTCCTCACGTCAAAGATCTTCCTCCCTGCACTGTTTATTCCAGAGATTTTCTATGTACATTCATTCGGTAACGGCGCATGGATTTCTTTGACACAATATTAATAACACGATAAAAATAACAATATATAAAACACTTTTAACACCATACACACATAATCAGCCTAACATTAATCAAATACAAAATAATGAATCGAAAATACCACTATCAATACGCTTCCCATTGAAATAATATAAAAAAAACATTAATTATTTAAAAACTAAGATGCTGTGTATTCTTACAAACTTAGTATATTTTTCTCGTTATCAGAGTCTTTTATATCTTCCAGTGTATAGTGCTACTTGGTAAAGACAATATTTTTCTTATCATTTAAGCCTAAATTTGCCTATACGACACTCAATGCCCTATAACGAATTGAGCAAAGAAATTTGCCTGATAAGAGATTTGTGTTGTAGCAAAGCCTGGACCCTGAGTTCAAGTCGTGTCCAGTTTAATAATACTTTTGATGATGAGTAATTCTGAATTAACTGGCACCCCCAGGATTCAAATAAAAGAGTAAAATGAAATGTATTTTTGGAATTTGTTTTGTATGAGTAATTGTTTAATATTTTTGTTAATTCAGTAACTTGGTGACGATGCTTATATTAATTTGTTAGAAAATTGTATGTGCTGTATTGACTCGATCAATTAATTTAGGGCGTTGGTGTTTGCTTGTAAACTATTTTTGACTGTCTGTGTTTTGATTAATGGTAAATACTCCTCGTCCGTGGTCAATTGAATGTCAGGGTATGGCATCCTTATATTAAAAAAATGATTCTAAAATTAAGTAACAACACTAATCAAATATTAAATTTATTAAAATTATCTTATTAGCAAAACAATTAAAGCAATTAAACCCAGAAAGTACGGTAACACCTTACACCTGATGAGTAAAAAACATAAAGTAAAACCAAGGTCCTTGGCACATGCTCCCTGATATGTGGGACGGTCATTTGTAAACACAACAGTAACAAAAATAATAATTTTAATAACTGCTACTTATTGAAGGCGTCCTTAGAGTGTAGCTTGGATATAATGGATACAATTGTTGGCATTGTGAAATACATGGTATTCGAAATCGCACCTCAATATTCGAAATTCTCGCCTCCATTTTTGAATTTACCACTTTGGAATGCTAAGTCATTTTTTTCGCCAAAATTTTCCGCCAAATGTTTTAATTTAACGTCTTAAGATGTGGCGTCATATTTCCGCCAAAAACTGACAGGTATCAGGTATTACAGGCGGGAGTGGTGGCTACATGTCGGCGTGAAGTCATCTAAAGATATTTGGAAAGATAGTGGAAATAAAATGATTCATCTTGCTGTCTCCCATATACAGGGCTATATGAAATGAAAAGAAAATGCTACAAAACGAACATGAGATTAACTTTGGGAGAAAAATGAGTCAATAAAGAGTAAAGAATAAATTGTAGCTGATAAATAGTTTACAATATGACTAAGTTGAGTGATATCAGGTCGAAATTATTCTATGAAGCGTATAAATCTCAGTCAAGGAATTCTGTAACTTGCTTAGCTAAATACAAATTTATAAGCAACGTTCCTAACTTTAAAAATGAAGTGATTTGTTACATGTTACACATTACTGTAACATAAAATGAATATAAAAAAGTAACTAATATCTTATTTTAAACTCTATACATCTCCTTCAGTGTTTTGGCAATTCACTTCTTCATCCTTGTTTAAACTAAATAGACTTGTTCTTAAATAACCATCATAAAATCTATTTTCTATTATATTTCTGGTAACAGGTAGTCCGGTAACGAAGGTCGTTGACGAGTTGAAAAAGTGACAAAGCAGCCTATTGTATTTATTTGGAAATATGTGGTTTTTATTCCCTTTGAAAATGATTTATTGCGTATTTGTGTAAGAGATTCATAAAAGTGGCAATTCAATTGTTAGGCCTTGTATCCACTTGAGCACGCTCAGGCGAATGAGTAGCTCATTTGTTTGAGCGTTTTCGATTGAGCGTGCTCAAGAAAAAGGAAATTTTGGTCTAACGAGGCTGTTTTGAAATAACCACAGTGCTCAGTAAATTGGCATGTGACATGTCATTTGTTAATGTGCCAGCTGCGGCATTAACAATTAGTTATTCATATAATGTCAAAGAAGAAAAGACAGGGCAGTACCTAGGGGGTGGATTAAAGAAAGTTATTGCTAGCGAAGAAATTACTTTGATAATATAATTTGAGAATTGACTTTCGAAGGAGTTAATGAGACAAATTTAAAACTTTGAAAATGTTAAGAATTGATTTAAAACATTTACAACAGAGAGTGGTCGGTAAGCGGTTAGCGTTCTGGTCTCGCATTCGGGAGGACGGCGGTTTGAATCCCCGTCCGGGTATCCAGATTTGGGTTTTCCATGGTTTCCCCAGATCACTCCAGGCGAATGCCGGAATGCTTCCTTCAAAACGCCATGGCCGAATTCCTACCCGTTCCTTATCCCCAGTCCCATCCAGCCTCTAATGACCACGACGTCGATGAGGCGTAAAGCAATAAGTAAAAAAAAATAAAAAGAACGATACAGCTATATGTGAGGCGATCCAATCAGTATCTATATTAATGTTAACGTACATCATCAAGAAAATGAATCCGTTTGACATCAAGGTCGGGAAACGATTAGAAGATGGTGGGTGGGAGGGAAGGAATTCAGACATGGCCATTTGAAAGAACTACCACGGCATTCTCCTGGAGTAATTTCTGGAAATTCGGATGGTTTGACGGGGATTTGAGCCCGCCTCCTCCCAAATGCCAATCTGAATGTTACTTCATAAAGGCTACGGTCGATTTCCAACCCCCTACTTTCCCATAATCTCCTCCTAGCCCTTGTGTCCTCATTAATTGAAATACTTAGGTGAGAACAATAAGCCATTTAAATTCCTTAGACCCACTTGCGGTGAACATCCATTTTCATTTCATCAAAAGTATTATAACAATTTATGAATTTAGTAACATAACTCGAATGTAATATTTTGTGAATCTTGCCTCGAAATATAACATATGTATTCTTATTTTGGAGTGTTTAGTGAATAAAATATGGCAACTACCCACAGACGCGATTATATTATGAAATAGTTCATGAAGCGTTTACCAAAGCCTGAGTGATTTGCTTTCCCAGGTCTCAACGGGATAATGAAGTGTTTATGACGTGACGGGCGTGCAGTGTTTGGGTAAGCGATCGCTATTAAAGATGAAGCGAGATTTAACTTAACGAGCGAATCGACTCCACTCGTTAGCACTTTGCGGGCTAAACGGATCAGTTAAAGAGTTGAGCAAGCAGCTCTGAGACGTAACTCAATTTGAGGAGAATGGTGCCGGTAGCCGGTGCCGGCGGGTATCAAAGCTGAGAAGCAACAAAAGCTAAGAGAGGAAGTCTCCCCCAGCCCTGCGGACAGCAATCTAATTCATTTAACGAGCAGCCAGCCGGAGCTACTAATGAATTCTGAGCTCGTGCCACGCGAGGAAGTCCATTAGCAAAGCTCCATTCATCTCGGAGACGTCTTGGGTCCCTGAGGCGAGAGACAGTATCGTCACGAAAACCGCCTTGTTCTAACGTTGTAAGTACCAACACACAAAGCACTCTCGCTGAGTGACTTCACGTGCTGGACATAGCAATGCACTGCCAACAGGCGAACAAATAGTAGCGTTTATATTTCGGCGAAATAAACTCCGTCGCCATCTTCAGGTGCAGATGGAGACGGAGTTTTAGGTCGCCGAAATATTTTGTATAAATAATTGTATTTCTAGGTTGGTTTCCTGAAAAACATTCATAAATATACAACACCAAGAAAATCTTCCTTCATTTTTAAATACTAGCAATTTGTGGTATTGAGATCGTTTTTTGTAATCAAATTGATGATGGCATAAAATTTGTTCACTTCGGAAAAAATAAAGCAAACATGGGCTTGCCTGAGTCAAGGCTAACATAAATATGTGTATATTATGAGCCGTTCATTCAACCTTATTGGATTCATTATAATCACTCGACACTGATGTTTTGTATGCGAGATCGAATAATCTTGCCTAAATGTCACGGTACCCACTGGGCGTAACTGTTTATTTTATCTTCTGTGTGTGATGTTGATTAAATGGTTTTTGGGTAAAGGTGATTGATTTCGAAGAACTAAACTGTAATTATTATGGGATTTTTTGGAGGGCTCTCAAACATGGAAAGAAAGTTACTGACATATTCACATCGCTATGCAATTTACTGTTTCGCTGTTGTATGATGAAACTCTATTCCTGATTTCAACACAAAACTTTTGTAGCTCCAATATTAAAACCAATAATACGTAGCCTGGGGCCGCAGTTGGAATCCGCTACTTCAACTGTAGTACTGCCAAACAGACAAAACACAGTCGTACATTGCCTCACAAATGACTGTGAAGACTTATTTTTTATTGATTTATTTATTTTCCATATGAAACATAGCCCAGCACCTAGTATCTAATCTGGGCCCTTATTTCCACTCTTTTACATTGACATATATTTGTATCTTATATATATATATATAACATATTAACATATAAACAATGAATGAAAGAAAATTTTGATTCAATTTTCAATAACTATTACATCTAATGTTATTAAACAGAATAGGTACCACACCACTACTAAATCTACTACTACTGCTATTGTCCCTAATATTACTTCTAACATTACTACTACTACTACTAATACCATTACTAATACTACTAATATTACTATTACCACCACCAATTGTCACAGCCGCACTTCGGTCCACTATTGTTCATTTTCTTGGTGTTGTGTGCGCTCCAAAGGCAGAGTCCCCTGGAACCGGCAGCAAAGTCAGCCGCCCAGGCCATCAAGAGTTGACCTCCTGGAATACCAAGACGGCCTCAGTTGTCGCTCAGAAGACGGCCTCTCTGGAGCGCACTGAAGTTCCTCCGACGATTGATGTTGCTCATTGTCGTAGGATATCTTGCGTCAATCCGGTGTAATTGTGTCCTCCTCTTCTGCTATCTGTGGCCTTTGATTTCGCTCGGCATTTTTCCTTTTTATAAATTTCTCCTTCCAAAATTTTGAGGATAGATGAGTTGCCTCATCCAGCAAATGCCACAAACTTTCGTCGCGCAGTATGTCAAATATTCTCCTACCTTGTAGCAGAGCTTGTTGGTGTTCTCTCAAACTGGCTGTTATTTCACACTCCCATACACTTGCTGAGTAGCCCACTAAAGAGGATAAAATAGCGTCATGGTATAGTCTTATTGTTTGGACTGGAACAGTAAATTTTCGTTGGCCAATATTAATGATTTTATTCATGACCGCCACTGCTCTTGCTATTGTCTTCTCTAAGTGTGCTTCGAAGTTTAAACGTTCATCCAATTGAATGCCTAAGTACATGCACACTGGGTTTCTACGAATTGATTTACCGTCGATTCTTATAGTTGGTTTTCGAGTCAGCTTGCCCTTGAGCAATATAAATGTTGTTTTATGTGGTGCTAAACTCAGTTTGACTTTACTGCACCATTGGCTAAGGCAGTTAAGTACTAGATTACTATTGTACTCAATTTCTGCTCTTGTTGCTCCTTCCACGAGTAGTAAAAGGTCATCAGCAAAAGCTATTAGACCTAGGAGTTCAGGTATTCTTTGTAATAGTTCAATCACTGGTTCCATCCCTATATCCCAGAATATGGGACCGCAAACGGAACATTGCGGGCATCCTTTAGTAAGGATCTTCGTGATGAACGAGTTCTGGCATCTCAAGGAAGCAGTTCTAAATCTGCAATAGTCTCTGAAGGTGTAAAATACTCTTCTTGGACAACCAATCTCCCTCAGCCGTTCAAACAGAGCGGCCCACCATAAATTGTCGAAGGCTCCCGAAATATCGATAAATATGCCTACTACGTAGTTTTTTGTACTGCTACAAATTATTTCCATCGACCGATTTATGGCATCCTCTGTCGACTTCCCGGTTCTAAATCCATATTGACTAGGATTCATTCCCTGAACCTCCCGGTGACTTTGTAATTTTTTGCATAGAATCTTCTCTTGAACTTTGCCAAGCACATTCAATAAACAAATCGGCCGGTAAGATTTCGGTTGAAGAGGATCCTTGTCGTCTCCTTTCTTTAGAATTACCACCTCGCTTTTCTTCCATATTCCCGGAACTCTACCCTGATATATACATTCGTTCAGGAGCCTGCACAGGACGGGGGTTAATTTTATGATTAACTCCTGCAAGACCTCGGCTGGAATTCCATCTGGACCGGGAGCCTTTCCTTTTTCCTTTTGTTTATCGCGGTTATTACTTCTTCGGGTGTAATATTATTTCCTTCCTCTTGACTCCAGCAGGGCTGCTACATGTTCCTTAGTAGTGTAGCTTGTTCTACTGTTTCTTCTTCCGGGTTGTCATCAGTAAGCAAAACTTTTAATAACTCCTCCGCTGAGTCTCTCCAATTCGTGATTAATTGTTCATCTGTTCTTTTTACTGTGGATAGTATTGTGGGAGGCCTAATTTTACCAGCAGCTAGTATTCAAGGAGGAAACTTCTATCTACTGCCACCATGCTTTGTTGATACATTCTCCTCGCTCTTCTCATGTTTAGTCGTGAAGACTTAAAAAATTTGAAACCAATTACACCGAAAAGCTGTTTTATTAATGCAAGCTGAAGAGAATGTTTACTGGACTGTCCTTAAGAGCTGAGCCAACGGCGTTGGATATGCGGGTACGATCATATGAGATACGCATGGCACGTATTCAAGAGGTCACAGGTCGTGGAAGCTAACTTTCTCTGTGGCCCTACACGAACGAGTTGATTTCAGCAACTATGAAAGCAAGAATAATTGTAGGAAAACAAATATAAAACGAGTGATTCAAATACTCTGCTATAAATTCTGGCTTTACGTCGTATATAATGATGGTACGATTAACGAACAATAGTAACACATATATAATAAAGTACATTTTTTCTTAACATATAAGATCCACAGAGCAGTCAGAACTGCAGCGAAAATCATATACAACATTAAATGTTATTATAAAATCGAAACATCACAGCTTCAATATCATCTATCAGGCTATCACATGGGAATCATTAGGGTAGTAGTATCTCGTTACTTTTCACGTATATTGAAGGGATGTTGTGTTGCCATTCCTCTTCGAAACGTGTAACTATATTCTGTGTGTGATAAGTGTATTTTTGTTTGTGAAATGTGTAATTTAGGTGGCGGAGATGGGGTACCGACCAAGCATTCGCCTTGACGAATGAGGGAAGCCGCCTAAAAACCGCAATCATGACGGGCTGTGTGCGGGGGTGGGACTCTAACCTCGTCCCTTTGTACCTCTCCGATCCAGTATGGTGCGACATTGGCGGGTGCCATAACATTTTGTGTAAATTAATTAAATTTGCATCAACAATTGATATCACTTTACTATTGAATCTTGCCTGCGAATCCGGTCCTGCTCTACTGAATACCCGCGATAAGAGGTTTTTTTTCCGTACACGTATAGTTCCGCAACGAGCAGAATTGTCCTTGACTCTCACTGCAAGGAGAATCCTAATTGTAATAATCATCCTAATTATAATAATCATTCTTCCCTCACTACAGAGCCACATTTTTAGTGAGTCCCGCTGAGTTTCCGGATAATGGAGAAGGTGGGTGAGTTCCCTTATTAATTTTATCCCACGGTATGCCAAAAGAGGACGCTAGTCACTAACTCCGCAGGTGTGACGTAAAGTGTGGCTAAGAACGCCATTAAAGACGTATTATTACTTGGATAAAGTATTTGCTCAAGCAACAAACTCCATGAGGGCAACGGGACTCATCCGGTTAATATCTCATGGTACCACACGAAAATGCTTCGAAATGTAAGCTACTAGTTTTCAACACATGTATTTAGGGGGCGTACAGCATTTATATAAGGTGAAATTGGGGGAGGGGGGGAGGGTCAGGCGAAATCTCACCAAGGGGGGGGGGAAGGGGAAATCGATGTAAATCTCACGTCATCTTTTTAATTTCTTGAAGAACAAAAGAGCTTAAAAAAAGGCTCTACAAATGACGCAGATACCAACTAGGGGGTATAACCGTCTTAGAAGTTAGGAGAACTAAAAAAGGTCTAAAAAAACTACGATATCAGTTAGTAGGGGGGGGTGGGGAGGTCTCCTCAAGATCTCACATCATCATAGGGGAGGAGTAGTCCGGAATTCCTGGAAAAACACCTCACGTAATTAATGGACACCTCCTTACACAATGTACAGTACATGACTCGGGACCCGTTGTGTTGGTGAGAACGTCTGTGTAGGCACAGTTGCGGTGAATGAGCAACAGCTGTCACGTGTAAAGTATGTATTATCGTTCCATTGTTGATGTCAAAGAGACAAATTTCATGTATCGATGCAGTATATCCACGTGCGTGAATTTACAATGTAAATTGGGCCTTGAATTCCATTATAGAACATCCACTCACGTCCCTGCAGCGCAGAACTAAACTCTAAAACACACCAGCTGTTGACTTTGGTTTAAACCAATTATCGTCTACACCAGCCTTTCCCAACGTTTTTCAACGTCGGACGGTGATTGCCGCAGTTCCCTTAATCTATACTGTTATAAGTCTGTATGCTAGTTGCGTGTGTCTTAGAGGTATGAAACGGTATCGGGCAAAAACTATCATGTCAATTTCGATGGTGTTTACAAATTTTTAGAACTAATGGTCGGAATCAAAATCTGCGAAAATACTAAATGACTTACATGCACTGAAGGATGGAGCATTGAATAAAATCATTTCTACAGAAAAATCGTGGGCCACGGATCGCACTACAGTTTAGATATTCACTCCTTTCAGTAAAAGACAAAATAATCACAATACTTTTTTTGGATTATGTTTCGTTTCTTGACTGCGGCTATTTATTTAATCAGTTCTCTCAAATTTAAAACATTTCCTGAATATGTGAGTCAAACGTCATAAGCGTGAATAATATGTAATTTACTGTAAGCTCAACCACCGAGACTGTTAAGGCCTTTGACAGTTATACAATTTGTCACTGGTACGACTTGTTTTGCAATCCTCGCTGAATGCTGTAAAAAGTAAATTGAAAATGTTAACGTGTATACTTCTCCCCTTCATGTCGTATGGATGCGCAATTCAGTTTTTCTTTCCGAAGAAAGATGCCTATAGAAACATCAACAGGTAACAATACGTATTTCTTATGTACAAATATTCAGTGATAATATCGCCCAAGAAACTAGTGTACAAATTTTGTATGCTGTTCAAATCAAGACCAATAGAGTAATCTGTTTTTTATCAACTGACACTCAAAACACTAATTCTGTAATGTTTGTTTGCGGTTGTAGCTTTTATCGCCATAAAGTTGGAACTTTTCACGTGATAATGAGTGTATGACGACAGCAACAAATGAAATTAAAAAGTAACTAGGAATCCTAAAACCTTATGCTACACCGCGTAAATTATAAATGTGAATACATCATGCCTTATGCTTTAGCAAATCGTGTCATGTGTCATTCTGTTCCAGGCTGCATTTCAAAGTATCCACAAACTTCGTTAATGTTTCCGTTCGAAAAATCATAGCTTCCGTCACATGCGCATAAATACATTCTCTGTGTCGCGATCGAATCTTGACCCTTTGGAATTAATTACATGCGGCTGAAACAATGACATTATTAATATAGTGTCATTGAAACCAAAGGAAATTAAAAATATTTCTTGGCTGTATTTCAAACTAACCACAAACTTCGCCAATGTTACCGTTGAGAAATCATAGCTTCTGTCACACGTCCATTAAAACATTCACTGCTTCGCAACGAGACAAGGCCCTCTAGAATGACATTCAAGCCTCTCCAAGTTAACATTTGGTAATAGAATAAATCGATAAAGAATTTCTGCATATACCAAAGTACATGTGCGCAAAGCAGTGGGCAAATGCTACTAATAAAATAATAATAATAATTGATCATTGGCTGCTCTAGAACTTTCATTTGGTAGCACACGCATCTCACACATCCACCCATTGTGGCCAGATTTCGCGTGTTTTTATGTCTCCATTTATGCTTTCGTGATTAATGATTATATTCAACGGACCCCAGGTTAGGGAACCGTGGTCTACACTATTGTACTGGAATACAAAATGAAATATGTTTTGTAAGATTTTATTAAGCCTATTAGTGAATGTATACAACAATTTCATTTCTTGTCTTTTTTTCTTAAACATTTATATGTTTTCTAAGTTTATATATGTTTCACTCTTTAACATGCCATACATCCCTTCAAATTATCCACATCTCCCATAGGGCCTCGCCCCCTAGGTTGAGAACCCCTGATCTATAGTGTGAGGGAGGTTATTGTCACTCGGTCTCCCAAGGGGATTGGTTTTACAAAGCAGTAACACACAAAAAAAAAGTTTATAATATTTTTCTGACGTTTCTGAGTGGTGATACTGTTCTGCATTATCACTATTTGAATACTTTCTTGGTGGGAGAGTACTACGTAAATCAAATCCACAGTGTGGACTATTTCACCCTCAGGTAAACGCCTATTCTGCCCGGGGATCTGATGTACGGAAAATACACTTGATGCCACCAATATGTAATGAGTATTGCGTCACTATAAATAAGAGTACTTTTATTTTATGCATTTTTCTCCTCCTGTTTGCCAACCAAGGACCAGGTAGACTCTGGCCACCACAGGTGGGGCAGTGTGAATCATGAGCCACACTGGCTGGTTTATGTTTTTAAAATTATTTTATTTGTGTCTACTTGCTGTTTGTGACATCAGTGAATAAGTAACGATAAATATTAAGAAAACTGTTATAAGCTTTCGATAAACCAAGTGTAAAACACACTTCACCAACTCGTATTCTCTGGGAACATCCACTGTTTGCAGTATGTAAAAACTTTACCCTCTTTCTTATTCTTTATTCGTGGCCATAGAGATAAGCTCGGACTGTGCGAATTATCTCTGACAGTTACGAACGACGATTTTTATGAAGTGATACGTGTTCAGCAGCAGATGCGTCGACTTGGGAGATGTGCCAGTCCAGGGGAGAGGTGGATTAAAGTCGAACTCTGCCATTTATCTTGCTCTCAACCTTCTGTTCCGTTTATCTCCGTCTCGTAACTATCTAAAAAATGGAAATAAAAAAAAAATTGCGTTCTAGAAGCGTTCTTATGTGTTCTTTTCATATTCCTAGTCCTACACATGATTAGAACGCCTTTATAAAACCAATATAATTTGTTGCCTATCTTCGAAACGAAGCATTTAAGAACAAAACTAACATCAAATACACACATTGACATACGTATAAAATTCAAAAGTAGTCTAACGACCCTATCTATAGTCCTGTCAATGACAATCCATTATTTTTTTGATAAGTGTAGCATACGTTTATGTAGCCATCTCTATTTGTACAGTGTAAACTGCGTTCTATGTGTTGACAGTAATGATAATAATAACAATCTATATATTAATACGCTAAGCGAAAACTTTGGATCCCTTTTTAAGAATGTTGCGTGCACGGAGAAGTGTGAGATTTGGCATAGTTAAAGTTTATATTGAAGAAGTGCAAAAAGCTATAATATTTATATATATATGTAACAAATACATTAAATAAAATAAAATAATACATTCGTTGTTTACATTGAATTGTTTTTTTTTTTAGTGGTAACGACACTTAGCCATTCTGCCAATGTCTGTGGTTTTTGGTCAACAGTAAATAAGAAAATAATAAACACTGTTAATGCATGTTAAAAATTCATTATTAAATAAAAAATAAATTCTCGAACTTTCGTGTGCGTGAAATAGGATCGTACCCAAATATCTGACATGTATTCCCAACATTCAGATATTCTGTGGTCTTTGGTGAAACAAAAGTCGCATAACGTAGAGATTAATCTTTGAAGTTAGAAAGGAACATTTCGAAAAAGAATGTAGCGATAATGCCAGATACTATATGGTACTTTTTATTATTTAAAAGGTTAAACTTTGGTTAACGGTCTTGTTATAGTTTAGAATTTACAATGCAGGTTTTTCAATGCAAAACATTTCGAATCAGAAGTCACTCCAGGTGAAAGGACTTAATTCACTTCATGTTATGATAAAGCTAAAGCAGTTTTACCAGCCTTAAGTCAAAATGAATATTTTAAATCATTGTATGGACCAAATTGAAATGAACCATCGATAAATAGAAACTCAAAATTATTTTGAAAACATTCATAAATACATTTCATCATTGTTAGTTCAGAAGCCATAAATTAGGATACAGTCACGTGTGGAGTGTACCATTTTATAGTTATTGCAGGGAATTAAGGCGAACAACATAAGCTAATAACGTATTGGTACACGCTCGCAGCCAACGACGCGACGTCAATGTATGCAATATATTATATATCTATGCAAACGCAATAGAACAAATTCAAATAATGATATTTACTCTTTCACGAATCTTAATGAATTACGCTCGAATTTCCACCCCTGGGTGATCACTAGTAATAATAATTTCGTATGGCACTATTCGCCACGATATTCCCTAAGGGTTCGGCGCCTGATTGGCAGTTCCAAATTGCCGCGAATGAGCCTTTGTTGTAACCAAAACCGGTAATCCTACCGGATACAGGGGACCTATACTTAAAACGTCAGATCCGAACCATGCGTACCAAAGGTGAAGGTCGGGTTACGGGCCTTTTCAAATCCTTGCCGAGACAGGGATACAAACCCACCGTTCTTCAGTCAGACGCCTTAACCACTGAGCCACCGGACCACTCATTGTGTTAATAGTTAATTTGTTTATGAAATATGTGGAGTTCAAGCATATGCCTTCATCATAACGGAAAACTACCCGAAAGTCTTAAGGAGAATATCTGCTAACTCAGGTTCAATGTTACATAACACTTTCGTGGTTTGGTCAGACGGGATCGATGAATTACAAGAGTTTACATAAGCTGCATCTATCTTTACATAAATTTATGGTGGAGATGGAAAAAGCGATTGCTTATCATTCCTGGTGAAATAATTAATAAGAAATAAAGCAATGTAGATTAAGCATTTTATTTCAGAAAAAAGCAAGATGGCGGAAAGTTCGACGATATTGCAATTTTAACCGAAGAGCTAAATTTAAAAGCCATTTTTGTCTGAAGAATGTAAAAGAATGTTTCTCATTCTGGGAGGATGGGAGGGACTTATTAAAAGTAGTACGATTTTGAATTGCTGAAGACGTCATCAATGGTAGTAAACGGTAGTAGTTGGATAAACAGTAAACGTAGTGTAACCGCTTCGGAATATATAAGATATACAAATTGTAAATTACAAAAAGGGAGATTTTCAATATGTTTGAGTGTGTGTCTGCTCTACCATCGTGCAAAAAATAATGAACTGATTAATGTTTCCAAGGTAGAAAATTAATAGCTGTTCAGTTTTTTCGCTATAATCTGGAACTACTTAAAATCCGTTGAAAATATTTTAAGTGGATCTCTATGATTTGTAAGCTTAGGGTCTGATTTAAAATCTAAAATAAATACCGTCAAGCAACTTCAACTGAGGAAAGGAACAGATTTAAAGCTGATCAAAATATTAGCAAAAAGTTCAAGTTCAATCTTTGTGACAGCATTCTGATGTAAATATTTAGATAAATGCAAAATATTTTTATATTGCTGGTAAAAACAAATGAGTTATAAGTACATGTTTTTAGTAAGGTATACTTAATTTAGCTGATTCTCTAATTGATTTAGTGCATATGGTGTTATAGTTGAGTCCGAATTTTTTGATAATAATAGGTGTCTGACATTTATTTAAATTAACCTAAAATAAATTTCCATTATTAGTAAAAACAAACAGATTATAATTACTTTTTGCTATGTTTCACGCGGACGAAGTTATCGGCAAAATGTAATGGTAACCTGGTAACCGAATTCCAAGCTGTCGCCCTTCCAGGCTCGATCGTGACCCAACATAACCAGGTAATCTATCCTTGAAAGGGGGGAAAACAACTCAATATCGCATCCGAAACACAAAGCGTCCCCCAACAAAAACAAAAGTCTTTACCAGAGTTGAATGGCAATTGAAGCTCATCTGAAAATTCTGGCATTGCTGAAAGTCTAACTCCCCTTGGTCATGTTACAATTGAACCAGAAGACCACTTCCGATAATGTTCAATCTTGAGAGCAGCTCAGCAGTACGGAGGAGCGAACCTGTGCGCTCTACTTCCTGTCCAAGCTGCCAGCGAAGGTGAATGCGCTGACGGCAGCTCGTGTGGCTGTTCGCCAAGCAGCACGAAGTCGGTCCCTTGAAGGCCATCTGTGGGAGTCAATGAGGTGGCGCAGAAATCGGAAAACACTAGACCGACGCCTTCTGCACAGCCAGCCTTTTCCTCGAGGTGTGCCATTCACGGAACTGCGGGAGACTCATTCAAGGTGACCCCACCACTCACGTCTTTCCCTGATCTTGTGAACGGCTAACGGCACACCCAACTGAAGGACTTTTATTAACGAGAGAACTGTGAAGAAGTATATTCATGAAGATATTAAAGTTTATGAAAATACCATAGATTATAATCACAACTATGTAATCAAAGAGAAGAGATGGCAATGCGTTAAAAGGGGAGGAATATAGAGGAAATTTGAATTGAAATAAGCCTTCATACGCTTATAAGTCATTGACCCAGGAGACAGATCGACGGTGAAACAGATCGCTCTTCTTGATAATCTGACCAATGGACAGCCAAGTTAAGCTTGGCCATGCTGAGTCTATGTTAACCTTATAAAGGTGTGTTCCCACGGCGCGTGGTTTTAGAGGCTCCGCCACATCAATCAAGTGTACGGATCAGCAGCCTCCCCACCACCTTGCCTAGTGTCTTTTCAACTACCGAGACCTTTGATCTCTGCCGACCGGGCGATCGATACAGGCGCGCCACCCCTACAAGGACTGGCGGGACCATTCCCACGGTCCGCTTCTTAGTTGCTGGATCGGCCCGGCCGGCAAATACGCGGGTCGTGGGAGCCCACCTTAACGTGGCCGGTTATGCACAAGTTATACGTGTGCTATTTGTGGGCACTTGCAGGGATCAACCAAGGAACCGAATAAACATATCGCTTTGTTTAGCAAATACAGTCAATAATAGCCGTAGTCCAGAAGGGTTCCTTATCCTTTTATTTCGCTTCGGTGAGTCGTGAGATTAAGCGGAATGCAAACACTTAGCCATGCCTCACTGGATACAGACTTTCTGAACCCAAAGTAACGGCGAATCGTGTTGAAAAGGCACGTGATACAGATCGTTCCAGGGCAGGCAAAATTCAGATTAAGTATAAGACATTCGCATTGGTTTGAGAGACTGTGGGCATAACTTAATGCGTCAATTACAGAGTTTCTCTGATCAAGAAAAGATGAGTGGTGAGCCCATGAAAAGTAGTGCAAAAAACACTGAGAGAGTGAAACCTCTAACTTATTCTGTTTGATGATTCTGATTAGGTTTGTTAATTGTGATTCTCCTCCTCTCGTGACAAAGTGGCATCAAATCTGCAGATGAAAGGTCACCAGTCAAATATATCATCTGTGGATCGCTCCATTGTTTTTGACTGATTTGCGTCGATTATGAAACCAACACCCATACCCCAGACAATAATCGTCGACCGTCATTGTCTCAGTTCTATAATCTACGCGCAATCCTGGTAATATCTGCATTCATCGGACATACTAAACCGAGTGTAGGTGTTCACTTCATTATCAAATATTACATTTGACCTTTAGCGATCCTGCAGAAAGATTTTCTTCCGACTGTTGTGCCTTCATCCGGGATAACTCCAGTCCATTAAGGCTAGTATTTATTTATCTAATTTCCCACGCCTACCATTCTAAGAAGCGTTTTTTTTTCTGTCATCACTCTTTCGACTGGTTTGATGCAATCTTCCATCCTTTCCATTCTTGCGCTAATTTCTTCATTTCATCATACCCCTTACATCCTACGTCCTCCATTAATTGATTCATATATTCTTATTCTAATCTCTGTTTTCCTTTACAGTTCTTATCTTCGACCGTTCTCTCCGTTAGCAAATTAATCAATCTTCCATGTCTAAAAATATACCTACCATCCTGTCTCTTCTTTCTGTAAGCCTCTTCAACAAACTTCTTTTCTCACCCATCATTTCCAAAACTCGTTCATTTCGTACTTTATCTGTCCAACTAATTTTCAGCATACTTCTATAGCACCACATTTCAAATGCTTTAATTCTCCTTGTTTCTGGTATTTATAAAGTCAATGCTTCGCTATCATAAAGTGCTACGCTTCACACATAGACTTTTAAAAGATCAATATTTGAAATTAAAATCCCCCTCGTTTTCTTGAAGATTCTTTTTGCTATTGCTATTGTCATTCTGCTTTTAAAGCGATTCGGCTATCAGTTATAATTTTACTTCACAACTAGCAGAATTCGCTTACTTCTTCTATCACATCTGATCCTATTTTTATATTTAATCTACCAATATTACTACTTTTTCTGCTATATTTCATTACTTTTGCCTTACTTTGATTTATATTTAGTCCAAACGTTTCTTTGAGTATTTTATTGGTGTCATTCAGTAACTTCTCAATATCCTCAGATCGTTCTACTATCAGGACAATGTTATCAGCAAGTGGTAGCAGCATACTGATTTTTTTCTCCTTGAATACATATTCCAATTGCAAATTTTTCTTTCACTTCCTTAATTATTTTCCCTGTATAAAAGTTGAATATCAAGCTAACAATAATTATGTCTCCCAACATTGGAACTTCAGAAGTTCCATCTTCAACTATCCTGTAGTTAGGCCCATAATGTAAGGACAATAATAGTAACTCAGAGTCAAGACTCCAAAACGACACCCCGTAAAGGTAGCTGAGCTAACTGTATAGAGACCATTTCCTGGCAGAAGGAAAGTCACGTTTATTAACGCCTATATAAACCTTGAAGAAATAACGTCATAAACCAAATTTCAAGATATCTAAAGCCATGAGGTAGCCCAACTCGCGGAATCAGTCAACGCCATCTTTATATCGCCATGATTTAAGAAACAAATAGTAACTAACTCTCCTGAAAAACAGAGATTCCAAAGTTTTTAGAACCACGCCTACCACCCGTCAAAAGGCAAAGTATCAGTCCCTTCTAAGCCACAATTTAATCATTAATTAACTAAATGTCTGCTTTTCAGTACTAACAATGACATCTCGGAGGAAATTAAGTATGTGATGTTAGACTAAAGATTTTTAACTGTAAGAGGAGTCATAGTACTTGCGACATTATAAGGATACTGTCCACACGGGCGGTGAAGCTACCTGTAACCCCTGCGCTCCTCCTTTACGTTTCACTAGGCCCCCATCAGGATATGAGCGCTCCCAGATATGGAATTATCAACATAGGCATGCTAGATGATATAACATGTATGTGGAAGTTTTCCAGAGGTAGGCCTATACTTTGAATATTTAATGAAAGTGTTGTTTGGAAAAGTAACAATTTAATTGGTATTGTAATTTTCTAAATACATTCAATGGGGAAATACCAACAGAAAACTAGGACTTTGGAAAAGAGTCTACGTAAATAATGGGAGTAATACTAGCGCTGTTAAAAGGTTAAATTAAGCCTCTACGTTGCCTATTAAAGATTGGCGCCGAGCTGAGTGTCCTGACATTCGGAAGGACACGGGTTCGAATCCATGCCCGTTTTCCAAGATTGCCATAAATCACTCCATGCGATAACCGGTAAGGTTAAACCAAAAGACCATGACCAAATTCTTGCCCGTTCCTTTCCCCCGCATCATTTCCCACTTATAATAACGTTCCAATCGACGAAGTGGCAAGAACAGGAAAAAAAAAACAAAAAAACACAGCATCAATAATTAATTGTGCCTTCGTACATAGCATATACACGGGCGTAACATTTCAAATTTGGCTGTTGTTAGCAGGACGGACAGTCACATAAGTTTGGTACAGGAGGAAGGCCTATTACAAAAGGCCCGAGCAGTACATCATGCAACACAGTTGTAGTAGGATGTTTGTTTATTGTTATCTTCTTGTTACGACATCTTAAGTCGTGCAGGTAATCAGCTCAGTCTCTGTCTGTCTTTCTCTTGTTTTCTCAGCTTAATGTCACCAAGTACTGCGATAAGGTTTTCATACTACACCAGTTTTTGATTTATGAGAACATTATCTAAAATGGTCTTCAACTATCACCCAGTCCAGCAGACGCCACGCGTCATCATAACTTCCACCGATATATTCAGTAATTACCACTTATCAAAAGTAGCAAAATCAGACTCTAGCTTCAGGTTACAAATGTGGGATAGGTAATGAAGTAAGAATAAATAAGTAGGTAAGTGAGAAATGCAGAGAACAACATGACTACAAACGAAAGAGTTAACGCAAGAGGTACACCAAATTTACACAGAAGTTTCTTTTGTGACATTGTTCATAAAAAATAATTGCCTTCTACTCACAATCGTGTCATTAGGTCTTTCATTACGTAATAACGAAACATCTTTTCTTTCTAACCGAACCCTTCCTACACGAACTGATAATGAAACCTTTTTAAACAGCAATTAATAATAATAATGACCTGGTGACATGGTTTCTATTTGCTACGCATTCTGCCGCTGTCATAGCCGGTTTAAACTAACCCGTAGTGCTACGTAGTGGTTACCAGGTACTGGGAACTTACAATTTAACGTGGAATCCGAACCACGGTAGCGTCCTAGTGTACTTTACATTACGCAGCAAGCTGTTCCAGAGTAGAAGGTTGGGTTAAGTGCCTATGAAAATCGCCGCGGGGACAAGGATTAGAACCCGAGACCTTTCGATCTCCAGTCAGACGCCTTAACCACTGAGCCATCAGACCGCTCATAACAGCACTTGAAAGTAATATTATTATTTCATATCATATTATCTTAAGTACTTTACTGGAAGAAATCATCTATCTTATTACGTTTATATCTTACAATAACAATTTGCTAGTTAATATTGTTGTTTTACATTGCTAGTGTATGTTAAGCGAAGGCAAACTGACGATAACTATGTTCTACTTTGTCCATGAACTTTCATATTTTTCATCTCAAAACTGCATAAAATGTGTTAGGTATAAGATCTGCAGAGGTATATACAGATCCATTTATGACACCAATTATATGATATTGTTCTTTATGTGGCAGTATAGTTTTGCAGAATATCTTCTTATCCAATTCCATATTTTAATTTAACTAATACCTAATTTTTTAACTGTAGAAACTATTATTTTTGTTTCAATTGTCTCTTCAGGAAACAGTAAAATTAGTACCTTGCTGTCTCACTTCAAATTTGATTATTTTTATTAGTATTATTACATAAATATTGCAACTTCACAACTCTTTGACGAATAAGTTATTAAAGCCTGGACGAAACTGTGGGCAAGGGCAGGAAAGAAATCTGTCGTGACCTTCAAACGAACTATGGGGCGATTCATTTGAAGTGATTTCGGGAAAACGTTAAAAACCGAAATTTGAATGAACGTACCAGGAATCGACCTCGGTAACGGCCCAATAATAGGCCGAAACTTTACCACTTACCCGACATTTCAATTAAACAAGTTTCCCTCCTTTATAAATATTTCTGTTACGTCGCCTCTTTTTTTCCCCTGCTTCTAGCTTTACACCTCGTCAACGTGGAGGTCATTAAAAGCGGGGAAGGACTGGGGACAAGGAACGGGGTGGAGTTCAGCCATGACTTTTTAAAGGAAGCATCCCGGCATTCGCCTGGAGTGATTTGGGGAAACCAAGGAAAACCCAAATCCGAATGTCCGGACGGGGATTTGAACGCGCATCCTCCCGAATACGGGACCAAAGCGTTACCGCTCAAACACCACGCTCGGTTGATGACTCTACTTTATCCTGAACTCCCCTCACAGTGTAAAGGGTTTTCATTTTTTTTTCGCTCCAATGAAATGTTTGTTTGTTAGTATTTCTGGATATAACTCGTGTATTTAGCCTAATACGATTTATAAAATATAACCTGCATTTCATCATTTTCTAGTCAGAAAAAATGTTTTGTTAATTACCAAAATTATCAATTTATTTAATGGCTTTAAATTTTTAATACAATTTCATCTTATGCTTATATGCTGTGACTCGAACGAAATTTTCATTTAGTCTTTCAAACGAAAGTTTTTCTCATTTTTGTTTGCTTTTTGTGATAATGTCTGCTTATTACTGATTATTCGTTAGTGATTATCAGATGTAAGTTTCATTTACAGCTGTGCAATCGAGGTATCCGAATATAATTGTAGTGCGTCAATTTATGTTATTATTCCCTTTATTTAGATTCTTTCTTTCACAATTTTTATATCAAATCCTCTTAGAAGAGTTCAAGTTGTATTCTGAAAAGTTATAAAACAAATTTTTGTCTGGAATCTTCTCGTGTAATGGTAACAACAATGACTCCGATTACAAAAATTTGATTTTAACGAAACGTCTTAACCATCAACTATACCACCAAAGGTTTATCTCACCACCTACACATCTCATGAGATAAAAAAATAATACAAATTATTTATTATGCATATTATAAATTGTATTTGTTATATATAATCATCCAGGAAACTATAAATAGTATGGGTTACTTCACATTCGTAAATGTTAATCAGGATTTCCTCAATAGGTTGTTACTTATTAGAATAGGATGATCCAGTGGATTCAAACATTAAAACTATCTCAGATGAATGTTTCACTGTCGTCGTTAAGAGGATTTAACAATTAAAAGAATCGAAAAGTCATTCTTTATGGCTTTGATACGTGGTATATTAGATAAGACTGGTAGGAAGTTGCATGTAACTGAAGAAAAGATAGAGAGTGGCTTATTAAGGGCCTCTTACGCATTGTAGATCAGTATGTTATCTCCCGACGGTACTTGTAATATTAAGTGCTCTAAAGTGATATCGCACCTGGATGGTAACAAGATAATAGCTTCCATCTGCAATAAAGTACTCAACAGTTTATTTTTGGGGATAGCTTTGTATTATATTGATACTGTTTTTGCCTGCGTTCCTCGTTAATAAAAACTAGTAAAATGCTTGCTGTGTTATAATCCTTGCTATGTTATAATCCTACAGCGACATAGAATTGAATATGATACTTATGAAGCAGAAAAAAAACCTGACTGAATCTTAATAAACCGTATGATTTCCTTTGATTAACAGTTTAAAAGGCGATAAACATAACAATAGGCAAGAATTGTTTGTCAGCGGGAATATAAATCGACGATCGAAGTTATGGCCAAAAGGAGTGGTGTTATATTTTCAAATGGCATGGTGCGCATATAACCCATATATTAGACATACACCAAGAACTCTTATCACAGGTGAAATAACCATCAAACTTCTGTAATAATTGACTGGTTAGCAAGAACCTCAAAAATTATGTGATTAGGAGTAATGAAGGTCTCATATGTAAGTCTACTGGGACGAAATAGAAGTAAGTGTAGGTATGGAAAATGACATTAAAAACCGCAGTTCATAATAGTTTATCATTAACAGTTGTTAAGTAAATTGGAATTTAAAAATAACCGTAAGTGTAGGTGTGGAAAATGAAATTAAAAATCCACAGTTCATATTAGTTTATCGTTAACGGTTGTTGCATTACTTGGGAGATTTTGAATTTTATCCATTCAGTTGCTATTAAACTCAGCACCATTATTAAATATTGTGTCGCATTTTTAAGGATTTTGCTGATTTAGCAAAAGTTAGATCCCATTCTTTTCTGCTACTAAAAGTGCCTCACGAGCTGTTTTATTCAATAAAAACGATTTTGTTGAAACATCTCAAAAGTGACTAAAGGCGAGAAGCATCATTCGTAGTTCTCAGTTTGATTATCATATGCAGATTTCTCAGCCATTGCGGATAATAAATTAAACACAGTCGTAATGAACCGAGCTTAAGTATTGGTAATACCCGGGAAAAGGATAACTGTAAGACCGATAATATCGCTGTTCTCACAAGGCAGTTAGTGTCGAAGACGAAAGTAACAACCAACTAGTTTTACACATTCATTTTTTGCTGTCATCAGTAACTCGACTTTTTTGAAGAAATCCTCCATCCCTTTCTATCTTGCGCCATCCTCTTCTTCTCAGCATACTCCTTACAACCCACGTCCTCATTTATCTACTTCATATATTCTAATCTGTCTTCCTCTGCAGTTCTTACCTTCGACCGTTCACTAACAAGTCAACCAATCCTGCAAATCTCAGAATATGACGTAGCATCCCGTCTCTTCTTTCTGCAAGTCTCTTCCACAAACATCTTTCTTCACCCATCATTTCGTATTTTACCTGTCCTCTTAATAGCACTACATTTCAAAATGCTGTAATTTTCTTTCTTCTTGTATTCCTTAAGTCCAAGCTTCACTGCCGTAAGGTAGACACAGAGTTTTAAAAGTTTTTTTTGAGTCCTAGAATAATATTTGAAACTTAAAGATTTCTATTTTTCATTAAAGCTCTTTTCGCTAGTACTACTCTGCTTTTAACATAATTCCTGCATTTACTGTACGAGTATTAGTCGCGGAAATCACCAATACTGGTGATAAAATCATTTGACATACTGAAAGAAATAGGAAACACAATGGCAGTGTGGTTTAAAATAACAGAATGCTATTTTTTGTTTAAATTATCTAGTGGGGCTACGCACTCATTAATTAAGTGAGGTGTTTTTCGGAATTTCGGACTCCCCCCCCCTCTGGTAAGATCTGGTTGGACGCCCCCCCCCCCCTTGCCAACCGACATTGTAGTTTTTTGAGACCTTTATGTCTGCTCTCTGCTTCCTAGGGCAGTTATACCCCCCACCTCATCCTTAAAGCCGTTTTTCCGCGTCGTTTGTATACCTTACCCCCCCCCCCCCCCCTAAAGTAGATATCCGCGTCATTTGTGGACCTTTTTATTTACTTCTACTGTACATTAAGTATTAAAAAAGATAAAGTAAGATTTCTGTCGAATCCCCCCCCCCTCTTTTGTGAGATTTCATCAGACCTCCCCGTTATTTCACCTCACGTAATTAATGGCTGCCCTTAAGGGCAGCAGAATGGATGTGGGATATAAAACGGGACCAGCTTTGAGTCCTGGTTCCCGCGTACAGGCAATCCTGATTGCAGCTTTTAGGCGGTTTCCAGCAATCATCTATATTCTTGACGAATATTCGCCTCATAACCTACATAAAAAAATGTCTGGAGTGATTTGAGGAAACAAGCTTGTCGTATTGAACACAAAGTTACAAGTTTCGCAGAGAGATGGCAACACAGACATACCTCCTGTGGGGTGACTACACACTACACGGTAATAATTAAGTGCCAAGGCGTACTTAAGCATAGCGTTTTTATTGGACAAGAGGTTTCAACAGATAACAGTACACGATGTCACGCGACACGAATAGCAACATACATACAAGTTCATATACGCCACGTGGCTCGCAGCCGACTGACTCCTTGTAGTACCGCTGTCTCCCACCTTGTTAATTCGGCGCTCCTGTCTGCTCGCTCAGGGCGCCGTCTGTCGGCAAAGAGATGTACCGTGGCGTGGTAGATCGCGACGCCGACTAGTGGCGAAGTGTTGTATTTCGGCCCCGCCACAACCACCTTCGGCTCCGGCACACTCCCTCACGGTAATGCTTATATCTAAGTCTGGTTCTAGCCTCGGTGGCGCTTCCAATCCCTCAGTTCTCATGGTTTACATCAAGCTGCCCAAGTTATCAGGAAGATAGCGTTAGCGCGCTATTTAGTTGCCCAAAAAAGGAAAACAAAATATTGGTTTACCACTGGAACTTAGCCTCAATGAGCTATTTAGTTTACAACTTTGTAAGAAATTATATAATAAACTGCTGTTTCACGTAACATGCATTTCAGATTTACTTGTACCACAAATAACGTGGCATTTAATTGCTTGAATAATGAAACGTACTAGTAATTGATCCAGAGAATCTTACAAGACAACCAACCAAGGGAAGTGTTCCTAATATTTTGATATAAATTCAAATTACAATTTAAATTTGATCGCAAGTTTGGCCATTCAGATCTCGGTTTTCCAAATTTGTCCGAAATCACTCCAGGCAAATACCTAAAAGGTTCCTCCAAAAGGCCATGTCCGACTCGTTCCTTGAACACAATTTCGTGCATCTGATGATTTCAACTACGATGAAGCGTGAAAAGCTAACTTAAAAATAAATGACTTCATTCAGAAAGAAGCATATGTGTTCATAATAACGAATAATACCGTCTGAAGTGAATATATTAATACAATTTCGCTGAACATTTTTCTGAATTTTTAACCCACCAATGCAACTACTTTTTATTTTATACTTTCGCACGCTTTTTTTCCTCTTTTCGAGGAATTATCAGCCACGAATTATTTACATCGTGTTAGTATCAAAAACCAGTGTCAATAATTCATTCTGAGATATTTCGAAAAGTGGCAAGACGCATGCTAAAGTAAAACTAAAAAATAGTTACAAGTCAATAAATTTATTAATCTTATTAAAAAATATCATAGGTAGTATGCTTAGGGGAAAAAAACTTTCAATGTGTTCAAAAATTCTTGAAGACATTAGTAAGCATCGACATGAACATTTTGAATTAAATCACCAGAAGAGGATCGTATGACAAAAGAAATGAAGCTACGCAGTAGGAGTAAAAGTAGAACGAGAAAATTTTTTCAGACTGTGGCTGGTCAATAAATCCTTAACACTGGAATAACAGTTAAACCTGGTTTGTAAAACACGTTGATAAATGTCCATCAAGCAAATAAGAAGGAAATAAATAAAAAAAACACATTAACTGGAATCAGCAGCAACATCATATTTGACGAAAATTGTAGAACAATCAAGCTAACCAGCTGCGTACCATATTTTCTCTCTATTAAAAAGATGACAGGTTTTATCTTTTCCGTCGGCACGCTGGTATGTTTTGTGGAGGGCTTGTTCAGAGGCAGCAACTGTCCACTACTAGCGTAATCACCCAGCGATGCAGAAACAGCTTCTAAAGGCAGGCATGACGTCACCCAGTGGTAACAAATGCATTACAGCGCTCGCAATCTTGGCTGCCTGCCTGACCCGGAGGCTCCGCGGACATATTTGTCTGCGAGGAACTCAGACAAATGGGGAACAAAAACCGTGACCGTGTCGCAGAAACTGAGAAAAATGGCTGTGAGATTTGTCGCTGTATAGAGCAGCAGTTTTTGTTGGAGGTGTCTGTAGGGTAGCGTATTCAGCTCTGTTCGCAGCACGGAATCTCAATGAGTGTCACAGTACGACGACCTTCACAGGAATCCCCGCCAACACTGGTATCCTGAATGACTTAGTGTGTCATCACTTGACATGGGAGGCATGCCTTGATCAGTCTGTAGCGCGAGCGACAACGAACTGTCATCCCGAGCTAAAATAATCATGAGGTGCATGCTTTTTGATTGAAACTGATCATACGGAATCGTCAACTCCCCTAACGCCAGTAATAGGCAGGACGCACTGAATCAGAGGAGATGGTATTAATTTTCGATAGTCTGACAAGAGAAAATAGCACAAAGTATCTTTTGGAATTGATAGGGAATAAAGCTACGTGACATGCGGAAGGAAGCGAGGGTGTTTAGAGGCAAAGGCCACGTCGGATTACGAGTGGTGGAGGGGGGGTTTAAGGTAGACCAAAATCGAGTTACATATTGTATGGACACTCCCTCAGTGACAGAGAGAGTGTTGCTAGTGATCTTGGTTACTGGATATAACGAGTGGAGTCATCTTTGAATGACGTGTGAACTGTGGTTTAAGAAGAATTAATGGAAACTGTGTTTAACTGGGTGGCACGAACGCTCAATAGCAACCTATTTCGACTCATGTGTATTTAATATTAATTTTCCACTCAAGGATCTGAAATATTTCGAATTACGAGGTTTCAATAGCTAGTTCTAAATTTGATTGAGAAACAGTTGCTGTACCTGTATTTGTGCGGTGAGAAATAAATGACTTGTGAACGGCGTTAGTAAATCCGAACTTCTGTAACTTTTCTTCGGTAATTATAGGGAACTCCCAACTCCCCACAATACAAGTAGCCGACTTGTCACTTAATTGGTGAAGGCGCAAGACTGGGGAACCGGCCGTAAAAATTGGCCCTCATGTTAGGGAAAGCTTTGTTTTGTCATGTGATGTACGTTAGGATTCTTCGTGGTTCGGATCCCGCGTAAAACTGTTGGTCGTCTATTCCTGGTAAGATTACCAGGTTATGTTAGAGTAACCACGACAGAGGTGCGGCGACCGCGGCACTAACAAACATTCTAATTTAACATAACTAATTTTTTAGGACAAATGTTGAACCTAATAATTAATACCGATCATTGTAACTGACTCCTTAAGTCAGGTTAGCGCGGAGTGGAAATAAATGTAATAAAAAAAAACAACTAGCATGCACGGTATAATCCGGAAAATAAAAGTTTTATACGACTAAGGTGTTAGAAGTATAGAAAATAGGAGTATTGCTTCTATTAGTGACGAGTGTTTTACTGGACTTACGAGAGTACTATGTTAAGACATATGTCACGCCCTTACCGAAATAGCAGTATAGTATAGGAACCGTATAGCTGGAGAGGATATAAAGAAGGACCGCTAGAATTTTTATGTGCAGAAATTAACTTGGCTGCACAGTATTAAAATAAATTGTAAACTAATTACCGTAGAACAGAATCAATAAATTATTTGATACCGTTGATAGAATTGATCTGACTGGAAGACTGAACACAACTGAAAATTGTGGTCTTTGTAAATCACCAGTTGCAACTTAGCTAATACCCAATGTTTGCTTGCTATAATGGCTTAGTTCAAATTTTGATACTTGGTATCTACTGATTTTTACCTGTCAGCTTCCTCTTCTGAACCAGAAAGAATTTTACTGTCATTACTTTCATCATTAATACTTCTTTTTGATGAATTAGAAAGACTGATCTTTCTTTAAGTAAGATCTGTATATGAGTGTCGTTGTATAAGTTCGCTGCCTGATACTGTTGTACAAGAGTTAAAACAAAAGTTGTCGTCTCATTTTAAGCATAAGCTCTCCCAGCTCCATACATTTTTCTTACGATATTCCAATTCAATGATGTCAAAAAATAATTTGAAAGCACATATCACGTCATCATTTGACTTGAAATGAGTGCCAAGAGGAAACATTTGGAGTTCTAGAAATAGTATGAAGTGTTAGGAAGTCAGATGGAGTTAATTCGGATGTTACGGTACCAAGTCAAACTTTTATAAACTGAAGCCGTGGCAATGACAGACTGGTGACTGCAAATAATGTACTGAGGAAATATCATTTTTTTGTAACTCACTTCATCTCTTTTTCGTAGTAGGCAGTCGTCACAAGGTTACCATAATATGCTTTGGTGACGCAAGAGAACTCGGCCGGCCATGAGCAAAAGCAGTGACCGGATTTTGGGTGGAGTCACCTCCAAACTGAGCCAGCATCCGAACACCAAGCGTCATCCAACCAGGAATACAGACATCGAGGCACCAGGAGTGACCCTAAGAAGAAACCGATCGCAGTCTCCAAGTGCTATCGCTGCATAGGCTACCGGCACCAGGCAAAGGATTATCGAGGCCAAGTGCGGTGTGTTCACTGCAGTGGAAACCGCAACGTCCTGGTTTTCGCGAGTCTATGTGGAGACACATCAACGGTCACGAACTGTGGGGCTGACCACGCAGCCTGCTGCGGGGCGTGCCCTGTAAGAAGGAAGCTGCAAGCCACCGCCCACAGGAATGAGCCCCCGACCGACCGCAACCGCCCACCAGAAAACAGATATTGAATAAAATAAAGCACTGAAGCCAAGTACCAACGACGCTAGTCGCCAAAATCACAGGAAAATTAGAAGGATTTGCCGAGACCAGCAGCTTGGGCATATCGTTCAACTGTTAATTCCGCTGATCAAAAGTGACTACAATAAGTGATTCGAAACCTGAAGGGGTTTTTAACGTGAGGGTTTCCCAGACATCCACGGCCATTTTCCCCCTAAAGAGTAAATGTTGAGAATCCAAAATACCAAACAACCCAGACACATAGCAGTAAAAAAGAAAAGACAACTGAATTCGCCAGTATCGCTCTGTGCGCTGAAGCGACGCACAATGGATCGGGAAGGGGGTGTTCTGGCCGTCCTTACTGCGGTTTTTAGGTGGATTTCCGCAGCTATCAAGGTAAATGCTGGGACGGTACCTCATCTTCGCTTCATATTCCAAACAAAAAATACACTTATCACACGCTGAACATAGTTACACGTTTCACAGACAGATGGCAACACTCCACTTCCTGTGTTAGTACTTAGTACGACCTGGAGTTAGATGTAAAATTCTTGGCGTCAGCAAGGGCATTCGGCATTAGAACCATAACTCCAAATTTAACCATGACAACAATGAGAAAACTCGTCGAAGGAAGCCGACACCAAAATGTCGGGAAAAGGTGGTGAAGTAGAAGACGCACGAGACAAGTAAGAACGTTTTGGCAGAGTGAGAGCCAGAGAAAAAGAGGCTGAGAGTTGTTGGTAATTATACACAAAATTTAAAGAAATGTGAACACTTTTTTTAACCGACTTCAGAAAAGGAGGAGGTTCTCAATTCGCCTACCGAGCGGGGCGGTGTAACGGTTAGCGTTCTCGCCTCGCATTCGGGTGGACGGCAGTTCGAATCCCCGTCCGGGCATCCAGATTTGGGTTTTCCATTGTTTCCCCAAATCACTCCAGGCAAATGCCGGGATGCTTCCTTCAATAGGCCATGGCCGAATTCCTTCCCATTCCTTGCCCACATCCTTGCCCCCCATCCTTTCCCGTCTCTAAAGACCTCAATGTTAAAAAGAGACGTAAAGCAGTTACAAAAAAAAAAAAAAAAAATCAATTCGTCTGATTTTTTTTTTTTTTTTTGATGTATGTTCAGCGATATCTTCGCCAATTTTGAACCGATTTAAATGAAATTTTTATAGTGGATAGAGTATATCTCCAAAGTTGTCCCATATGAATTTCATTGAGAAACTAGCCATTCAACCCCTTTACACCCCTTAACTTTTATACAAACCCACACTTTTTATCCGATTTTGATGGATCTTTGGAAATGTATAGTCAAAAATAAACAGAAAAATACTGTCAACTTTTGGTTTGAAAAAACTGAACCCCTCTCCCCCTATCCACCCCTCAATTTTTGCGAATGTTATTTATACAAAACTGAAGTCGACATCATTTAACTGGTCTCCATTAAAGTTGTCATATACATGTAATTTTTCATGAACTAGATTTCTGACCAAAAAATAAAAAAGCCACCCCATATCACCCTTTACACCCCTTAATTTTATAGAAACCTATATTTCATATCTGATTTTGATTGATCTTTGCCAATGTATACTTTCAAACAAACAGAAAAATCTTGTCAACATTTGGTCTGCCAAAGCTCAACCCCTCTCCCTCCTACCAACCCCTTAATTTTTGTCAATTTTTTTAATAAAAATCTACAGTTGCCACCGTTTGACCTGTTACCATGAAAGTTGGCGCTTATATATATTTATTCACGAGGAAGGTTTCTGACCAAAAAATCAAAAAAACACCCCCACTCCCCATTAAACCGTTTAATTTTTATACAAACCCACAGTTTTTAGATAGAACTTAGCAAACTTTTACTGTAAAACAAAGAGAAAAATAATGTCAGCATTTGGTTTTCAAAAACTGAACCCTTTTCCCCGTTTCCGCCCCTTGACTTTTGTCAATTTTCTTTTTGAAAAGCTACAGTTGACACTATTTGACCGATCTGTATGAAAGGTGGCACGTATATGTATTTTTTTATGGAGAAGATTTCTGAACCTAGCTGCCCTTTTACATCCCTTAATGTTTGTACAAACCCACAGTTTAATCCGATTTAGGTGGAACTTCGCATGTGTGTACTTTAAAGCAAATAGAAAAAGAAACATACTACTCACATTTCTTTGACAAAAACACAAACCCTATTTCCCTTTATACCCCTTTAATTACTGTCAATGTTCATTATATAAAGTTACCGTTTCTATCAGATTTTGAAGGAAGTATGCACATGTATACTTCAAAACAAACAGAAAAATTCTATCTGCATTTGGTTTAGAGAAACCAAACCTCTCTCCGCCTTTCCACCCCTTTAATCTACACAAAGCACAGTTTCTATCTGATTCTGAAGAAAATTTTCACACGTATACCTTAAAAAATACATAACAATTGTGTTTAAATTAGGTTGCAGAAGCCCAACCCCTCTTCCCTTCTACCCCCACCCCTCCTAATTTCCAATGTTCTTTATAGATACCTACCGTTTTCATCAGATTTCGGTGGAACACTGCAAATGTATTCTTAAGAACAAAGAGAAACATTCTGTTTACAAAACCCAACCGCTCACTCCCTTACCCCATTTAATTTTTGTAAATGTTCTTTACACAAAACTATAGTTTTTATCTGGTTTCGATAGAACTTTGCACATGTATACTTTGAAACAAAGAGAAAAATACTGTCCACACTACCTTAACAAAAACCAAACTACTCTTCACCTCCACACCCCTTAATTATTTTTTTATACAAACATAAAATTTTTATATGATATCAATAGAAATTTACAAACGTACACTTTAAATCAATCAGAAAAGACAGTCTACATTTGGTATACAAAAGACCATTCCCTCTTCTCCTTTACCCCCATCGTTTATAATTTCCAATGTTCTTTACAAAATCCACAGTTTTAAGTACCGTCAAAATCAATTAAGTTATTTTTAAGTCATTGCAGAATATATATAAAATGTATGTGTCCTAATGTCTCAACATGTACTTCAGATTTCAACTTGGACCCCGAGCTTTTACGTTGTGAAAACCAATTAAATATCTATATTTTCTGTGTGATGCCGGAACGAACAGATATATTCCAGAAACGTGGTATGTCCAGATGTTACATGTTTCGATTATCGACTAACAGCTTAAACAGATGTTATGATTAGATCGAAACACAGCCTGGATCAAAATGTAAACATTCCTTAATACAGCATCCAATTCACCCCATTCTGAAAGCAGTTGAAAAACAGTTTTTTTTTTAAAAAAAAAATGCATTCGCTTTAACCACTGAGCTACCAGGAAGTTCGCAAAATGAGAAATGCTGCGGAATATTTAAACTACAATATAATACCTCTAAAAATTTAAAAATAAAATAATTGTTTAAAAAACATAAAAACCGCCTTCAAAAAAGGGCACTAAAAATTTTAAAATAACTTTATACCTTGCTTAGAAGAAAGTAAATTTAAATGGACAATATTTTACATTACTGTTATTGAAAGTTTTACATTAATTAGTTATATTTGGAGTCGTTGCCAGCCAAAGCAAGAAAAACCAAAAGATAAAAACAATAATAAATAACAATAATACATAAAAAATCATGTTACTACTTACCTACAATTAATTCTAGAAATATTTTTTAACAAAACTGAAACATATAGATGATACACTGATATTATACTAACTATTAAGTGTTTACTTCATGATGCAGCCTACCAAATGACACTGTAGCGCCAGAGATATGCCTGGATAACCAACGAGTCATAGCCGCAGATAACATACCGTTAATTTGTTGCCCTAAGCTGTCTCCCGCAATAAAACTATTTTCCTCATGACATGCTGTAAAATATTTGGAATCTTTTGTTCGTACTCTCGGTTCGCCTCGAACACCAAATAAAGTTCAGTAATTCGGTCTGCGCAATTTGACAGCTGGCACCGACTCCAAAAATTACTAATTAATGTAAAAATTTCACTAGTATCAGCACTACCAACACTAGTTCGGTCGGTGTCGGAATTTTCTGTTTCTTGTTCTTTCCCCTCTATATCCATAACTTCAGAAATAGTTACATTTTCATTTACTGGTTGTTCTTGTTTTATACGCAAAAGATTTTGAGATTGCAATTTTAAATTGTAAGCAAAGTACACACTGCACCGACAGTTCTGTATTACCGTGTTTTAAGTTTGAATTTATTATCATACAAAATAGGAGCTTTATTTCTTTTTCAGTCGTTGATTTACGCCAATGGTTGCAAGGGAACGATTCATAATTACTGACAATTTAATGACTCAGTATCACAACACGCTATGAGAGTTAACAAGTATACGAATATAAGGAAAGCACAATAAGTAATAAAAAGAGGCAAAAAAAAGTAGATAAATTTAAAATTCCTAATTTTTTGAAAAGATCTGTAGGGCTGGCAGCACTAGTTCAAATAGCGAGTATCAATCGAAACAACGTGGACCGGGGATTCCTTCTCGCACAACCTAGCCTCTTCAAGAAGTCCCCGTTCGTAAAAGAAAACTTCAGTAATATTTTCCTAATTTTTTTTTTTTCCCTACTGAACCAGAAAAGTATAGTAGATTTAAAAATTAAGATAAGTACTTAGTATAAACTCTGAAACAGTCATATTAAACGATAAATGCCTTACAAATTTGACATTTAGGAGTTGTGAAAAAGAAAGATCTCCCAGAAAAAACATGTTTTTGTTTCATATTTTCATGCTTTTTTAAGTCAGAAAAAAACGTTTTTTTTTTGCAACACTAGTGAAGTGACGCTACTCATATCCATTTCGACTCGTTGCGACAGATGCGTCCGACCGCATCTGTTACACTTTCTTGCATTTCTGATACAGCTTATCCAATTCGTGTGATGTTTCATGGGTATCACCTAATTGTTGATGAGAAGCCTTTGTCAACCGTATACCATTTTAATTTTTATACATGTATTTTTAGTGTGAATAGTTGAAATACTATGTTAACTTTTATTTTAGTGTTTTGTTGTATACGTCACCATAGAACAAAAAAAGTTTTCGATTGAGACCAGAACGAGAGTCACAGCTTTATCTAGTAAGAAGTGTTGGGGCACATAGATTATCAGAACCAGTGAAGGAACCCAACATGGCAAAGCACCGACCCTGCCTCTCCCGAGTGAAATAACTTGGTCGCGACTCACTGTAACAAATTCTTTGATCCTTTGTCTATTTAGTATTACAACTGGAATCTGGATGCAGACGGTATATTAAGAACTGCTGTGCCAAACTATGATCCCTGATTTTGTTTGATGGATTTTTCTAAAATGTGTCCAGTAAATAAGAAAATTTGAATACATATCATAGTGAAACCAATGTATATATATATATATCAATGCTTTGTTGATTTTTTCTGATTTCTGTACAAATTATTATATCATAATGTATTCCTAACGAAGAAAAAACATTACAACAAATTGTACTGTAGAGGTTTTAGTATATCTTCCTTGTAAAGTTATTAAAATGAACAAGTTAATGAGGCACGTTAATTACCAAAACAATTATTAGAACTAATCTCAGGTAGGCGCCAAGAATGAAAGTGTTCCCTATTCTAGGGAAGCTTCGTTCAAATTCCATAATACTTTATAGCAAAGCAATTGTAATTTTTAAATTAATATTAAAGTACACCTCTTTAACTAGTCAAATGACATTCTGACATATCATTGAAAACGAGGTTTGGAACACAGATATTATTTTCTTAAGTAATAGAATTGATCAAATTATTTAACGGAACCAGTGGTGTAGCTAGGTCAACAAGGGTCCCGGTGCAAAAATTTATTTTGGGCCCTCAGGCCAGATGGGCGACCTTTATTTTGCTTTGCGTTGCTGGTAGGGGCCCCCTGAGCTGAGGCTGGAAACCCCTGAGTTGTGCTTCGGGGTTCCGTGAGCAGTGGTCGGGGGCCCCCTGAGTAGTGAGGTCCTCTAAGTGGGGGCTCCCTGTGTCTCAAGGGCCCCCTTAGGGCTAAAAAAAAGGAATGCCAGTGGGCCCTCTGAACTGCGCTTGGGGCCCCCTGAGCGTAGGGGCCCCGGTGTACTGCACCGCCTAGCCCCATAGTAGCTACGCCCCTGAACAGAACTGAGACTGATCGGAGTATTCTTAAAAGTTACACAGCTAGGCGTACAGTGAATAACTTACAATTTTAAGCATGATTGGCATCTCAAGGTGCTGACTAGGATTGAACGAAGCAAGAGTCTCTAAACACCGACGTCATTGTTTACCGTAGCTTATGAGACGTGAAGAACACTTGAGCTACCGGAATGCCCACTTCTCCAGCTGGCCGCTATATCCCCGAGCGCTGCCTGCTGAGTATGCTCGGGCCGTGTCCTGGGGCGTGCCGCCGCTTGCGTGTCGCCGAGGGAAAACAATGTCCTCTCCTCAGTTGTTTGCCCTTGTTGAAGCCTCCGGATCTCCGATATTTCAGCTAACCCGGATATCCTCAGCCTTTGGCGGTGACTTTTCGACTTCCCATTCGTGTCCATCATGAAACATATAATTTACAATTTTTAACAAAATCTTTGGCTCGCTGGGCCTCCAAGAACGCGTTCCACCACTCTCCCTTTTCCTGGAAAACGCGTAAGCGCTGCTTCTCTCGTTTGGTTAGTGTAACAGGAAGGATCTGTCGGCGTAAATTCAAAAAAGTTCTTCGTATTTTTGCCAGTGTTCTAAGCTTCCAACTTTATTGCAGGCAATTAATACTTAGTCACGACTATTAACGCGGGTACTAAGTATAGAATTCGATCCTGGTTCTCATTTATAATCCCAGGATTTCGGTATCGTGCGCAGACAATACCGGGATCCCGGGATAATCTTGGGGTTTGGTATGGTAATTAAAAACGTAAAAAATTACGTAAGAATCAGTTTTTTCACAGTAGTCGTTTGATAGTAAACTGAATTGAACTCGCGCAAACACGATAGTTTTTCAAAGCAAAAATTAACTTCTCTATAAATTTAACTGGCAATGACTTCTACATAGTAACAAGGCATATAGTAACAAAAAACGTTTCACGTATTAAAATGTGAATCATTCAAATTTACATTTGTTATAGTCAGCAACTCAATATTTTAAATTCAGTATTTCTGAAAATTGTGAAAATATAATCGAATAAATAACAAAGCATGCAATGTTTGATCACTAGCTTCTTAATTTATTGCATATGTATGGTAATGTCGAGAAAGAGCGTACGGAGCAGATTGAAGGAGGAGGGATTCATTGTTAATAAATACTTATAAGCTCGATCCAGATTGGAACTTGAGGTTACAAAAAAAGTCATTTCCTTCTTGATGATTTTGGAAATATTCGATTCTGTGTATGATTATGGAGACAGTATGTTTATTATATCGGACTGTAGTTTTTCTTTGAGATTTAAATCACTTTTGATATCAACTGTGGGATTAGTTTGCATCATATGATAAGCCAAATTATCTGGTTTTTATTATTATTATTTTTATTATTTTAAATAAGAAGCTTGATGGGGCTGCAAATAAATCCCTTATTTCATCGTCTACTATTCGACCATAAGCATCAGAACTTTGTAGATAACATTATTCTATGTAATTTTTGAATTAACCAAAAAATAATAAATAATTCCACTTACGCAATGCAAAGCTCAGCTTTTTAGACACCTTTCCACTCACATACCTGTTTACCGACGCAAACGTGACTGAAATCAGCTGTTAAAACAAGATGACGGACAAGAGAGTCAAAGTGACAATGACAGATAAAACGACCGCGTTTCTTTCGGAAATTTTGCGTTTTGTTATGTATGTTTCATAACAATTTTTAAAATTTTTTTTTGGTAATTCCGGGATCGAGAAATTTTTAATGCCTAAAATTTCGAGACTGGGAATAGCCGGGATCCTCGCTGTCAACAATGGCGTGTGGAATTTTTCCGGCTAAAAAAATCTATGGTTACATACACGCTTTCAGAAGTACCTGATATTACAAGATGCGTATTGAATTTCTTTGAAATAAATGAACCAGACATTTTCCTCGCCTTTTGATTGAGATGTAACGCACAACGGTTTGGCGACCTGGATACTACAAAGTAAAAATGGCCCAGTTTCAATTTTTGGGTTTAGTGTACCGACTATCCCGATTACGGTTTTTAGACTGTTTTCCGTAATCGTCTAAGCGAATGGATAGTTCAGTCTCCAATTCCTGCCTCAAAAAATACCGATTCAGCACAAACAAATGAAAGGTATGTGTAACTTGCGCATACCCACTACTTCGCACAGTAAATTAGAGTAAATTCTAATGGCATAAAAATTTCATATGGATTACTGGCTAGAATATCGCCGAAGGATTCGCCCGCGATTTGATGTGTATGTGGCACTTTTGTGGCTACCTTATCCTAATCCTGTCATTCTACTAAATCTACTGATAAACGTAGAATCCGAATCTCGGAAACGCTCTGGCATACTTCACATTACACATGAAACTGAACCATAGGTGAGATCGAGTTAAGGGCCTTTGAAAATCCACACGTAGACACACATTCGAACCGGGGACCTTTCGATCTCCAGTCAGTCACCTTAACCACTGTGCGACCTCTTTGTATGGCTTATTGGATGGGGTTAGTCTGCGGAATGTAGTTTGAACAGCTACGAGACACAGTTTCAGAGTACTGCGGCATTCGCCTCTTTCGTGGCTGCCATAACCCAAAGGAGACCTATAGTCTTACGTGAAATCTGAACCACGGGAGATCGAAGCGTACTTCGTATAAATAAAGCTACCGAGAGGTTAAATTAAGTTCAAAAGCTCTTAAAAATTTCGATAGAGAACGGATTCTAACCGGTAAATTTTCGATCGATCAGTTGAACCAGCAGACAAGTAATTTCGTCTGGCCTTGAGAACATAGTGACAGTTGTTTACTGGCTGCGCAATCCGCTTCCTTAAACTAGCCCGGTAATCCTATCGGAGAAGGAGAACCTTCAGCTTAATGTGGGATGCAAATCACAGAGCGTCGAAGCGTACAAACAAACCTGTCGCATTCAAAAGCGATCTCGCGAAGCCGCGTAAATTATTGGGGAAAACAATTTATTGGGATCAAGCGTTAAGTAACTTAACGTTCCTATCCACCATGATCTTGCTAAATTTTACGAGACTGAACGGAACCTAACCCGATGCAGTAAAAGCATCACCATTCAACACAGTTGTAGTGATCTAGGCGATCACTTGCCCAAATACTTCGAATTAATTTCTCAAGTCGGTACCCAGGGCGGGCGAGCATGAAAAAGTTAAGCAATAGAGCTATGACCTGGGAAGTAGCACGCATATCAGCAAGCCAGTTGCTAAGCACTTGTCTTTACTGCAAGCTGTTACTATGACTTCATACAGCAGGTTAGCGAGGAGTATTGCCCTCTCCAAACAGTGATGATGGGAAGGGGGAGTAACTATTTAAACCCTGGGAACAGGGGTCTGGCTGTCTGTCTACGATAGTCTTTCAACGTACCACATCGACGCCGTAGGCGTCTACGCCGGCGCCGCCGGGGCGGCGGTTGCTGAGAAGAAGATGGCTGTCGTCTACTAATAAGGTGGGCTCTGCTGCGATAGCTGGTGTGGATAGTCAGAGGGGCATATTCATGTGGACAGTTAAAGAGTAAATCATTTGGTCATATTCATATGGGCATAATCTTGTAGAGTTCTTATCAATATTCCAGTTAGTTTGGGCTGCGAGGTGCCCATAAGTTACATGCTCGCCCCGTCCTTGGCCGTATCTCTAATGCTTTGTTACAACTCCAATTAGACAATGTAAATGTTCACATATGCCATCAGTCATTGCTCATGTAAATAAATATGTAAATATGTAATTGCCGTTTACCGTAATTTATCCTAGCTTCCTCAGCCATTCCACCGTTATTATCTGAATGTACTGCGCATAATAACCTGTCAGGTGTTGCAGTAGGGACCTATGACGAATATTCATATCAGAACTATGGTCGATCTCCTATGGTCGACCCTTATCCACGGCTCCAGGGGAAGTTACCCTGTCTAGTCTTATCACTAAGCTTTCAGGGTCACTACACAGTTGTCGTATCGTGCTTTCTAAATACGATCTGCAACCTGGACTGCTCGTCCCAGCGTTCAGCAACCGATTTTGATCTTGGCTCGCAAGTTTAGGGGAGTTCGGGAGTATTGGTGCAGAAAATTTGAAGGTATCTCAGATTTTCCCTTCCCTTGTTCGAAAATTCATCATGGTGGAAAATCCAGAATAGATATTACCGATGAAATAGTACTTGGTTCTTATTAATGCTATTCGTGAAAGGGATGTGTCAAAAAAGACCTGTATACCAGCTATAAGAGGACTCTCAGAACTGCGATCTTAAACATCATCCACTGTGTCACGGAACACGGACACTGAAGAAAATCGACTCACGAATGATATTTATTTGAGCTATGGTGATGGAGAAAATAGTTATGCACTTCGTGGACAGAAAGTGTTATCAGCTAGCCGTTAGACCATAGGTTCCCAACCTTTTCGGCCTACCTCCCTCTTTTCGATAAGAAAAATTGTCGCTTTCCCTAATTGAACAAAAGATTACTTAACGCTCCCCTTATCAGAAAAAAACCCACACAGATTGCCTTCCTTATAATAAATAATGTGACCCACAGTGTTCCAACTTTTTTGCTAGCAAACTCATTTTTTGAAATAGTGATTCTATGTTCCTCCTTAGAGATGAATGTGGTGATATACTGCAATGCTAACATCAAATAAGAATAAACAATGGTACGTACACTAATTAAAAACATATTTATGATAAATTTTCACTTTTAAAAGGAAAAATTTAGTAAATAATATATTATATTCTTTAGGAGGCACATGAAAATAATTTTCGAAAAAATTTAATTTCCTAATAATTCAGTGAGTGCACAGTAGCAAATTTTGCTGGCTACATGAAAGCGACACTACTATATACAATAAATTATGTACATATGAACATGTTTTAATGTACAGTAAATTTAAATGTTTGGTCATATTTTGGTCATACTTACCCATTTTAAGGTCATATTTGCATACATATTTCTGTCTTTTAGGTCATAAATCTACTCATCTGCAATCTTAAGTCATTGCATATTGAAAATTTGTATCTTTTCTTAGCTAATTAACTGCTGACTATGTCAAATCCTCTTTTGGCAACATATGATCATGTGAATACACTAAGAAACTTCTTTGCTGCAGCCCTTAAAGCCGGATAATAGTGGAAAGCAGGGGCGGTGGATGGCCCTTTACGCCCCCAAATTTGGATCAGAAACCCCCCTATAATCTCTTCAACCACCACAGGTGGGTGATACCACTACCATTGGGAACCACTTCGTTAAGACCATCATTGGACGGCATGGCTATGAAATATTGTTTCTCAGTCAGACAAGGGCCGCTAAAGTATCTACCAGGTTACGAATATTTATCCGTAAACGACAGCCAGACCGCCAAACAATGTGCTGGCTTGAAACCATCAAAACCGTAACAATATGGAGTTTTGTAAACTGAAAAAGGTGAAAGAGACTAATGAATTGTGAATCGTGGTCTTTGAAGTTTTCAAGAACGGTAGTGTAATGAAATCACACATAATGCACATGAAAGTATAAACGCAGGAAATGATTATACTAATCATATATTTACACGACGCCTTCTAAGTAATACGTATAACCGGCGAACTTCTATAATTTTGAACTCAAAGTGACAATGCAACACGCACACTCATGAATTCAGTAGAACTCCAACTATCCGAATTGCTCCCCCCCAGGGGTCTGGGCCTCCCTTCGGGGATACTCAGATGACGGGTCTGGCGCACCCGGGGTTCCCGAGCCTCCCCGATGCCTTTCTTGTAACTATATAGTTGCAAGTTAGAGCGTTGGGGGAAATTTTTCTCCCTCTGGAGTATGTGGTAGGTTGATTGAGTGGGAGGTGTCTGTAATGAGCTTTATCTGAATTTTGATGACTGGCAAACTTTGAAACGCTAGTCTTGGTCTTGTACCTGTTGCCTCTACCAAGAGAGGGGATATTGCTGGGCGTCGGAATTGGGTTCCTGCAGGGGGCGGTTGTAGGAGGCGGGTTAGTACCGCCTTCGCCGCCTCCGGGACTTATACCCGATGTCCACAGGTCACCCCTGGCTTGAGGCTGGGGGTTCAGGAGGGATCGCGTCCCCTGCTGGATGGAAGGCTTGTGGGTAGTCAAGCTGCAGATAGGCGCACTACGGTGTTGGCCGCAGCTCAAGTGCAGTGAGCAACCTTGCCCTGACTGCTCCGGTGTTGGGGGTGTCCTGGTGAACGAAGACCAAGCACCCCAGGGGCTTAGTGCACCCCTGCTGTCAGCGTTGCATAGACCCTGGAGTCGTCTGAAGGGGCCAGTACCACGGTCTCGGGGGCTGTGCTTGGTTGCGGTTCCCGCCTCTGGGCTCCGCCCCTGGGGCTCAGGATTGCAATCCTGCTGGTGGGAGCATGTCTCTATGTTGCCATAGTAGGTTCACTATAGATGAGTGAACCGGTAGCGCATTGGCTTGCCAGGGGTGGAGCAACATACACCTTGTGAACGCGATGGGGACCTTCGGGCCTCTTCTGCGGGATCGTGCGCTGCTACGGTTTTCTGTGGAGCTGGGACTGGAGTGTGGGATCCTGCGCTCGTACTGGACACAAGTGTCGGGCGGGCGCGGGAGAAAGCATACTAGGAGCATCCCCCGGTGTGGGACGCTGCGTTCGGGGACGATACGTTCGGCCTGCTGGCGTGGTGGATGCTGGGGGGCCTTCCTGCACGGCTCCCGGTCGCTACGGCTTCCGCCCGCCCTGCGGGATTTGGATGGGGCCGGGGGCTTAGTGTGGGAACCACAGAGAGGCATTTGCTATACGGCCAGGTTTTGGAAGGGTCTTCGGCCTGGTTCGTGGCGGGCGCTAGCTCCGCGCGCGATCCCGTGGGCACCCTATTAAGGTAGCCACACACGTGGAGGCCGGGCCGCAGGGAAACAGTCCGCGGGCCGGACCGCAGGGATTTCATCGAAGTGGCGCTGCACACACACGGGGGGTTAAAATCCTCAAGGGTTTCTCAGTCTCAGAGTTGGCTTCACGATGGTAGCATCCGATGATGTGCACGCGTTGGCTGCTGTTACTATTTTCTTTATTGAATCTGTCACAGTGCTACCTCTCTCTAAGTTGCCTAGTAAAACTTGAAGCAGCCTTTTTCTGCATTTCCATATCTTCATAAAAGATTCCTATCATATTTCAAAAATAATCGGAACTCGGATAACCAGACTTTTACTGTAATTGATTTATTCCCATTCGTAAATACATCAACAACATAAAATTAAGTTTAAATGACATAAAAACTAAATTAAAATAATATTAGTTTAAAGTCATGTTGTCATTAATATAGTTGATCATGTGATGTAAACTCAAATTCAAATCACATGACATCATTTGCATTATAATTTGATAGAACAATTGCTGCTGTGTCGTTGTTTTGAGGTAATTTATCAAAATCTGCTGGTGGTTTATAATGATCCTGCGGGTGTTGCTTGAAAAGGTTGTGGGCTGAGACTATTCGATGAGGTTCCTGGATAAAAAAAAATCCAGAACTGCTACCTGCAGAATAGTACAGGCCAGAAGTAGGTAACCGTTGCTCACTGTAAGACATTCCTAAACAGCCCATTTCGACTTGAAACAGGGTGTCATTAATTATTTTTTCTGCTATTAGCATTTGATTGGTCGGAAGGCCACGTAATTTTATGACAACGGTTTTGCTAACAACGTCAAAGTGATCTTCTTGCAGCCGGTTTTTTTTTTTTAATATTCTTCAGCACATCACTTCGCAAAGATTCATTTAATGATGGTTTAATGTTGCTGATTTTTTTTTTTTTTTTAGTATTGATTCTTTTTATTTTTTTGCATTTGGTTCATTCTCCTTCAATATTTATGCCAGCTTGGCGTAGGTAGCTTCTCGTTTGTTTGTGTCGTTGTATTCCTGGTACTTCAATTCCTATAGACAGGGCTCACTATCATATATATTTATAAACACGGAACATCACGAAACGGAACATTAGAAACAAAACAGAGAAACAAAATCGCAACACACGCAGGCACTCACAAGAAATCCTCGAAGGCCGACTGACCGCAGGACACACGCTGAGCTTCTCACCCTCCCTCCCGGCCTTCCAGGAAATAAGAATTGTGGTCCGACTGGGGTGCGGCCACGGCCTCAAGACAGTGCCCACACACGTGGCGGGATCCCGCAAGGCCGTGACCATTGCGTCCAAATCCCTTGGGTTTCCCGCACGTGTGTGGCGGCCTTTAAGGCGGCCACACACGCTACGGTACACCGGAGAGGTCTACCTGTACAGGTACACCTGTACAGGTAGACCGAAAACCACGGAGCCCACACACTAAAGGCGGCCACACACGCTCCGGTACACCGGAGAGGTCTACCTGTACAGGTACACCTGTACAGGTAGACCGGAGCGTGTGTGCCACAAACCTGCACAGGTATGCGGACCTGTACAGGTGACCGGAGAAGAATGAAAAATCAATTCTTTCTACCTGTGCCAGACTACAGACCGGAGCGTGTATGGGGGTATTGCGGTAGACCTGTACAGGTTTCAGTCTCATTTTAGAGCTTTGTGGAAGAGAGATCGCGTTGTGTTCAGTGCCGTAACAGTGTTTCTTCTTTGTTTAGCTTCAAATTACAAACGTACACCATGTCAAATTGCAAGATTAATAAAGTTATAGAAGAATTTATCGAAATTTATAAATCAGAGCCTTGTCTGTGGCGTGTTAAGAGCAAGGAATACCATGATCGCCACAAGAGAGAAGCCGCGTGAACGAAGTTATTGAAAAAATTACAAGAGTATGAATCTGGCGCTAATAAGCAGACTGTGATTAAAAAAAGTAAATAACCTAAGAAGCAACGTCCGAAATGAGAATAAAAAATATGAAGCCTCGTTGAAGTCTGGAGCGTCGACAGATGCAATTTATAAAATAACGCTTTGGTACTACAAGCTATTTGATTTTCTGGGTGATCAAGATACCCCAAGAAGATCGAATTCCAACATAAATGTGGAAGAAAGTGATTGCGAGGTAAATAAATTACAAATTTGTCTTTGCTGAATTTTTATTTATTTTAACTGGAAATAATGTACAATTTAAGTTCTTGGCAGCATAAATTAATGTTTATAACAATTTTAGGCGAATCTGTTTCTGTTAACAAATTTATTTTGCCATGGCACTTTACCCTCATTCACAATGTAGATACTGAAATCTTCTCTAAATTTTTTAGCGTCATTAACAATATTTCCCAGGTTTCGGCGATTTAAATTTTCCATGTTCGAACGCAGAGTATCATAGCCTGCAGACGCAATATTCCCGTTTTCAGTACCTTCCTGATAAAAACAATTTGAAGGTGCATAGGAATTTAGTACTTGTTCAATCAAAAAAATGTGTAAGGCAAAGGTTGCCATCACTATTTTTTCTATGTTCTTTGGTTCTACATTAATTTGTATATGGTATATGCGAAATCGCGAAGCCAATATACCAAAAGCATTTTCAACAATGTGTCTCGCCCGGAACAGTCGATAGAAACCTTAAAGTTGCTGCAAGTCTTTCGTGTGGAGAAATAGCACTTCTCATTATGGTATCCTTTTACTGGATTAAAGGAGTAATCATTGAAAGTAATTTTAGATAAACCGATTCGTCCATACGTAAGTAATTGCAGTAATCTTTAGGTTCTATCCTCAATACGTTCAACAAATTAATATGAGTATATTCTTTTCTTTTCGACAACCACTTTTTACGCCACTTTTCACGTTTTTTTTTTTCCCTTTATTGTTTACATTTCAAAGCTATTAAGAAGCCTACCACCGCCAAAGCATCATCCTGTGACGATTCCATGCTCCGTCTGTGCTCCGGTATACCTGTCCGTGGCGAAAGCGCCTTGCCTCACCGTCCCCGCTGTAATGGCGGGTGATTCGGAAGAGTTCCAATCCCGCGGCGGGGGCGTAGTGAAGCAGTACGATAGAATGGTGTGGTCGGGGTTGCAGTTTGGGGGCTTCGGCGCAGTTGCTGCGCTAACCTCAATCCGGTCGGTGAACGAAACATCTGTACTAATGTCCGAATTGCTGGATATCCGAATCGCTTTTTTAAGACGTGCGTGGAACAAATTGAAAGGCATACCAGCTGAAGAAGAAAAGAAAAATGGAAAAGAAGCTCAAGAAAAGAAAGAGACAAGAAGAGATGGGGATGACGTGTCACTTGAAGAATTCAGAAACATTCTTCTGAAAATTCCTGAATGTTCAGAAGTTAGTGGTGAAGATATAAGAGATTGGGTGGTGTGTGATTCGTCAGATCCTGGGTATGAAATTCTAAACCAGGGTTGGCCAACCCAAATGATCTTGTGAGCCACTTTGGAAATGCATCATAACTCCGAGGGCCGCACATAAAAATATATATCCCCATACTAGATTCAGACCCAATATAGACTTATTTTTAAGTGAAAAATTGAAACATAATGAGTCATTACTATTGTTTTTCCTATTATTCTTACATGTAAACATTGGTAATATAAAAACAATGATGTTCATATTTTCGACGGATAATTTTTGAATATATGGATGCGCAAAAAATATATATTGGTTTTCACTTTTTTGGCCATTATAAAATAAATATATTTTGTAAAAGTGTGATGAATCTCGAGGGCCGGAAAAATGTTCTAGGGCCGTCTCTGTTCTAAATGATGATGAACTTTTTGAAAGTGTTAGAGAACTGACCAAATGAAACTTCTCACTGTCAAGCGGATGCGCGACTTGGCTGCCCGAAAACGGATAAATACTAGAGATGAAACGGATAGTTGTTTGGCCGGATACCGGTTATCTGGCCATACAATAAGCCGGATAGCCGGATATCCGGCAGTCGAATATCCGTCTGAACGTTTTTATTTGAGGTTAAGAAAAATTAAAATGTCGTCAGTAAAGAATGGATCGCCTATATGGGAATATTTTGATATAAATGTCAATAAATTTCCAATTTTGAATTACTTTTCGTGAGGCAAGTTTTGACGTGAAGTTTGAATCATTTCATTTTTATCAAGTGGACTTAAAGAAAGCGCAATCACGTATGACAAACCATTTGAAAATGAAACATCCGAAACGACGCAAAAAATCTTTAAGTACACAACAATTTCACAGCTCATGGGTATCTTCTGAAGTCAAACTAGAACATGGAGTTTTGCTATGAAGCATTTTCCTGGTTCTCACCATCAAGAAAATAAAGTAAGGGAACATAATAGTATCGCAAATCGTTGGGCTATTGACCAAAACAAAATGCATTTACTTATTCATGACATGGTGAAGTTTGTACGCGTGGGTGAGTATGCTTCTCCTAGATGTTTCATCCATTTACTTCAGAGAATTTTAACTGATTGATTGAAGTGGGAGGAGTGATTGTTACTGATAGGTGTTACGCACTTTAATCATTCGGGCTTAACTCAAGAAAAATTGCTGGCGATTCAAAAAGAAAAATTTTCCCGACCGTCAGAATACTTGACTGCGACCTGCCTAGAGCCAAGATTGAAGGCAAACTTTCTGGGGTTTGCTGAAGCTCGTCAGAAGATTCTATTGGATTCTATAAAAATGTCTTGCAAGGAATCTTCTACCTGTAGCAATTCATCCTCAATGACTGTTAAATGGAGTAGAAGGGACAAGAAAGAATCAACTTTGACTCATAAAGGTCACGACACATTTCGGAACTATTTTACGAGATAGCCAGTACCATGCTCAAGAAAAAAATGTGAGACTGACTTTTATTTAAAGTCATATCGAATTAATGGAAATCGTGACTCGTGCATTTAGTGGTCAGCTAATACAACACAGTATCCGAATTTGACAAAATTTGCTGAATTTTTTTTTCAGCGCCTTGCAGTACTGTATATACCGAAATACTTTTCTTTGAACCTGGCCTCGTTTACGAGGACAAACAGAACTGACTATTATCTTCTATTACACAGAAGTTGGTGTTCATTCAGCACAAAAACTATTTTTTATGTTAAAAACAATAATAAACGGTGTTTTGATTTGAAGACCCAGTGATTTTATTTATGTTTAGACTTATTATATACATAGCATTTGTGAATTTAAAAACAATTTTATGATATTTTCGTAATTTATTGAGAATTCGATACCCGTCGGATATACGCCGAATATTGACCTACTATCCGGTATCCGGTCGGATAGTAAATTTTGGCCGAATAGGCCGGATACCGGATAGTTGCCGGATATCCGTTTCATCTCTAATAAATACAGTTAAATAGCTTACTTTGAGCGAGATGTTCAGCAAACAATTACTTTTATTTACAGTACTGTACGTACATACTGTACTCATGTAGGCTACAGCTCTTGTAAATATGCTTAACATGTAAAAATGTTGCCTTTTAATTTAATTAAAGCTCTTTTTCTTTTTAAAAAAGGTTTTTTCTCCCATTTTCAACATACATATAGCAATTAATTAAAATATACCCTATTTCGGAAAAAAATCGAATCATCCGAATTTTTGACTATCCGAACGGGGTCGGTCCCAATTGATTCGTATAGTTGGAGTTCTGCTGTACCATAATTATCACCTATCCTTCCGATTCAATGTGTAAGGATCCTTTCTCAATATCTGCGTTTTCGTAGTTCATTTTCCAGCTCTTTACCCCTTCTCTTCACATCCTGTTAGCTTTGTTTCCCTATCGCATTCCTGGTCTTCCCTTCGTCGTCCTTCTCCCCTCCCACCTTTAACTACAGCGTTTTCTTGCACTTCTGCTTTCCTTTGTTCTTCCGATTGACCATGTAAATTATTTTATCTAGTTTTCCTTGGAGAATATTGCTTACTGTCACTCCTTCTCTATTTCTCTCATTCTTAACATCTAGTTTTCATATCTGAGGCCTGCAACGTGTTTTGGCTTAGTGTCCGTGTTTCCGCTCCATAAATGAATAATAATTTGGAAAATATTTTTTTTAAAGTTACCTTGCATATTTTATAGATACTTCTCTATCCCAGATCAGATATCTTCCGGTGCGGTGTGCCCACCGTATGCTCCTGGTAATTTCTCCTTTTGTTCTTCTTTTTCCATTAACTTCATAACTCAGATAGACTAAACTTTACAATTTCATTGACACTCCTTTCATTGTTATGAATAATATTAATATAATCTAACAGCGATATTTGACTGACAAAGGGAGGCCACCAGATTCAGTTCATACTGTGCGAACTATAAGCTCATCGCCAGAGGTTGTGAGATAACAACCATAGAATTAGTTAACTTGCGTAAGTAATAGATAAAATAATATAATGGGATGTTTAAGTTGGCTAGCGTGTAAACCAAAAATTTATGCAATGAACATCTCTGACTGTATCTAGGTATTGTTTTACTCGTTGATATAGTAGACTGGATTAAGAAAAAAATTGTTGGTTTGAGTTTTTTTTGTTAAACTTGTGAAAGTTTTAAAACACTGAGAGTACAATAAAAAGAAAATAAATGTTGAACAAAAGAAACCGAAGGAGAATTACTTTTAATGACTGATGAATTTTTTTTTTTTTTTTTTTTTTTTTTTTTTTTTTTTTTTTTTTTTTTTTTAGATAAAGGTCTGTATTAAACAACGAGGCGGCTAACGTTTGACATTTTTGGCTAAAATCAAAAGTGCATAACGGGCCCTATTAAACGTCAGCAGAAGTAAGTACTAACCTCGCAAGGCGTAATGTGGCAAAGTAGAAAAATGCGCTTCTTCGACATTGAAACATTCCGTTACCTTCAAATACTTTCTACGTTGCAAAAATTTAAATGGAAGATGGGCCAGCGAGCAAACTCCTGCGTCATTAGTCAGTCGTCGCCGATTCGAATATAATTTTTTAAATGTCTTTTTTGTGGTAAAACCGACGGCGTCTCGTTTCAATCCTCCTGCCCCCTGGTGCAGGAATGTACATCTGTCCCTCAACTAAAACTGTTCAATAACGATATTTATAATTCGTACCTACCACAGCAAATATTTCTATTTTTGAAATATAACTTTGTTTGCGAGCAACTCAATGAAGATCGAAAGCGTCGGGTTGTTTCACAACAAACGGCATTTAAAAAACTTATTATATGCATAATTGTTGAAACTGACTGCCGGAAATTATCTGTATACTTAGTTGAAAATATAAACGAATAAAAAAAAGATGTCCCAGCGAGATTCGAACCGACGACGACTGGCTTATGAGACATAGAGCTTGCTCGCTGCTCAATGCGTCCCGCTAATTTTCGTAAGGTAGAAAGTATTTGAACACAACAGAATATTTCAATGCCAATTTTCTATACAACGGTGAAGAAGTGCATGTCACTGCTATGTCATATTATGCCTCTGGCCACGAGCTTTTATAACACGCAGTATGAATCGAATCAGAATTTTACAGTTGGTGGCCTCTGTTTGTGAGACATATATTTTATTTTTTATATTTTTTTAATTAAATCAGCTGGTATATCGCGGCACACAAACAACACAGAACCCCACTCCCTCACAGTAAATAAATAAATAAAACTGGAAAAATTATTAGTTCCTGCAGGTGCTGTCTCTGAAATTAAAAATACTTTTTGGCATGCAAGATAATGGAAGTTTTCATACCTAGGAACCTCCATACTTCCACATCTGTAGCTAATAGTGTCTTAATACCTTTTTGTTATTTACTGAACACTATACACCCTACAGCAGATCCCGTTCCTCGTGTAATGTAAACCGCTGCTTGCTGCACTGTAATTGGTAGCTCATCAGCTGGCTGTATCGACCGCTCCAACTTGTTGCCTGCAGGCCATTAAGCCGTGGAGTAGCCGTTCACCGCCTCCGGTAGCACGGCTGCTTTGATGTAAACAAAGACCAGAGGGCAGCCGTGTCCGCTATTTTGGCTTCGAGCGTTGAGTCATCGACCGAAAGCGTTCGCCTCCTACGCACTCCAGGAATACTGTACTACACGAGCTGCCAGTTTTGGAGCCGTCTGTAAATTACGTCACACGTTCTCCGAGGGGAGAGGTGGTCCACAACGTGGGACTTGACGTGGTAAGGGGGAGAGGGTCATAAGCTTCCTGACGTCAAGCTGGAAGTGCTGTTTTAATCAAGTTCTGAATTTAAAATTGCAAACTGTATGATGTCACATAGCGCGACAACGAGGGGAGAGGGGTGAGGGGAGAGGGAGGATTGGGGAATACAAAAAAACAAAAACGATATTTTTTATATGCAAATTTTTTGGATGGCCCTTTTGGATTATTTTTCTGTGGTAGATGGAGCATGCCTATCGAGGAAATTATGATAGCTGTTGATTACCCACTATTTTGTAGTTCATCCGTCTCGGGAACTTGCATTAGAAGTCCACAGGCTTTGATTGTTGCCTCTCATAATTACTGAAAGTCTCCTACACAAAATACAAACATAAAAGTTTACGGACAAATCTAACGGGACAATCCATCCTCACACACAAATAAACTTTTTCCTCTTCTTTATTTATATCAGTTAATAAATATGCTCTGAAACCAGCTAGGTCTGCTCTATACAGTTCAAATTATTCTACTGAAACCGCCTACACCTTCGTTAATGTTCACAGCAATAAACGCCGGCTCTCTCTATTTCTGTTACCAAAATTTTTCTACTACATTCTGAAAAGTCCTACAGTTTCCTCTCTGACAGATCAAATAATAACATTATAATAACAGACTGCCAAGTCCTGAACACACAATAGCACATAAATAATTTAAAATCGAGAGTTTTTGAATTGTATTAACACGGAAGTAACACCAAACATTTTTAGACACGAAAAATATTTTATACCTTACATGTGGTATTTCGCGCAGCATGTGTCCGATATCTCATTGCCGTTGTGCCTGCCTTCAAGGTCTCCGGTTTGATTCTAGATCTTCTTCTATGAACGCCTTGCCTGTGTCCGGGTATAAAGAGTTAGCATGGGATGTGTTTACCCTTGTATCGAAACGTCTGGGAAGATGAAATGGCGTACTTTTCGTTGCCTGCCTCAGCTTGACAGTGTTCGTAAGTGTTGTTGTAAGTGTGGATGACTGTGGTAGTGTGTGTGTTCAGTGTTGTTTGTGTTGTGGATGAGAGATGAAAGGAGAGAGAGAGGCCTACTCTTCCGAAAGACACCAAAGGGGGGGGGGGCTGTCGAGTTAACTTCCCTATCTGACGGATCAATCAACATCAACAGTGGCATGTATGCCACATGGCACTGTCCATACGCACTGCGCAGAAGTGTGGGATTCAACACAGGACTCTGGTGCACCATCTGGTGATTAGGAATTGTGCACCGCCACCTCTCCTCCTGGAACCAGCTAATCACGCATCAGCGCCGGACACTGAAAGAGCCAGGGTTCTAGATGGAGGTCTGAATTTATGCAGGTCATTAACACATGTACTGTACTCCACGTTTGACGGAGGAAAGGAACTCGTTGTCCTTTCTGTGACACACTAGCTTACATAGGTGACAATAGAATTTTTAAAAACCGATTTGTGCCGAAGTTCCTCCAAATTAGAATTAGGTTCTGATATATTTACATGTGGAAATCCCTATACACGTTAAATACTAGAGGTGTTATGCACAAATCAGTAATCGGCGGAATGGTACAGTCGGCAAGACTGACCCTAGTACTCTCAGATCTTAGGTTCAATCCAGACTCCTTCAGTTTTTCTCAGCATGTCATTATGTTTCCGTTTTGATTGGTAATTGAATGAGTTACCTAATCTGCATTCGAAGTAAGCAATTTATAATGCTTATAAGCGTTGGTCACATCTCCTTTGGTTTTTGTACCAAGCTGAATATTTTCGGCTGATCAGATCGGCTATTACACATATCTTCCGTAATATTATCTCACAAAGTAGAAGTATGAAAGTGGCAATGAAACAAAATAAATAAATAAAAGAAGAATCCCTGTGATGAAACACCCGCAAAGAATGATTTGTTAAATTAGAAAAACTGCGATCGACCGGATTCAAACCAGAGACCGTATCGTACTAGCCGAAATTCGTGCCGGCAGCAATACGTTGCTATTTGTCTATTCTTTTGCAACGTATCTAGTATTTAACGTACACAAGAATTTTTCTCCAAATATCTCAGAATCCAATTCCCAATTGAGGAAACATTCCATTGATTGAAATCTGTTTTACCTAGTCCGATGGTCCACTTATTAGTACGCCACTTTTGTTAACTGGTTTGATGCAATCCTGCATCCCTTTCTATCATGCGCTAGCCTTTTCATCTCAACATACCCCTTGCAACTCACGTCCTCAATTATCTGCTTCATATATTCTAATCTCTGTCTTCCTCTGCAGTTCTTACCTCCAACTGTTCCCTCCACTAACAAATTAACCAATCCTGCATGTCTCAAAATATGACCTACCATCCTGTTAACCAATACTAATTTAAGTAAATCTGGATTGAACAATGCGTGTAGCATGTAATGATATACATAAGCACCTGTAAAAAAATGTATTTTCTGGAAATATAGGCACAATTATGCGACAGAAAAGTAAAGATCTTCGTAATCATTGTACGTTATACGCAGCATACGAGCTGAAATTAAGGAACAGTAAAAAATTTAAATTCCTGTGCATTTTAATTTTTGATTTTGATGACAATTTCACTGCTATCAATATTCGTCGTAAAAATGATATTGCATTTCATTCGATGATACGTGTTCATGATGATCCCAATAATCGCCGGACCTGCCTTCCACTTGATCTTCTATCACTTTTTTGCTTTGTTCTTTAATTTTTTCTCTTTAAAAATAATACAGTGGTTCAAAACTTATTTTTATGGACCTGGAAATGGTCTTTAAGTGTCCGCCTTATTTTATGTCACACGAAAGGAACAATAATTTGATTGAAGTAACACGACAGTAGAAGGGGGGGGGGGGTATGCTTTCTCAGAATAAGTACAAATTCGACGATTATCTATGCCTGGACCAACTTTGAAACCTCGCATGGCTTCCTAACTATCGGTTTCATAACTAAATCGACATCTCTTCGTATTTCAGAAACTTTTTTTTTTTTAAGTTTCTTCTGCTTTCACGCTCTTACTTCACTTTTAAACTATAACAATATAACTAAATTTATTTGTTTTGTTTTGGAAATAGTCTTTAATTGTCCGCAGTAGTGTCTGAAGTCACCCGAAATAAATGAACGGGGTAAACTATCTAAGGCAGTGGTTCCCAATTAGTGGTAAGCGTACCCCCAGGGGTACGTGAGGTTTCTTCATGGGGTACGCACGGTAATCTCTTGGCTAAGGTGATCACTAAAATAATTGAAAAAATCAACTTTTATCAGCAAAAAAAAAAAAAAAAAAAAAAAAAAAAACATTACTATAACCCAAATATATTTTAAGATAAACTGTGTTTGTGTCAATTATATTATTGTAATCCTGTGGTTGTGAGAAGCACTCTACTGGGATGAACGAATTCATTTATTTATCATTTCAGCTGTAAGGGGTACGCGCGGTTGAGCTCCTTCTTGCAGTGGTACTCGGGAAAAAATAATTGGGAACCACTGATCTAAGGCAACTCCGCATGCACTTAATCGCCTATTCATTACTCGAACATTTTCGTCCCTTTCCCGCGTCGAGTGGGGGCGGGAAAATGTTAGCTAATACGAGTATAACTGTCCCATTCAAGCTCTCTCTGTCCAACACCTTTTACTCCGGTGTCCGTAGTTTTAAAATACTAATGGTTTCAAAATGGATAGTTTTTATGTCACTCGTATTTCTGCGTGTTACCTAGAACCGACAGGAGAAGATGTACTCACGTCGAAATCCTCGCCTTCATCGGGTAGCGAACCTCGTCATCCAAACTCAGTCAGGCATACGCCTGAACTACGCAACCAACACCAAAAAGCTACAGGTAAATGCACATCATAATTTACACGATTCAAACATAGATTTGGTATTGCTTCCCTCTCGTTCCTCAGAAAAGAATAGGCGTCTTAGGGGATAGCATGTTAGCGTCGAATTGGAGGGGTCGCCCGTTCGATTTCAACATCTAGTTTGTGTGCTTTTATTTATCTTCATACTGTGTCGTAAGTGATATTGTTGCAAATATTAAGTCAAAGACAGCTGCCAAAAATGAATTGGATTATTAGCTAATTAAAACAAATTATTAATACAATGTTCATGCACGTGAGATTAATGGCAAGAGGGTATTTTTGCATATTAAGTAACTGTAAACATTTATTATAGTATAAAATAAGAAAATATAAATATTCATTGATTGCTCAATTAGAGATAAGATATGAGGATGAGATGTCCTTAATCTTAGTTGCTTACGGGTTCGACGGGTAATGATTGGTTTGCGGATAAATGAAATCAACTAGAGTCGAAACACGATCATAGGCTATCAGCTGCCGTACTTTCGAGGAAGCGGCCGGCAGTTCCCACAGATAGACGTTACGTCTCTTGAATGAGGAACAACCGCGGAGAAAGCGATGACCCTCGACCACTGCGTGAGAACTCCCAGCTTAGAGCGAGGCGTCTGTTGTGGAGAGAGTCTAGATGTCAGATAACTCTGTAAACTAGCCAATACAGGCTCAACTGTTTGACTGTAATGGTAGCGTATCCTTCCAAAGCGCTTGATCTCCCCGGACCAGTTGGTGTACTGCCGAGGGCTACTGTTGTTACACAGAGCGATAAGGCTCTGGCCTCGCTTTCCAATCGCCATCCGACCATCCAGACTTGGGTTTGGCATGATTTCCCCAAATCACTCCAGGTGAATACCGGGATGACACGTTTAAAAGGTCATGGCCGTGTCCTTTCCCGTCTCTAATGACATCGATGTCGACGAGACGTAAACCCATAAGCAAAGGTTCTGTTGTACAGCCCCGATGACTCTTCAAAGGCGATTTTCCCTCGGTTTGGTCAGGGACAGATCGTTGATATTGATCTTATTGTTTCTGACATCACAGGCGTTTGTTCACGTGTTCTGGGAACTCGTCGATCAGGGAAAAAAGTTGGGTCGATCGTTATAATTCTGCTTGTATAATCTTATAATGACCGCCCCGTTGGCTCAGTTGGTTGTTTTTATTTATTTATTTACTCATGGTTTTACACCTAGTCGACGTCGAGGTCATTATAGGCAGGATGGGGACAAGTTACGGGAAGGAATTCAGCCATGCCATTTTGAAGGAAGCATGCAGCAGGGCCCGCTCTAGGGGGGGAGGCAAACCGGGCATTTGCCCGGGGCGCTAAAATTTAGGGGCGCCATTTCAGCTGTAAGTATGAGAAAAATATTAATAATATTAATGTGTTAAATACCCAATTAATAAAAAAAATCCACATACAGACTTTTTCGTTCGTTAAAAACTTACAGTTCTTAGCTATTTGGGTGCGCCCCTAGAGACTTCGAAGAGACGGGGCGCGGACCTCAAAGGGGCTCGCCGTTGCCCAGCCGCCTCTGTGTGAATTGCGCCATAGGAGCAACTTCAAAATGCGCCGCGTCCGCGCCATGTCTCAGCCCCAAGTCCGCGCCACGTCTCTTCTGTGTGAATTGGCCCTTAGCACGCGAGTAGAACGCTGTTTCGACTTTTGTTTTCTCAACTTGCTTATTATTGCTAATTATAAAAGTGGTTTCATTACACAACAGCATTAGTCTTACTATTACGTTATTAGTGATAAGTGGAAGTTCATAAAATTTACTTCAGGATTTCATAATTTCTAAAGGTAAGTACATCTATGATTAAACTGTTATTTAGTTGGATATACGACATAAGCGCACAACAACATAAGCGCACAACGACAAAAGCACACAACAGAAGCACGGTGGGTGGGGGCTGTTACACCTGACCTCGGCTACCTGCAATGATTACGACGTTATACTGCCCACAAGTTACTAGACGCGGTGAAAAGGAGTGTTTTTCGCAATTGCAGCTAGGCTCTAATACATGGAATCGATAAATGCTGAGTATTTATTTTATTGAATTGATGAACAAAATCAATATGGATCTTACTTATTGGAAATCTAAGTGGAATAATTTACATAATAATTTCTTCTCGTAATTCGAGTATCACAGATTTGTTATACAAATTAGATACCGTAAAGGCATTGTAAGTGTTATGGTTGGCTTACATTACATACACTAGCTTTGATCGCTTGTGAAAATACTGTACTTTAGTGGGTGTGGGACAGTACTTACAATCATTAATAAATAAATAATATTACCAGCCGCTGATTACCGATTAGATACTTCACATACCATTAGTAGGCCTATATTCAATTTCGAATGTTAACTGCTAATATACAATAACCCATGATGCTTATTATATATACGAATACGGTTTACACCTACTCTAATTACTGCTCAACAAAAAGAAATTCATTAACTATTTTAGTGAATGTGAATAACTTTGTCAGTTGGTTTAATAAGTGCATTGCGTGACAATCACTCCACAACATCCTTTTTTTTTGTGTGTGTGTGTGTGTGTGAACTTGGAACATATTCCGTTTAAGCCTATAGAAATTGCCATTCTGTATACACGGTTTCTGTATTTTATTTGCAGCAAATTTACGGATATTATCCTCCACGAATAAGCTTTGACTGTATAGTAACACTAGACTTTCTTTATGTTCACAGGGTATGGAAAATATTTTGTGTTGTGCATAAATATTTTTTTACATCGACTGAGAATAATTTATCTTAGTTATGGTTGTAGCTTATTTAGAAAAAGGATAAATATCTACTTTTTATATTATTTTATAGTGTACATTGTTTGAGTTACGTGCATGCCTCTTCCAAAATGTCTGACGGTCAAAGAAAACAATCTGGTTCCCAGTACAAAAAAAGAAGGGTGGGAAAGGAAGCGGAAAGGCAGAATCAATCTGGCGCGTTAAAAAGAATATATTGTATTCAGGGTTTACCAAAACAAATCTTAGAATCCAATATCAGGTCGGGATACAAAAGAAGTATAGAATCGTCAGAGAATAATAGCAAACAAATGAACGAAGTTACTAAACCAACTGGAACTGACACCAACGTGAGACTCACAGAAGGCGTTCTAAAACTTTGTGGCCAAGAATCTTACGAGACGCCGTAAGAAGCTTTTTAGTAAGGCAAGGTCCACCTAAACTATTGCATAATTACAAATTTCCTTCCAATGGCACGGATCGACATTTTAGCGCAAAATATTATGCACGAATTTTAAGCAACGGAGAGCAAATATTGCGAGATTAGCTACTATCTTTCACAAAACTGCGTTTACTGCTTCTGTTGCAAAATTTTCGGCTGTTTAGTTAGTTCTCTCTCAAAGGAGGGTTTTAAAAATTGGAAGCACCTCGACAAAACTTTAAAAGAGAATGAAATTTCTAAAAATCATACTCAGGCAAATAAGATTAAATTGTTGTAAAACTGTAGATGCTGCCACTCAAAGAGTTATTAATGCCGAAATAAATCATTGGAATGAGGTGCTTCTAAGAATCGTTGCAATTACCAAAATGCTTGGTAAAAGTTGACTGGTTTTTCAATGGTACAAGCGCCAAGTTGTTTGAACATAATAACGGTAATTTCTTAAAAATAGTTGAGTTACTGTCTGAATACGATCCCATTATGGAAGAGCACGTCCGTTGAGTATTCTAAAAAGTAGAGACTAAAACTCAATATCTTGGGAAAAATATACAAACCGGGATAGTAGATCTGCTGCATCAAAGTGTAAAGTCTCATGTTATTAATGAAATAAAAAAATTCAAATATTTTTCCATAATTTTAAACTGTACTCCTGACTTTAGTATGATACAGCAAATTACTCTTGTAATCATATATGTTTCAGCCAATAAATTTAATCCTGATGTTGAAATTAAAATTAATGAAAGCTTTTATGGCTTCTTACCAATCGAAAGATCTACAGGAAGACAAATGTCTGATATTATGGTTGGGGAACTTAATGACTTGGGTTTAAATTTGCAGGATATCAGAGAGCAGGCACTGGCAACGGGTCCAATATGAGGGGAAATAAAGCAGGAGTGCAATCTAGAATTTAACAATATAATTTCCGAACATTCATTGTTCCGTGTAGTAGCCAATCTCTCAATCTTGTTATTAATGGTAAAAGCATCCTTGGAAGCCGCTAATTTCTTTAACATGGTCCAAAACATATATTTATTCTTTTCGGCATCTACTTTTCGATGGGCAATACTTTTAAAGCATGTTCAGGGTTCAACTTTGAAAACATGGAGTGACACTAGATGGGAGAGTAGGATAGAGGCATTGAACCCTCTAAAATTTCATTTGGGAGATGTATACGACGCCTTGCTAAGCATTTACGAAAACCAAGAGATTGGTAATTTAATGATTTAGCCATTTTGGCAGTTGAGTATGAAATTGATGATGAAGTAAATTTTAAGATGTAACAAAAAATTTTCAACTTGAAAGTAAGAAAAAAAGTTTTTTGTGATTTTAGCGTATTTGATGTAATTTCGTTTTATTTTCAAAATAATGGCATTTAGATTGTTTGTGTGATAATATAAATCTGTAATACGATTTAAAAATGTTTAAAATATCGTTAATTTGTGGCTATGTCCGGTTTTTTCATAATTAATTTCTCTATTTTGTGGCGCTAGATCAAAATTCAATAAGTATATTTATGAATATATGATTTTATTAAAATTTAAATTAAATATTTTATTCGATTAAAAATTAATTATTATAATACATAATTCTACATAATCTTAAGGGGCGGCAATTTGTCTACTTGTCCGGGGCGGCAAAACCGCTAGAGCGGGCCCTGCGTCCAGGCATTCGCCTGGAGCGATTTGGGGAAACCATGGAAAACCGAAATCTGGATGCCCGGTCGGTGATTCGAACCGGCGTCCTCCCGAATGCGAGGCCAGGGCGTTAATCGCTCACCCACCACGCTCGGTAGTTGGTTCCGGCACCGTAGTTGTAACTCGGGGTTAGCTGTTGCGTAGCTTATTGGTGGAAGAAATTTTCATCATCAGGACATGGCCAGCAGGGTAGGAGAGGTAGTGATACACAATTACTAATCAGCAGATTGTACAATAAAGTCCTGGGTTAAATCCCAGACCTCTTCCCCAGTGCTTATGGACTGAGGGCATACGACACTGTTGCTGGTGATCGGTCGGAAGGGAACGTTAAGCCTGGCAGCCTGTTTGCGACTTTCGGAAGGTAGTCCTAGATGGGCCGGCACAAGGTTTCACTCTTTCCCTTCTTTCATCTCTCATCAACAACACAAACAACACTGAAAAAGCACGTTATCATAGTCATCCACAATTACGAACACAATCACACTGGGGACTGCAACGGGAACCCGCCCGTACACGATCAAGGCGTTTATAGAAGAAGAATCTCAAAATATTTCCTAAGGGAACGTCAATTTCAAAGCCTAAACCCCTGGCTTATGGCTGCCGAAGATCCTCCAACTTGACACGCTCGCAAATGTGTGAATAGACAACCAAACGGTCGGCACAAACACTTCTCAATAAGCATTCGTGTCTGTTTTCGAGAGAAGAGGAAGTTAAAATTCAACTCGGAACCAGCTTTCTTGAATAACTGCACGTGAATGGTATCTGTCACCGGTCTTTCAAACATTGCGCTAGAAAAATTTCGCGAGCTTTCTTTCACTGACATGTATAGTAGCATTAATTTATTACTAGTCACTTGTTGGATGTGTGAGTGTGTCTCATCTTCCCATAAATGCTACATTACACTGTGTGTGAAAACAATTGAGCAATCCTACAACCTTGGAGAGTCAAATTCCATTGCATAAAACGAAAAACGTTAAATTTGGCTTTTTGGCTGACCTGCCTAACGTCACTATATCTTATATCTTTACACGAGCAATTCTTATATATATATATATATATATTTGATCTCGGGAACGGCGCTAACGATTTGGATGAAATTTCATACTTAGATAACGTTTTGATTTTTAAGATTATCTAAATAGTGTTCCTATCTGAAAAAAAAAAGTTTTACAAAATACGAACAATTTTTGCTCTTGGTATCTCTAAAACTGCTCGAAAATGGCTCTAACGCCATCTCGTAGATGATTCAGGTACCAGGAATCTAACTACTATTTTTCTCTTTGGTTTCAAGGAACTTATATATTTAAACGAATATTTCTTGAATACTAGCTGACTCGAGGGAAAAATAACAAAAACACTATAGGTACAGGGATCATATCAACCTAAACAGTTTCGTTTCGTCATATATTTCGTGGTTAGGTTGAAATATAGCCTGGACCAAGAGAAAAATTTTACGCAATTTTGCGTTCTGCGACGTCAATCGGAAATGGTGTATTTGTTTACAATGGAAGCAATCTCTGACTGCTCGTTTCTATATAAGATTGGGGGCATCACCGTATTACAACTCGGATAGAAATTGTCTATTTGTCAATTAAATGCGACTTTTTCCAACGGAAAAAAGCTGAAACGCCAAGAAAACATTACAATAAAAGATTAAATCAACATTTTAAGAGACTATCACTGATTTTTCAAATCTGACATCATCCAACGGCATTGCATCGCTGTGATATTTCGGCATTTTAATTAAATTCCTGGCAAGTTTTCCGTAAAGCAAGAGCGCAGAAAGGACATAATGACGAATCAATTAAACCAAATTTCAATAGGTTACTACCAATTTCGCGTCGGTTCCGAAGGTGGTGCAGTCCCTGATAAAATTAATTTCTCACAAACGTCAAATCTTGCACACTGAACAGAAATCGAAAGATGCAGAGCGAAGATCGGTTAACCAGGTACTTATACATAAAATAAATTTCGTTTTTGCTCAGATTATTATGCATAAATTTCTCCTAAATTTGATTTTACTACGTTTTAGGCAATTTCGAGAAGATTGATCTTAGGGTCAAATAACAATTTATTATATACTGCACAGCATGTACCACTGTACAACGTTTACTAGACCACTGATGAAAGTAACTGAATCTTCATCTTCCAACTTCTGCTAGTCGATACGCCGGGAATTTCCTTTGTCCTTTAATTGTAAAAGTAAATAGTAGACGACTTACAAGACGATTTCTGCTATAAAATTCCCAAGCTCTTAAACACATTGCCATACCTGCTTCAGAAGGAAAGGCAGAGATAAGGGATATCCTGAGAAATTGTTCGCAAAGCATTAACTGATATTTCACCTGGACATGCAAACTAATCTAGCCTAGATGCAGGTTCAGAGCCTTTCATCAGAATAGTTCAAAAATATTTGTTGTACCTTCTGATCAAACAATAAAAGCATCTTTTACTTCTGTGACATGGAAATATAGTTGTAAGAACTTTACGATACGAAAATTTTTAAAATAAGATTCCATTATAGTAAAATGGAAAAAGAACCATTTCTTGCATCAGACTAACTACGCATTAATACCCTCGTCGTAAACTTTACGTGATGTTTCTATGTGCGATCGCCGTGTGTCGGCATGACCTGTGGGGAAGAACTTCCTACTCGGGGATTAGCAAGGTCGTCGGGTGACGTGACAACTTCAACGTTTTACGCTTCACGTCATCCGGAAAACAAGGCTTTTAAAAGTGCTAAACAGCTCTCGGAAGCCAATGAGGTAACATTTCGCAGATATGCTGAGGAAATGGATAGCTTCTCCGAACCTTTGTATCCAAAACAACGATTTGTTTCTACTTTATCCCGCAGCCTGGTTGACGTTCGGTCTGACATTCAGGAGAACGCGCATTCAAATCCGCAGCCAGACATTCGGATTTCAGTTCCCCATACAAATTCTTTCCGAAATCTCTCCAGACGAATACCAGGATGGTTCATTGAAAAGAATATGTCGAAATTTCTTTTCTTCCTTGCGCACATCTTTTCTTGGCTCTATAACTGCAATCGTTGAACAGTAAATCTCTAAAAAATATATTCTATCTCAAGGCCTACTACTCTCTGCTTCAATGGTCAGATGTAGTGGAGATTTTGAATAGTATAACTATTGTTAAGTGTTTACAGTCTAATTACTGACTTAATTGACCGTTCGTTTTGCAGTTGTCAGTGTTGAATATTACCGAGACGCTTTTAGTCTTCATTCGTACACCGGCTGTAATCTTCCCATCAATTATTTAATCAGACAACATTGATTGCGTTCTGTTTGACCGTGTCTGGAAGATAATAATAAATGAGACAATACACCTTGCAGATTACATAGCAATTTTCCCCAATAAATCATTTATTTAAAGCATAGCACCAGTACACTATATCAAATATGCTTTATTAATAAGGTTTGTTGAAAGCTTAATTGGTTATATCCGTATAAACTTATTTAAAATCCAGAGTATTTATAGAGATGGAGAGAGAGACTTAGCTCTTGCTTCTTAAGTCATGGAGTTGCAGATGATGCTAACTGTCGCAGTTTGATGGTTCTTAGCGTCTTGAAGCAGTGTTTTAACTTTGAGTAAGATAGTATCTTTCATCTGGGATTTATGTAGGCGCCGAGTAAAGAGACTTGCCATTGTACAGGCAATGGTCGATCTTTACTTTGCTGGCAAATTTTACATGGTGCCAACTAAGACGCTTCACTCTTTTTTATGTCCCTGCCTTACGGGATTTTCTGCAGAACAGAGGTGGACTTTAACTTCGACAAATTTTTCTTTGCGTTTCACCTTGCTAAGATTGGACAAAGGGGAACCCGTCAGGGCGCTACTAATTTGAAGCAGGGGGGGGGGGGAGGTGAGCGAGGAAGGGGTCCATGTCATTGACTTGTTACTTGGGTAGGGTAGGGTAGCTTCCAAAATGTTCCAAGTCTAGCGTCCTCCATACTACTCACCCCTTTTTTGCATTTGTCTCTTCCCTCATTACTAAATTTTTAGGTTCCAAAAATCTTATTTTAGATGCCTAAAATAGGCTCTGTTCCTATTTAAAATAGGTTCTAAAAACGTCAAATTACGATATCAAAATCTTGGTGATGTTTATAAAATATCTTCACTTAAAATTCATTAATTTATAATATAACACCAAGAAATGTAATTCAATAGAACATTATTGAATTTAATTGATGTTTACTAACTGGAACTACCTAAAATCAATAAACTTCTTAATTTACATTTTACACGTGTTTCCTACCTTTGCAGAAATAAATTTCTAATATACATCTGTTGGATATTTATTTAATGATGAAAAAATTCGTATGTTTATATTCACGCATTTTTATGATACATTATTATTTTTACAGTGTGTATTTCATTTGTATCGTATTATTTATAAACAGATAAAATGTATTCACGCAAAATATAAACATATAGTTAAATTCAGAAAGCAAATCATTTTGTCAACATCCTCACGTTGTAAATTTCACAATATCAGTAACAACATCGCACCATCTATTTATTAAGAATTCACTTTTTGCGATTTAGATTGTTTGACAATCTAGTATTGTCGGTGCTAAATGTTAAATTTACAGATTTTTAAAATCAGATACATTATTTCTAAAAAGCGTTTTTTTTTTGTCACAAGCCATTATCTCCCTTCATACAAAACCGAAATCGATAAATGAGCTATCATTTTAAAGCTTTAGGTCTCCGCTTTGGTTATATCATATTTTAAGAAAGTATTTTTCGGGATTCGGCTCTTAAAAGGCAAAGGTATCAAAATTTCTAAAACGTATCATTTTGCCACGGGTCTTGATGCTTAACTAAAATCGAGAACTGAGGTATCATTTTAAAGACCAAGGTCTCCGCTTTGGTCCCATATTTTAAGAAAGGAATGTTTCAGAATTGGACCCTTAAAGGGCAAAAGTATTAATATTACTACAACGTGTTTTTTTGTGTCGTTATACTTTTATCTCCATTGATACCTTATTTAAATCGAGAACTGAAGTATCATTTTCAAGATTAAGATCTCAACTTCTGTAACGTCATAAACGAAGAAAGACATTTTTCGGAATTGACCCGTAAAGGTTGTGTGTATGAGACAGTTCAGAGTCAAGCCGTTATACAGCAATAGCAGAGATAATAATAAACTGCTTCACTGGCGTCGACAGGAATTGAGAATATTAACCGATAGATAGTAGCACCGCCTATCACAGATATAAAGCAATAAACTATGTGTTTTGTTCTTATAAGTCGGTTGTAATGTTATATCACATGCGGAAAAGATCTTATAACTCTTCAGGACAACCGAAAAAGATTTCTGGGTGAAACTGCAAAGCTCTTTCTTTGCATGCAGCACCAACCTCTACAGTACTGAATAAATTTTAACATTTTCCTGATCGATTCCTTCACCCAACGGGGGCCGATGTTGTTAATCCATCAGGAGTTTGGTATACTGTTATTTTGATGAAGTAGTAAGGGACCAACATTTTGGGTGTCAAATACAGGAGTTGGAGCGAGTACAAAGAAGATCTGCTAGCTTTGTCTCTGGAAATTATCGCAGAACACAATAAGTAACCCATATGATAAAGGATCTGGAATGGGATTCATTGGAAGGCAGAAAGAGGGTGAGGAGAGTTATGGGAGTGTACAAGGATTACATTGGTGATGAGACGTGTTAAGATATCGGTGGGAGAAATAGGAGTAGTTCATGGAAGGAAAAAGGTGACCATGACCACAAGCTGTCACTTGATTTCAGACACAAGGGTATAGGAAGATTTTCTTTCGTAGGTAAGGGGGTCAGGGATTGTAATAAGTTACCAAGAGAAATGATGAATAATTTATCAAAGAGCTGAAAGAATTTTAAGTGGAAATTTGTAGAGGGCAGAGGTAGGCAAGTACAGGAAAGGGAAAAAAGGGTTTGTATGGCAATCGCCTTCAAAATAAAATTAAGTCAAATTAAAGGATAACTTACTTAAAAAAGTAAACCTAAAAAAAAAAAAAAAAAAAAAAAAAAATAAGAATTCATCTGGGAAAATTTTAATTTCTTGAATTGTACGAATTTATGCTGGTTGAAGCAAGAGCAGCAAATACTTCGTGTGAACTTCACAGCTATGTACTGGCTGCGTTTAGATTAATTTTTATGCAGAACAAGGGACGAGGAGCTTAGTTCTTCTTGAAGTCTGTTAAAATAGCTCCCAAGATTTAAGCTGTAATAATATATATATGAAATTAAAGAAAACTAATCGACTTTTTCCTAAGCGAAAAATGTCTTGGCAGCAAATTACAGATTGTCTCATTGAGCCGTGAGCTGACGAGGGTTGACCTATGGTTGGTTATTAGGGGCTGAGCTGCCACCGTAATGAAAGTCGACACTGCCAAGTCAGGACAGCTGATCTCAACCTGGGGTGAGGGGAAGAGGGAGGGGGGAGGTGAATAAGGCAATATTATTTGGCAAACAGACTACGAGGTTCAGGACACACCTGTCAAAACTCCAAGTCGACAAGTAGTTCTTCTAAACAATAAACTGCTGGAAAGCTGAAACATGTTGGAAATTATATATTTCTTCACTAATTACTTTCACTGTCGTTTCATTAGTTCTGTTTAAATCTATTTTTTCCTTTCTGTATAGCAAAATTATTATGAATATGGTTAATTAATTCAGATGGTGCGTATGTCTCGGTGCCAATTTCTTTGTATATTTGCCTTTAAGTTACGCGGATTTTCGCTTTAAAATTTTTTGTTTTTAAGGTAACTCCCTTGGCTGCAAATAAAAATTTCCACCCTCTCATAAGCCTGAAATAAATTTTAAATCACTATTGCTTCTTCCTTCCTAAATACCACTCATAATTCTGCACCCAATATTCATATAGGCCTACACCAAATCGTATGCTTTCTACACTCCCAGAAATCTCTTCTTCGCCTTGCTTTGTACATGTGAAGGTTCTTAAATACAGTATTTATTTCTTCTATACAAAACTTGTTTTACTATCTCGCGATTATACCAGGTGTAACTAAAGCCTGTAACATAGTAATGTAAGTCGAAGCTAAGATCTGGCATTCCGGAGAATTAGAATTTATCTCGGCTCCGGTTTTTCTACATTTTTCTGAAATCTCTCTAGGGCGAGTTGGTTCTTTCATAAGACCATGGCCCAATATCCTCGAATCCTTTCCAGGTTCTAGTGACCTCGACGTTTAGGATGTGAAAAGTCTTAACAAAAAAAGTATTGTACCAACCATTTCTAACTACTAGGGAGAGAACATGCGATCAAACCCGATATCTGTAGTACTGGACATCTACTATTATTATAAACGCGAAAGTAACTTTGGATCTCTCTCTGTCTGTTATGTTTTGACAATAATCCAATCTTGATGAAATTTGACAAGGAGATAGTTTATTTCATTAGGAAGAACACAGGATACTTTTTTTCTGGGTAAATAACATTTTTGTGATTACATTTTGAAAACTAACTGAATTGTGCGAAACAGAGGGATAGCGTGTGTAAATCTGTTATGTTGTATCGGTTGCTCAGGTTTTGTTTCTCAGGTAGTCTGTTAGTGTATACTCTGGTCTTAAATTTCGTTTACAGACAAAAAATATTATGTAGTATATATGTTGATTTTCGCTGCTCCAGAATATTATTTTGTGTCTACCTAAAAGTTTCTGACATCAGCATATTTTCTCTTCATTTTTGACATGCCTCGCAGAGCACGAGCTGCTAAAGTTATTACAAATTAAGAATCTGATCTTCATGGTGAAGAAAAAATACAAGGGCAAGCTAAATGACAAGATGCGCACAATTAAGCTTCCCCTTAATTTTTTTGCTATTTTTTAAACATGTTGATTCTCTTCATGAGTCATGTTGGATTGTAGAATGATATGGTGAAGGTGTCTCCGTCAAATTATTCCGACTCCGTGTTTTTTGGGATACCTTTTTCATAACTTACATCCTAGTATTTTAATACTCATACTGATTGAAATAATTGAATAACTTACTAATTCTAACTGCAATCATACTTTATTATGTTAAAAATTGATAACTATTGTATATGACAATATTGATAAAACAATTTATAGCAACAAATTGTTTAACTCTTTGTATTTCGCCTTTTTGTACTAGTTGTCGTTCTGGTCTGTAATAATGGACCAACAGCAGTCAGCTGGGAAGATACGCTTTCACCTTCCTTCAAACCACTTCTGCAAAATTTGTGTTTGCCATTATGAACATCTTTCACCATTTACCACTGCAAAATAATCCAGATGCGAATCCAGAAAGCGAACTTTTACCGACATGTTGCACGTAAAAACGATACCTTCATCAATCATTTATTTTATCAGTTCCTTGTACTTCTGATGACTTGGTATACCCAGGAAAGTTTTTCAACCGATTTGAAACATGTTTGAAAATTTGGATCTTTCTGAAGTTCTATGACATCAACGCCAATATAAACTACTTCATTTCTTTTTCCTCGTGAAACACAGGTAAAAATGTTTTGTAGGCACAAAAACCCATGGCATATAGGAATTGAATAGTAATACTTATCTTGATGTGACGTAAGGAAGAAACAGCGAGCGTGGTGAGTGTACGGTAACGTTCAGGTGGATGCGGGTTCGAATCCCCACACGGCAATTCAGATGGGTCTTTCCCGTTCCTTGATCACAGTCCTTTCCTGCCTCTAGGTCTACAACGCGTAAAGGTGGCAGAAAAAAAAAGTGAAATTCTGTGTACTTGAGCGTATAAAGCTCATATTTCATTCCATAGCAGGAAACAACCATGCTAGAAGGTAACTGAAACCTTATTGAACTTTACTAATCACCTATTTGACCAGTTCTTCACATCGTTATACTAAAGTGAGGTGTATCACAACTTCAATAACATAAATATCATAAATATAACTTTAACATTGAATAACAGCCGTGGCACCTTCACTGCCTTAGTTAACTGGCAGGTGGATGGCAGAGTTTTTGTCCGAAGACATTTACTCCATCGGAATTATGGGGTTGCAGTACATTATGGTTGGTGCGTCTGCTTTACGGTGTCAATTACTTAATAGGCTAAGTGGTCTTCTGTGTCTATCGACGCTAGTATCATAGCGGCCGATTGTGTTTACCACTGGATTGTTGCATTGCCTTGTACTTTTATAAAATGTTTCCGCCAATTGTCGGAATCTGTCCCTCACTTTTGGAATTCCGGCTGCCTCATGGAGTGCCTCCGTGGGGAACCGGTGCGGAAGATGAAGGGCTCTCTTCAGTGCCCTATTTTGAATTATTTGGAGCTTTCTAATTTGGCGGTCTGTAGCGTATGCCCACACTGGACATGCGTATTCCATTATGGGACGTACAAGAGTGGTATATAGTTTGACTCCTGTAGCTGGAGCAAGCTTGCTGTCTCTATTCAGTATTGGAAATAGGTTCTGCAGTCTGATGCTTGTTTTCCGTCTGATGTCATTAATGTGGCTGATCCAATTTAGTCTTTTATCTAGGGTCACCCCTAGATAGCGTACTGTGGGGGACCATGGAATGTCACTACCGTACAGGTGAAGTGTTGGGTCCGGACGTGTTGGTCGACGAGCCCCGAGTCTCTTGGTGATTATGATGGCTTGTGTCTTGGTTGGATTTATGTCTATTCTCCATCTCCTTGCCCACGCCTCAGTGACCTGCAAGACTTCCTGTAGGCGCCGGGTGGCCAGCACTCTACTGCGGCTAGATGCCAGGTACGCGGTGTCATCGGCATAGGTTGCAGTAAGGACACGGTTGGAAGTCGGAACATCTGCAGTGTACAGGGAGTATAACACTGGTCCCAGCACGGAGCCCTGTGGGACACCTGCTTCAATGCTTCTGTTAGAGGAGTGTGCCTTATCCACCTTCACGCTAAAAGTCCTTCCATTTAAGTACGATTTCAGCAGCTTCACATATGGACCCGGGATGCCATGCTCGAAGAGCTTAAGCAGCAGTCCTGAGTGCCAGACGGAGTCGAAGGCACGCGAGATATCAAGAAGAACCATGGCACTGTAGTGCTTGAAGTTAAAGGCACGGGTCACTGCTTCAGTTACCCGCATCAACTGCTGGGTAGTGGAGTGGCCACGTCGAAATCCCAGCTGGTGGTTTGGAATGACGTTGGTGTCTTCGATGAAGGCGGACAGTCGTTTTAGGAACAGCCGTTCGAAAACTTTACTTATGGCAGGAAGTAAACTAATGGGCCTGTAGTTCTGCGGCAGTAGTGGGTCTTTACCGGTCTTGTGTATACCCACTATTATTGCATGTTTCCACAGGCGAGGGTAGTGTTGTTGTCTCAGGATGGCGTTGAATATGGCAGCAAGGTGGGCTGAGGCCTCCGGTGGTAAGTGCCTAAGGAGAAGGTTGCAGATGTCATCACGCCCTGGTGCTTTTCGTGGGTGCAGCTTTGACAGGCATCCGGTTACTTCTTCCGGGGTGATGTCGCCTATTTGATGTTCGTCTGCAGCGTCGAAGAAGACTCTCAGGCGTCGCTGGACTGCTTCCAAGTGGATGGGATCCGCGTTGGCTTGTGATGGTCTGAAGTTTTTCTCAAAGACGTCAGCTAATGCATTGGCCTTTTCCTCTGGGGTGACAGCTAGGCCTCTTTCACCTTGCAGTGGAGGGATTCGCTGCCTTCGCCTGGTTAGTTTTCTTGTTTGCTGCCACAGAGTACCGTCCTCCGGGCGGAGCATAGATATTCTTGCCTCCCACTGCTGATTCCGGTGCAGTATCAGGGAAGCTTTGACCTCTCTTTGTAGACGATTTAGCAGTTTTCTAGTTTCTGGTCTTCTGGTTAGTTTCCACTCTTTAGCAATCCGGTTTTTATGCCGGATTTGCGCTAGTAAGTGAGGGGGAAGTTGTAGAGTAGGTACTGGTCTGGGTACCCTGACTGGTGTAGAGGCTGCGGTTGCTTCTTTGACTGCAGTCTCGAAGGACTGTAGGGCGTCGTCGATGTTGTAGATTTCAGTTGGGTAGAGTAGTTTATCCTGGAGAATCTCCTGGTAACGCCTCCAGTTAGTTTTGTGGTAGTCAGGAGATGGGTCAATATGATTTTGCCAGGGTCCGACCTCAACCTCGGCCATGACCGGGCAATGATCAGAAGAGAGTCTGTTTATGACTGAGGTGGCGACGTACCCCTGGATGCCCTTTGTAATAAATACGTCGAGTATATCGGGTGTGTTGCCATTTCTCGGGTAATGTGTGGGCTCCTCTGGTGCCCAAACGCACATATTGAGTCTGTTTGACAGACGCCTCAATGCTAGACCTGCCGTGTTGTTATGCCTACTGTTCCAGTCAGAGTGTTTAGCATTGAGGTCACCGCCAATCAGGAGTTTGCCGCTGATGTCCGCTAGGGCCATGAAGTCTGCTTCTTCAAGGTATCTTCGAGGAGGCCGGTAGCACGAGATGACTGTTAGCTTCCCGCTGGCAGTAGCCAATTCAACCCCGACGGCTTCCATTTGTTGAAGAGGTGGTAGTAAAACTTCGTGGTGTGGAATACTCTGTTTGATGTAAACCGCGACTCCGCCGCCTGCAGTGGGTCTGTCTCGGCGGTAACATCTGTAATTAGCTACCGCTGCTCGCAGCCCAGGTTTCAAAAAGGTTTCTGATACCATGCATACGTCAATGTCTTGGTCTCGGAGAAATTGTCTGAACTCTAGTAGTTGACTGTACATGCTGTTTGCGTTCCAAACGCAGAATGACAGAGAGTAGATTTGTGGCTGTCTATCCATTATGGTTGCATTGAGTGCACTTAGGTACAGCGAGAGCGGTAGTAATTGCGCCGGTCATTTTCTCCAGCTGCTCTGAAAGGAGGTTTATCATCTTTAGGGCAGACTCCAGCATATTTGTAAGTCTGTCCAGTTTGTCTTGAGCGTCGCGGTCGGTTTCGCCTGAGGTTCTTCTCTGTTGGGAGGCGGAGAGGTGACTAGGAGGTGGCTCAGTGGATGAGGTTAACCGCTCTGAAGTCGTTGTGGCAGGCGGGTAATTGCACTCGGTAGAGGCAATATGTTCTTTGCCTGAGCTGTGGCCGTCCTCTCCAGTCGGTGGTTGTTGTCTATTTGAGTTGTTAGACCCAACTTTTCTCTTCCTTCTGCGGCGCGACTGGGACTTCGTCCTCACCTCGCTACTGAGGGTTTGTTCCTGTCGAGTTGTATGAAGGTTGTCCTGATTTACTGAGGATATAGCCTGTTCTTGCCTCTCTATACCGTCAGCTGATAGAGTTTGGTTTGGGGGCTTTTCCTGTGTGGCAGAGATTCCTTTGATGCGGTCTCTAGCTCTCTTGAAAGCCGGACAGCCCTTGTAACTGGCCACGTGTCCTCCTCCACAGTTAGAGCACTTGGCGGTGTCTCGTCCCTTCTGAGTTGTACATTTGGTGGAGTCGTGCTGGCCGGCGCACTTCACGCAGACCGGGGGCATTTTGCAGTTCTTGGACACGTGACCGAAACGTTGGCAATTGTAACATTGCGGAGGTCCGGTAGTGGCCCTGAGTTTTTCGACTGTTACTTTGAGGTGACAAATTCTCTCCACCCCAAAGATATTTCTGTTTTCCTGGCAATCCGCGAGGGTCACCAAGAATAGAGGCATTAAAATGTTGCTGCCTGGGCGGCGAAGTTGGGCCACCGTTTGAACTGTAAAGCCCATCTCTGATAGTTCTTCTTTGAGATCTTCAGTGGGCAAGGTTCTAGGGATGCCCCTGAATACTACCTTGAGTAGTGGGACTGCACCAATGGGAAACGTATAGTATGGGATATTGCTGTCCTGCAACATCCCTGTGGCGGCAGTGTAGTCTTGTACCGTAGTGAAGGTAAACTTAATCTTATCCCCACCAGCCGTTTTGGCAGCGAAAGAGCTCTTCACAACGGCTTCAACCTTATCGTGGAGTGCCTTGTAACTGTGCTCGAATTGCACCACGATAGGGGGAATGTGTGCTGATCTCTGCACTGGTGGAGCTGGTTCGGCCTGCAGTGGTTGGAATTGGTTACTGGTTTCAACTATGTTGGGGTCCAGCGCTGGTGGAGGTTTGCTGGTATTTCTGGGAAACACAAAGCCATCCTCGTCAACTTGCCGGTGAGGTTGTTTCCCAGATCGACCAGCAGAATATCCCGGTTTCCGCGTGGGTGGTGTGTCTGTCAGTCGGTCAGTCGCCTCCTTCCTCTTCTTCAGCGTCTTCCTGTCCTTGCTAGCAACGTTCCTCCTCAGCTGCTTAGTGCAGACACTGATGGTGGTCGGCGTGCCCTCAACAGTGGGGCCACCCGCTGGCTGTATATCCCTTCTGGGATGTTTGGTAGTTTGTGCGGCAAGTGGCGATATACGCCTCTTTGCTACGCGTGGTTCACCCCGTCCATGGGGGGGCTGGGGCGTCAGCTTGGGACGATAGGTTCACTTCCATCTCGTTGTCCTCCGGTGAGGGCGAGCGTGGGGAGTCGCTGTAGACTTCGGGGACCGAAGCGCAAGAAGTGCCAATCAAGTCAGACATTGTTAAGGTAAGGCCTAAAGGGAGTGTTGTTCCGGTCCGTTGTTGTCACCGTAAGGTTGCCCGAACCGGAAACAACCCTATAAACTTGCGCCAGGGGGTTCCACTCCCGCAGGAGTGGGCCGTGTGGCGGTAAAACCCTATTAGCTCGGAAAGGGTGGGCAAAGGATATCCCCAAAGAAGAAGAAGAAGCAGCTCACTGTAATCTTCACAGGAGCAAACAGTGCCTGCATACTCGATACGCGAGCGAGAAAGAGCTGTCTAACCTCAATGCACTCGTATGCGAACCGCTGTAGCCCGTTCGAGTGAGTGAGTGAGTCATTGAATAACAGAATTCTTCTGACAGGAATATATTAGGGCGAAAATACTGCGACTGCGAGTAGCAATTTACGTTTCGCTGATCAAGATTTTCTGAGAAAATAATATACAGATTTTTATAGGATTTTGAAAACCAGGCTACCAAGAGTAAAATCAAATATGTTTAATCTTTTTAAAGTCTGGAAAACAGGCAAAAATATCTGACCGTTTATCTGTTTGTTTCGTCGACCACAATTACGGGTCGTATTTTCATGTGTTTAGGAAACGTTGAATCCATAGCTTCCGATGAACGCGATTCACGGAAAATACGGGTGTCTTGTACTGATGGGCTTTCGATTAATGTACAGCCTTTGATACCAAGTATAAAACAGGCTGGTTTCAGTTTAAAGTGACGTCGACAACTGGATAAATTAAGGTCGAAGTGTCAGCAAATTACCAACTATTTTTCGTGGACTACTCATAATACGATGAGAAAATAAGGTGTAACTGATTCTTTTAAGAAGTCGAAAATTTCAGAAATTAAGATAAAAATGTGTGAAATTTGGCAGCAGTTAAAGTTATTTCTAACAGTCGAAATGTTTACCTAAAATATATAAATTACATCGTATTACTCGAAACTGAATACTGAAATGATATTATTCAGATTCTTGATTTGGATTTCACATTAATTTGTTGGTCCCTTCAACTACTTCAGATGGCTTCCACGGAGAAGGATTTAGTAACCGTTAAGAAACTTCGTCTGTAGGTCATTGGTCTCATCATCTAGACTACGGTTTTCCATACATTTCCCAAATTATTTCAGACAAACGAGGAGGTATAAATAAACCGGATTTCCAAAATTTTATTATAAAGTTGTAATTATGTTACATCTTCTGTGTAAAGGTTGGTTGTAGTCAAATAACTGTACCCCTTGAATCTTTATAATAATTTCAAATTCATTGTTTTTAAGCAACGTGGGTTTTCCAATGCTCGTAATTAATAACAGCGTATATAGATTCATAATTTACACAGCTAAATATGAAATTTGTTTGAACCCTTGGGACAACAAACAAACTTATTGAGCAGAACCAATAAAAAACCAAAGGTTTCAAATAGTAGCCCTACTCGAACAACACCATGTTTTTTTTTTTTTATTGCACCCTGCTTGCAGGAAAATCTTAGCTTAAGAGATACTACATTAGACATACAATATAAAAAAAGCCGGTATTCATTATACTGTATCCAACTGAATACGATTATTGAGAGCCAACCAGGATTTGAATGGAGACCTTTTTAACTTACGTTTCTAGGTTTTTGGCTCAATGTTAACAGAAAAGATATTTTTAATTTTATTGATATGTTTATGGATTTTGACATAATTTTATACATTGCATGGAGCCATTGGAAGAATAAATAAATCAAATTAATAACAGATTTGTAGGCTTTATTGCAAAAAGTAAGAGCGTAACATGGTTTATAATTGAATGCAAACAATCATATTACTCATCAAGGTGAGCGGAATGAAAAACGTGATTATGCTCCAAGATTCATCAACGCAGGTGAGATTTAGGGGCTGAATTTGAACTAAGACCACCAGTTTACCAAGAAAAACTTTATTTTACATCGATGCTGTTTTCAAATCAGCTTTTAGATTTTCCTTACAATTCACAGTCCACGAGTTACTGAAATTTCAGTTTGTGCAGATATTCCTAGAGTTAAATATTTATACTGAATGAAATAATTTCATGAATCATTTCATAGAACAACAGTGTCTGCCAGTGGCGGATCCAGGATTTTGGTTTGGGACGGATTTGAGCGGATTTTGGTTTGGGGTGGGCTTAAGCGGACTTCGTTTGGGGGGGGGGGGGCCCTTGAGTAGGCATTATAGTCATGCCACCCTTATAGGATGAACAGAGCTAAAAAAAAGTCTCCAAAATAATGATGGCAACGGTGGACCTAGATACTTTTGGGGGGTTCAGCTCCCTAGCCCTCCCCCCTCCCCCCGTGGATCCGCTACTGCTGTCTACGTCTTTTTACTTCTTTTTTATGGTGACTGCCTATCTCGTCTGTAATAATGCAACCATAGCATCCAGCTATCAAGAAAAGCATTCAGTTCCTTCAAACCACTGCATAATTTGTGTATGCCATTATAAAACCTTTCACCATTCTCCTCTGAAAATTAACCCAGATGCATCTACAGACTGATCTTTTATAGACACATTGCACACAAAAATACATATGCATTAAAAATGTATTTAATCAGTTCTTTGTACCTCTGATTTCTTCTTATTACCAGGAAAGGCATTGAAATATTTTTTACGTGTTCAAAATATGGATATTTCTGAAGTTCTGTCGACTGGAATACAATAAAAATACCTGTCTTTTTTTTTCCTAACGGAACAAGAAAAAATGTTTTATATGCAGCGAAATCCTCACCTAGCATCCATGATCTGTACTAATTGTATACAAATACTTAGGTTAATCTGAAGTAAGGGAGGAAACGTATTTTCATAAGATCCTAGACATTTAGAAAGAATATTTTTTTCTCTCAAATTCAGATTTTTTTTTAGACTAATTCATATTTAAATTGTGACTCTCTCTGTCATACTACCCCATTCAGAATACAGTCAGGCGTATTTTTTGTAGCTCTGTGGTATCCCTAATATGACTACAACTATGTGTGGATGCTAAGAGGTATGTAATAGACTTGCGCATAATAGTTCGCGAAGGGGAGCACTCAGTTTAGTTCGCAGCTCCCTCGCGAACTAGTTCGCTCTTTTAGTTCGTTAGTTCGCATCTCGAATTCAGAGAAACAGAGCGTTCGCTCGCCTTGCTACCGCTACTGCACGCGCTATTTTGTTTGTTAAGTCAGTTTTATTAGGACATAATCATTTTTTTGTCGTTTCTAAATGGAATTTAATATGACCTTCTTAACAAAAGTTATTGCTTAATAATAAAATTACATTAGCATGAACAGTTGGCGCCGATAAACCAAAGTGCTCATTTTCCTTTACACAAATGGGTAAATTGAATAATTGTGCTGTTTTTACTATTTACTTTACATGTATTCGTAGAATATTAATTTTTTAAATGGATTTGTTTATTAGTTCATGGAAGAAACATTACTTATAAAAGGCGCTAATGATCCTGCCGTCGACGCGCCCTTAAACCCCAACAACAACAACAACACAACATTACTTATAAAATATTATAAACGCGTTTATTTTGATGAATTAAAATACTCGTTTATAAGTAATCGGATTTTTTATATAAATAAAGTTTTGGAAATCATGGAAAAAATATAATTCTACTATTGGCTACAACTTAAGTACTATATGACAGAAATAGTATTACCTATATTATTAAGAAAAATAACATTAATACTTCCAATGTGATATCTAATAATTAGACATATAAAAATAACAGTGACCCTTGAATGAGAAAGTGGTAGCAATAACGAAAGTGCGTATATTTCCAGTGAATTGGAAGTCATTGAGCTATTATTTTATTATTGAAGGGGAGAATAATCCAACACACATTCACAATTTTTTGGCGACGAATGAAACTGATGAAGACACAATCTATTTGAATTTCGCAAGTCATTTCTTTCATCACTTTCACAAAGCTGTTAACTAACAGACTGAGATAAGTATTATATTATGTCAGCTTTAAAATCAGCACTAGAAAAATGTAAAAGATACTGTTTTTTTGGTTAAGAAAACAAGAAAAAGCCTTTAGAAACCAAATTCTCCACAGAAAGTGATAATATAAAAAAATTATGCTCTGTATTCGTTGATAAATGTCTGGAGTATCTTAGTAAATAGTTAGATTTTAATTAAAGCAATTGGCTATACAAAATCCAAAAATTAAATTCAAATCACAGGGTTTCATTTGATGACTGTGAGACTATATTAGAGGTTATAAATTTGCGACAAAAAATGAATACCAAAGTGAACAAACTTTACTCTGAAATAACAATATTATACGAAATCCAGGTAAAAGTAAGAGAAGTATTTCATGAATAAAAAATGAGCTTTTTCTCGAAATTAATTTGACAACTGAAAGCGATAAAGCATATGACAATTTTACTGTAGACAAAAAAGAATTAAAGATGAAAGAAGTGCAAAAAATATAGCTTAAAAAATGAAATAGTAAAAACATACCTTTTATCATTTTCTACTCTTTCGTAAAATATTATATTTTTGAAGTGTAGCATAATTTTATAGGTTATTCTTTTTAAAAAATTCCTACCATCAACCGAAAAAATATTGGAAACCCTAGCGGCGAATGGTGCTAGTTCGCGAACGGTACCGCTCTCTATAGTTCGCGACCGGGAGCGCTCTGTTTATAGTGCTGGCCAGATCAATTGGCGGGTCTCCTAGAATGCGCCGTTGCCAAACCACGCGCTTAACAGTTGTATTCACCTTTTTACTTGAAGTAATAGTTTATACTGTTTTTTAAATAATTTATAATCACAATTTTGTGATAAAATATTGATTTATGTCATTTCGTTAAGAAAGTTATGTTCGTGTAAATGCATTTGATATAACTGAAAAATACTTTCTCGAGAAACTAAGAAAACGTATTGAATTACTCTTCTTATTTTATTTGTGGCTAAGCACGTATTAAATTTTATTTACAACTAAAATCAAAATTATACTTTGTTATCCTCTGCACTGAAAAACTTGCAAAATTGACGACAAAATTATATATATATATATATATATATATATATATATATATATATATATATATATATAATTAAAATTGCTGTATACCAAAAATTTATATGTAGAAAATAAGTATGGCCACTGCAGTTCTTTTTATAAAAATCAACCATAATAAAAGTAAGCAAAAATGTTATATTGTCATCATGAATATTATTAGAAAACCAAATGTTTTTAAGCAAAATTAATAATATCCAACAGTAATATCGTAACTTACTACCAACAATAAAACAAGTTAAAGATGAGTTTGGGGTTTTAAATAACATTAACACAGCAAATGTTTATAGTATCTTAAACTGTTAAGTACAAGCTATTAAAGTTGCACAGTAATTGATAAGTTTATTGCGTAATATGTTAAATGTTCTTTAATACCTTACTTGTCATTATTCATCTCCATCAACGCCTTCTTCTTCATCATCATCATCTTCCACTTCTTCGCTGCTCTCGTTCTCTGTCGTTGAATCTTCGTTGAGGTTGATTATAAGAGGCTCGATTACATTATCTCGGACCACTTCCTTTTCGAAATCTTCTGTTTGCAGTTTTTCGGTATGGTAAACACATTTCTGCCACTGTTTGACGGTGACGTTTTCCAAGGCTCTATGCAACAAACGTTCGACATCGGCGATTTTGAAAGTGTTGTTTTTCTCCGCCACTTCTCTTTTGACTTGGGGCCCAAATGAGCTCTATCGGATTGTACTGGCAATGATAAGGGGGTAATCGGACTACTTCATGTCCTCTTTCGTTTGCAAGTACATCAAACTCATACACCGGTTCTTCTTTATTCATGCGAACCTTCTCCAGCATCTCAGCTCTAGTCTCCGTAGGCAAATACGAAATTTTCTTTTCTGTTAGCCAAGCAGCTATATCAGCTTTCGGCGATTTGGTTGTTGGAGCTCGGTTTATCACTGCCGAATGATATTTGGCGTTGTCCATGACGATGATAGAACCTTCCTCCAAAATATTCAAAAATCTGTTGAGAAACCAATCTTTAAACGTCGTTGTATTCATTTCTGAGTGATAATCTTCAGATTTGTTGGTTTTGCTGCATCTGTAGACCAACTTACTTTCCTGGAGAAAGCCTGTCTTTGCTGACCCCGCATGCAAAACAATTAGCCTTGCCCCTTTTCCGACAGGTACCTTTAAGCCCCCACTTTGATTTGAATTCTGCCAGATATTTTTTAAAGAATGGTTCTGAGTTACCCAAGTTTCATCTAAGTAAAAAATGGGTCGCGTGTCACCTGAGATACGAAGGGAGCTCATTTTCCTCAAAAATTTGGCTCTTGAAGACACTAAGTCGTTTCGCTCAAGCAAAAATCGCCTACCATCATTCTGACGCCTGTATTTAAACCCTATATTGTTCAATATGCGTCTTACAGATCGTGGAGATCCTGTAAAATTTATCTTCTCTTTTAATATTTTTCTTAATTTTTCTGAGGTAGGGTACTCACCACGGTCGTAAAATTCGTGTTCTGTTCTCCTGACAATGTCCCTGTCAAAGTCGTTAAGCTTTGTTATAGTGCTGTATTGTTTCACATTTTTCTTTGTTTTTTTTTTTTTTTGAGAAACAAACGTAGGTGATTTTCCCTCACGACACACTCGCTGGACAGTTCTCAAACTGACACCACAAGCTTCAGCGCAAATAGCCTGCACATTCCCTAAATTTCTTCGCAATATGGTTGTTTTTTGCGGTAACAAATCACTACAGTTTTTTATTTCATCAATATCAAGTACGTCCATATTTTTCAAGTCTTTTCTTACCAGCGTACATGAAGAAGACAAAATTTCAATAATCATTGTCCACAAGAAGTTTGAAATATTTATATACATTGTGAATGATAGATTTACTCTGCCGGCGAAACTCTGTTGTCTTCTTCAGCCGCGATGGTCCTGCTGTCGATGACGTGCGTCTTGTTGGAGTCGTTAGTCCGGAAACACCTGGAGTAGGAGAATAAGTCTCTTCCTGAGTATCCATTTTTAGTAGCACGATTCTCTTGCTAAATTACCGTAATTATAAGTTACTGCACTTTTTGTTCGGTAAAATTAGGACACTAAATTACTGTAATTAATAAATAACTAAAACGAATTATTTAAATCGCAAGCAAAAATCGCAAAACGCTAAAATCAAAATATTCTCTCTCGAGCAAGCTCACCCTCACACTGACACACTTTCTAACTCCGATTCACAGGTTCACACATTTTTTTGTGTGTTGAAAGGGAGGTGGAAGATTTGGGGGTGGGCTGCCGCTTGGACTAGGCAACACAGGCCGCACAGTGTTGCAATTTTCAGGTGATAGAAAGAGAGCGCATCGCGAGTTTGTCCCCAAGTACGGCAACAGCGCGTTAACACTGACCCGCCAATTCTTCTGTCCAGAGCTATAGTTCGCGAACGGTACCGCTCTCTATAGTTCGCGACCGGGAGCGCTCTGTTAGTTCGCGAAATGTACCGCTCTCTTTAGTTCGCGACCGGGAGCGCTCTTTTAGTTCGCGAACTAGGTCCTCCAAGACAGCTCGCTCGCTCGCTTTGCTAGCGCTACTGCACGCGCTCTCTTGTTTGTTATGGTAGTTGTAGTTATCGATGGTTGTCTTTTGATTGTTAATGGGATCAAAGTGTATATTATTTTCACATTCCACATTAAACTTCCGTTTGTGACTTCTGCAATAATTATTAATGTTGAACAATTTATTTTTCTTTTATTTTTATATCTGTGTCTTCAGTGAAATGTGTCCACAAGGAACTGTGTTTCATTTTAGATAATAAACTAAAACAAAAGTTGGTCTTCGGGAAAGGATCGAACGAACTAACGAGCGAGAGATCTGGGAACTAGTTCGCGTAGTTCGCCTGTGGGAGCGCTCTTCCGAACTAGTTCGTTCGCGAACTACACAAGACTAGTATGTAACCCTTTTCATTAATCAATAATGCTTTTAATGCGATATTTCATAAATTTGCTGACATAAGCTGCTGGTACCAGAGGTCTTATGTTTGCAATATGCATCAATCCCCCCTTCAGACCTGTTTCTCATTCATCTTTTATTGTCAAACCTTGAAAACGATGGAATCGGCAGGGCAGCCTACAAAGAATGAAATGTGTTTTCATATGATGTGGCCAATTGTCTACCTGAGCTTATAAACCTCGTTTCGTTTCATAGTAGTAAACAGAAAGTTAACAATAAACTACGATGCCTGCAGGTAATTGGATTCTTATCGACTTATATAACTTTTCTACATAAACAAATACTCTCATTAGAATTCTTCCTATCATTATATTAACGTTTGGATTTTTAAATCTCACCATGAAATAATATTAAAGCTAAAGCAGATTAATTAATGCATAGAGCGTAATACGATCCCTGAGATTAACTTTACTAATTACTATGAAAACTAAAAGAATTGTTCCATTACTTATACAGTGATGGAATCGCTATGACTGCAAGAAGCAACTTACATTTCGTTGACCGTGATTCCAACGGAAAATAACGTAAGGATTTTCTTGTGGTTTTGAACACCTTGCAAACCATGATTCCATGAGTAATATTATGTTTCATCATTCTGTGACACTAGGAAGCTGAGAAATAATAGCAAGGAAATGTATAGCCGTTTATCTGTTTGATTGACCACGGTTACAAATAGTTTTTTGATGATATTTCGGCCAATATGCTGCCCATATTTTTCGTTGAACGAGAATCACGCAAATATCTAAATCTCACATTCTGATGGGATTTCGATTAATGTACAGACTATGGAGACTATGATAGCACGAAAACGAAAAAAAACAGGGTGGTTTTATTTTAGAATGACTTCGAGAACCGAATAAATTAAGGTAAAAAAAGTCTGAAAAATCAGTGACTACTTTTCATTGCACGTGATTCATGCAACAATACTATACAATTTCCATCAATGTACAGCCCATAGTACGAGGAGCGAAATAAGGTGTGATTGATTTTGTTTTGTCGTAGTAAAGCTCAGAAAATAAGATAAACGTGTATGAAAATTAGCAGCAGTTAAAAGCCAAGTTATTTCTAGCAGTAGGAATTTTTTTCCGTAATTCTTACCAGCGGCATCTTATTATTTGCATTTGGAATGAAATTATTCAGTATTAAAACTTAACCTCAATTCTGGGACGATTTGTGGTAAGGATACCACACTAAAGCACTAAATAGTAAATCGTTTTACACGGTTAGTTTAGATGGCTACGGCAGCGGAGGATTTTCCAGCCGTTAAGAAACTTTGTTACTCGGTCATGAAGATCACACGAAAATATTACTAATTAGTTGTATTACAAAGCGATAAGATCTCGTCACCGGTGGCATAGATAAAGGTGGATGTTGAACAAATACCGTTTAATTTTCTGTTATTTAACGTACCTTGATATACAAGCAGATTTAGAGACTAAATTCACAAGTAACAACTATATTGCAGTGTAGCAACGGACTGGGTTTAAAACACTATATATCGACGGTCAGCTCCTTCGTCTTTTTCAGGTAATAGCTAAGTGATGATACTGGCCTTTTTCAGGATGTACTTGTAGATAGCTAGAGTGTGGACGATGCCTTCATCCCTATTGTCGCAGCGGACTATAAAAACACTCGCAGGCGTAGGAAATCGTTTTCAAATGTACCGTTCAGTTTGTAGTGGGGGTTCCTTGAGGAAGGAATTTTTATAGTTTATCATTTAATAATTGATAATTAATAAAAGGTATTTACTTTTGGTGAGTTTATGTAGATCTAAAATTGGCAAGAATTTAGACACTTTCATGATATACAAGAAAATACAATATGACATTTATTTGATTCATATGGCAATTACATTTCCAGACGAATTTATTTTTAATTTTAATACATGATTGATTGTACGAGAAAAAAAAAAAATGCCACACCTACGTGTACAATTAGCCCTTGAGCAAACAAACAAAATTAAATTTACCTCGAAATTAAACTCAAATGATTAGTACATCCAAAATTACTGTACCTATCAAATTGTGATATCAGACATCGTTATCCAAGATACTTCAACTTTAAACAATTTGGGCGTCATGAATGGAAGAAACATACCATTCAAAATCGTACGGGAGTGTACCAAAAGAGTCTTTGATAGCAAAGTGCTTTTCTAACAATTCGTACCATTTCGTCAAATTATGCCGTTAGGTTAGTAGGGTTTTATTATGAAAACTAGATCAGAAATATCTTATTTCAGGGGCGCCTAAGGGTCGATATCAGTTTCATGGAATGCACAAACACTGGACTTGGTGATACGTTACCATAACAGCTCTGCGTCTGTAGCCAACGATGGTTGAAGGTGGAACCACGGACTGTGAGCACCTATGCCACACTGCATCTGTTGTCAAACTCAGATGGTATAATGCTAACATCAGCATTATGGAACTTCTCTGTGCGAATGTCGGACCAGCATTCGCACTCACAATGCAGCGTCTGACAAAAAATCAGAAGACTCGATTGGAATCCCGGTCCAGCAGTCAGACGTCGGGATCAGAACCCCACACCAAAGTGAAGTTTTTCGATTCTTCCGCCGCACATGGAAGCTTTGGCCCCGCCCTTGTGGTCTTGTAGATACACGTTGGACAGAAAAATCATAGAATTTCAGTAAAGTGTCCATTTTAATAAGCTCAAGGGCTAGGTATCCTAATGTCACGATATCGCTGACCTCTTATTCGCCCACGACGATCTCGCGTGTGGAATATGACGTATGGAATGATTCCGAAACCTTCAAGGATAATTCTATGTTCAGACGGGCGTGTAATTTCGCACTCGGCACCCTTGGGGATCATTTTCAAGGTTTCCCAGGATCTGTTGGAGCAGGTAAACAACCCATCCCACCAGGTTACGTGGAGAGACAGTGTCGCGGGCAGGTAACGGTTTCCACAGATTATCGTCTCCTCGAAGCGAATAGCCAAGCTCACTCAATTTAGAATTCGCAATACGGAATGTCTTTTTGTTAATTGCACCAAAATGAACTGAATATTTAATACTGGCATCACGGCCTTCCTTAAAATCTTGTATATTTTATACAAATTATATAAAGAAAATTAATGATCATCCAAGATTGTTAGAAAAATTAATCTAAGTCGTTATCATTCATATACAGTCAAACCTGGCTGAGTGAGAACCGGACAAGCGAAAAAACTCTACAAGTGAGAATATTTATCAGGTCCCGTCACTTTCAACCTGTAAAACCTCTATAAGTGAGACACAGAAAACCTCTATAAGAGAGAGTCGTTTTTCCCTCGTGGACCTCTATAACTGAGACGGCTACTTGTCTTCACCTCTATAAGCGACAGTCGAGCGTAATTAACAATTGGTATTTATGACCAATTCTTAAATTTCCTGAAAATAACTAACTTTGTTGTATCGTATTCTGTTTGAATCGCCAATTGCTACTTCAGTCAATAACTATCATTAGCGCAGGAAGGTTCGACTCGTACTGAAAATGTTAAAACGAAAAATCAAAGTGTTATCGTTAAGTGATTAACTTAAAATGGTGACTGCGAGCAGGAAATCGCAAAATGAAATACAGAGTGAGTTCGTTGTACCAGAATCCACCTTTTATAAAATTATAGAATCTTTTGATTTTGTGAAGTCTCAGTGCTCTGAGGGACATGGAAATATTAAGAGGAGTCAACTTTCTGAATTTCCCAATATTGAAAAGTGCCTGTTAGACTGGACAGAACAAACCCTCGATAGGAATGTTCCCATTGATAGACTTTTGTTGAAAGAAAAATCTAAAGAATTTGCTACAAACCTAGGAATTCAGAACTTTTGAGCTAGATGATTTTAAAAAGCGTCATGATATAGCTTTCAAAAAAGTAGGTGGGGAAAGTAAATCTGTGGACCAAAGTGTGTGTAATATGTGGAATGAAGATCTCCAAGTCTTTCAGAAAGGTATGATCCAAACAGTATTTATAATACAAATGAAAATGCTGTGTTCTTTAAGTGCCTCGAGGATAAAACATTTACATTTAAAGGCGAAAAATGACATGGAGAAAAACAAAGCAAGGAATGCCTTACTATTCTTCAAAGTGTAAACCTGACTGGTGCGGACAATCTCCCCCTTTTCATCATCGGGAAATCAAAACGACCTAAATGTTTTAAAGATCTCAAGACTCTACCTGATGATTATGCCAGTAATACTAAGGCTTGGACGACAAAGATATTATTTAGAAATTGGTTGAAAAAAGTTGACAAGGAAATGAAGATAAAACGAAAAAAATAGGCTTTTTATTGACAACTGTGCTGTCCACATTGACTTACCAACACTTGCAAAGTAAGAGTCAAGTTCTTGCCTGCCAATACCAGTAAACTTCAACCATTAGATCATACACACATTCAAACACTTTTATCGCAAAGAAATCATTAAACATACTCTGATGTGCCTGAAAAAAAAACAGTAGCTATGAGATTAACTTACTTCTACCCATGAAATTCGCATGGAGAGCATGGTACACAGTAAGTGACGTTATTGCCAAAAACGGCTTCAGGAAAGCTGGGTTTTGGATCAGTACAGATAAACAAGACTTATTGCCAGAGGAAAATGAAGTTGAAGTTGGACCTCCAATGAGGAATGGACCAAGCTTGTGTTTCACGAAACCAGTATGTTAACGCCAGCCTTCGAGGTCTTCGTACAGATTGACGACAGCGTGGCTACTGCTGGAGAATACACCGACGACGATATCGTTAAGAATTGTGTGAGCACGTGTACTTACGGAAATGACAGCTAATGAAGCTGATCGATCACAGAATTTGTATATAGATGAAAATATCATTCCAAAGAAGCAAGAAGTTTTAAATGCACTGGAGACGCTCCACCATTTTTTTTTTTTTTTGAATACTCGGCGGTTGTTGAGAAAACAATATTTGATAAAATTTATGAACTGAAAAAACATGTACAAATTGCCGAAACAGAAACGTAGAAGAAATTAACGTAAATTTAAGTAAATATTAGTGCAAATTTTTTGTTTTCTTTTATAAGCATAGACGTCAAATTCTAATGAATAATACCTATGTAATACATACATATTTATCACTACATATTTGCTGTATTTTTTAAACCTCTATAAGTGAGAAGAGCCACTCCTGTACCCGTATAAGCGAAAAACCTGGGTTAGTGAAAAACCTCCATAAGCGAAAACAAAATTGCGGTTCCTTGAACTCTCGCTTATCCAGGTTCGACTGTAATAAAATATGCCGTAGAATGTGGCGTGAAGCGTCACATTATAAGTTCCTCTGCATAGGTGGCTTCAGGGTTCCGTGATCAAGACAATATACACCAGAAAATATCACAGAGTTAAGTCGTGCACAAAATCTCAAACAGGCTGCAGTAAGATACATGTCTGACAGAATAAACATAATCCCATTAACAAAACACAATTATCAAACAGAAATCTGTACCATAAAAGAAATAGCCAAGATTAATGGATTTCAAAAACACATGGTTGATTCATTAAATAAGAAGATAATGAATCAGCAGGAAAAAGCAAAAGTAAAAAACATCTCTGCTCTACAGAAACCCAACAACCAGAACACAAACGTCTCAACAACATTAACACCTCAAATCAGACAAGTATCCGACAAGATGAAATGCATCAGAATGAAAATGTATACTATGGCGTACTCAAACGAGCACCCATACAAGGTAACAAATATATATTAAAAAACAAGAGATAACAGATAACTTAAAACAGAAACAAATCAGAAGTGAGTCACACACAAACATATACCAACTTAACATTTCAGAATTGTGATGCGGTATACATAGGTCAAACCATATAACAATTCCAAATACGATATAAAGAACACTTACAAGCATTAAAATACAGTAATCACTCCACTTATGCTGAACACTTCTTAGACAATATCCATTCCCACACAAATATAAATAAGAACATGAAAATCCTAACAACACAAAACAATATTCTAACTTTAAAAGTTAAAAGGCAATATTCTCAGTAAAACACATACTTAACGAACGTGTAGATTTAAATAACCGTGTTAAAATTAATAAACACAAAAACTCACACAAAACAGCACTAAGTACATAAATTCCGCCAAAACAGTGAGTTAGCGTCAATTTATATCTCGTCCTCTACCACACACATTTTAACAAAACAAAGTAAAAAAGACAATCAAATATAATTACGAAATTCAAACCTCCCGCTCACAAAACTTCCAACAGACCACCGCTAAGTAAAAACAGCTGAACAATAGTAGCGTGTGTAAGTAAACTATTATTTGCATCTCCTTGTTAACCATGTTCAATAGCTGAAATATTGTCATAATGTAATTAATAACCGATATGAAGTATTGTAATAATTGTTATCTATATGTAATACAATATCTATATTTTGTGTTATAATTCAAAAACAAAACTTTGCATCAAAACAGACCCATTCAGAGAAGTCATAGAGTCTCTAAAACAAATCCAAATAGTGCAGTTATTTACAATATTGCCAGCATCATACTGTTGAGATCATAGGTAACCAACAATGAAACCTCTAAACAGAAATGTAAATGTAGGTTAGAATATGTTTCCTAGTTTTATCAAATGTAAACAATACGATCTATACGAAACTCATAAACCGATAATATGTGCATGCAAATATAAATCAGGTTATGATTCATGTACGTAAAATTAGTATTAAATGCAAACAAAAACCCTACTGTACAAAAGTTAAAACTGATTAAAGAAAAAAAGTGTATCCTGAATATAACTCGACGAAAGGCGAAACGAGTCCGAAAAGAAATAACATCAACAAGAGTTTCATTGGCGTGGTCGTTAAATAACATTTATTATTTTAACAAGCAATTGCAGATGGAACGGCCTACAATATTCATGTATAAATGTTAAAGGTTCATATGGAAATTATTATTTGGATCCCCTTGTTAGATATGTTCAATAACTGAAATATTGTCATAATGTAATTAGTAATGGATACGAAGTATTGTAATAATATTCATGTATATGGGATAGAATATCCATAATTTGTGGTGTGGTAGTATATGTGATCTAAATTTCGCAGTTTGTGTTATTAACCCTACCACTACTTTACCGCAATCACGACAGCAAAGATGTAAATACTGCCGGCAGTAGTGTGTATGACGCTTACGTATTGTGTGCAGCTTCGAATGTCACCAACAGAATCCGCGCGGAAAGTAGGGGTTTTCCGGGCAGGTCAAAAGATATACTGTTTTTAAATAAATTTTTAGGTGAACAATTTAAAAATTTTCTGGTATCAATGTCCGGAATTAAACTGTTCCGAATATATCAAGACACCAAACATTATACGAAATGCTAAAAGCATCAGTAAAATTATCTTTTGATTGCAGCAACAGTTTCATTTATTTTTTAAAAAATATTCAACAACACGTTTATTTAAATTTCTGTTGAAAAATTATGTTATTAAATTTTTCAATAACACTTTACCGAATTATTATTATCCATACTGTTCTTTGGTCGTTTCTTTATTAGGCTAAGCCGTCATTACTTTATTAAAATATGTAATCAATTATTGGTATTAATTCTCATTTATAGAATTACGCTGATGGGCTTAAATTCTAGATACCAGTACTGGCTACCTTCCAAACTGGGATATATGGAATAGGGAACTGAAAGATTTTATATATATATATATATATATATATACATATATATATATCAGAATAGCTCTTATTAACAGGCTGATGCCGTCACATATTTCTATCTATCGATTGTGGTTAGCCTCAAGTATAGCCTGAACCAAGCGAAAAATTTCGTTATACTTATGGAAATGCGATAATTGCGTAGAACGAAACACTCGATTCCTGCGAACAATATTTTCCTGCCCTAAATTCCTTGCGACCTTTTACAAATAACAAACTGAAATATCAAAAACAGATTACAAGGAAGGAAATAACCAATATTTCGAGAGTTTTGTGTTAATTTTGTAACGATATGGCTTAGAGGTATAACAAGTTGATTTAAACCTGTCGAAATCATAATTGATTTTTTAGATCACAGAAAGCTTTTTAAGTATATGGTAATGTTCTTCGCGAGATTAGCATATATGTTGTAAGCGTCATCTATAAATACGCGGGTGGAGATAATTACAGATAAAAATACCATTAATTTGAACATTACGACTTTTAAGAGAATATTGTAGCTTAACTCCTCAGTTTATACTGATACTGTGAATGAGAGTGTTAAAAATGTCTGCAATTTTGGGTATCACAATATAGAATTACGCTGATGGGTTCAATTCTATGTAATTATATCAGTAACATTAACAAGAAGTATTATTAACATAAAAATTTATATACGATTATATTATTATACTTTATAATTTGTCCCCGCCAGAAAAACCCCTATTTTCCGTACAGGTCATTAGTCTAAGATATGTGTACGTCATCCCCGGAAACAGAATTAAGTCATATGTATTAGCGGGAATTTGTGTTTACATCGCTGTTGGCCGCGTGGTGGTATGTAGTGATAGCGGTATTGCGTTCTAAAATTAAGGGATGATATAAATGTAATTTGTATTGTGGTGTATGGCTTTTTGCCCAGCTGTCATGGGTCCCTGTAGCGGACGGTAGTAGGGGGTGTGCCGTTGCCGCCCCTACCGCCCCCTGACGCCGCCTGGCGTCCAAAGTCACGTTGCTCCCGGTCTGTGGACTGGGGGTTCAGTGGAGATCGCGTACCCTGTGTGGACGGAAGGCTTTTGGGTAGTCAAGCTGCATCTGGGCCCACTACGGTGTTGGCCGCAGCTTAAGTCGGTGAGGAAGCTTGCTTTTTTTTTAATTGCTTAACGTCTCCTATAACAACTAGGTCTTTAGAGATGGGAAAGGATGGGGGGCAAGGAATGGGAACGAATTCAGCCATGGCCTTTTGAAGGAAGCATCCCGGCATTCACCTGGAGTGATTTGGGGAAACCATGGAAAACCCAAATCTGGATGCCCGGACGGGGATTCGAACCGCCGTCCTCCCGAATGCGAGGCCAGAACGCTAGCCGTTACACCACCATGCTCGGTCCGGAAGCTTGTTCTGACTGCTCCAGTGTTAGAGATGTCTTGATGAACGAAATCTCCTCTGCTGCTCCCGGCAGGAAGACCTTGGGTGCTGAGAGGTGACGCGACTCTGCTGGGGAGTGACGTACGGTGCCGGCAAGCTAGCGTGCATTTTTGAAGGTTGGAGGTATGGGTTGCTGCTGCAGTGCGGTTAGGTGATCAGGGGAAGTGGTGCCCCTTGTCGTTAGAATGCACCTGTCTCATGCTGCCATAATAGGTCCTCTATATAAATGGAGACTGGTAGTGCATGGGTTTACCCGGGTGTGGGAGCAATACCCTGTGAACGCTGTAGGAGGTCTTCGGGCCCGCAGCAGGAACGTGCACTACGATGGTGCTGTGTGGGGCTTTGACAAGTGAATAGGAACCTGTTCTCATACACCGACTCTTTGCGTGTCGGTTGGGTGCGGGGGAAAGCGCACTAGGAGTAGGCCCTAGTGGGGAAGCCGCGTTATTCAGTGACGCTTTTCGCAGTCGGTTAGCCCGGTGGGACTCGCGAAGGGGCACTCCTGCGCGGCGCCCGGTCGCTGAGGCTTCCGCCTTCCACTGAGGGGACGGGTGTGGCCGAGGGTTGCGCGTCGGAAACCCAGAGAGGCCTATACTATACGGCTAGGTTTTGGAAGGATCTTCGGCCTGGTTCGTGGCGGGAGCTGCATCCGCGCTGCTCCCCGTGGGCATCCTTAATGGGTGGTGAAACGCGCCTTGCCTCACCATCCCTGCTGTTATAGTGAGTGATTGGGAAGGGCCAAATTCTGCGGCGGGGGCTTAGTGAAGTGGTTGGAAGTCTGTGGTATGGCTTTTGAGGGGTTTGTGGGTTACCCCAATAACGGATCCTAGCGCCGATAAGGCGGCCATGGGTGAGGCGGCAGCCGATCATACTAACGACATGCTACCAATATAAATAATAATAAAAAAAACTGTAGATGGAGATAGAGACTAGAATATATAAATCAGATAATTGTGGATGGTGGTTGTAAGGGATATGATGCCATTAGGACGTTGGTACAATATAGGAAAAGATGGAGGATTGCATCATCCAATCGCAAAGAAAAAAGAAATTATATTATTTACTAATAACCATTTTCTCTGCGTTTTAGAGTATACTAGACCCTCAACCCAACAACTTTTCATTTTCAAAAGTTACTATCACACAACTTCGCTGGAAGGCTTTGAAAGAAAGGACGTAGGTAATGCGTTTGGTATGTATGTATAAGGTAAATATCGTGTTGTAGACTGGATGAACATTTGGCGTAAAATTATAAGTAGAAAAATAACTAAAATAACACTAAAACTAGCACCACAGTGCAGTGTAACTTCTGGAGTTCATCACCCGAAATTTAAAAGACAATTTTTTCTGGTATCAACCGTGTTAACTGCAGTCGTTTAAAAATTTGCAGAAAACTGCGTTTTAAAGGGAAAAAAATGCTCAAATATTGCTGGAAAGTTACCTCGAACATTATTTAGGAGAATCATCTATAATTCCAGTAACCGTTCCTGGTGAGTGAGTGTTTAATCATTCTGAACTCGTATTAAGGTTGGTGAAGTTCGATTACTACTCTGATCATCTAGATGTCAATTGTTCATACTTTTCCGAAATCACTTCAGGTGAATGTCAGAATGGTTCCTCATGGCCGAATTCCTCTCTGTTTCTTGTGTCAGTTTTAATTACCCCTACGTTAATATTACGATGACAAACTAAACGATCGATTTTAATAACTGCGTTTGCATTGATTGATTATTATTTCTCACCCATTCGCACTTATTTAGATCGTAAATGAGGATAATTAACACATCCTTTGTTAACATCATGGAATTCCCCACCATTTCAGGGTCATAGTGATTTTTTTTTTCTCCTGCTGATACATTTGTCATAATCAAACATCATCCTAAAACAAATCTATCAAAAAATATAAAGTTAACGGTTGAAACATAAATACTCACAAGATTCAAATATTTGATAAGAAAGTTGTAATAATGTTATTTGTCTGTATAGAAAGTTTGGTTAAAATCAAAGAAGTAAACCTGCAATTTTCCTAGAAGTTTAAAATACGTTGTTATACAGCAAACTATATTTTTCCAGTGTTCTCAATGGATAACAGCTGCAATAAACACAATAAAAATTATAGGTTTTATACAGTACTCGAATAACATCCGTAAATCAAATGATCTCTGATATTTAGTGAACCTTGTTGCGAAAAGTGAAATCTGAGTACGATTTTTAATCGGAATGTAAATAGTTAAATTATTTGTCGGGGCGGGAAAAAGATTGAGGTGGTAAACTTGAACCAAGAACGCCACTTTACCAAGAAAAACCAGTTTAGATTTTCATACAATATCTATGGCAATTTCAAATATACTTCTAGATCTTGCTAATCAGGCACAGTTTATAACCGAGAGTTGTGGTGTAACGGTTAGCGTTCTGGCCTCGCATTCGGGAGGACGCCGGTTCGAATCCCCGTCCGGGCATCCAGATTTGGGTTTTTCTTCCCAAATCACTTCAGGCAAATGCCGGGATGCTTCCTTCAAGAGGCCATGGCCGAATTCCTTCCCATTCCTTGCCCCCACCCCCATCCTTTCCCGTCTCCAAAGACCTCGCTGTTAACAGACGTTAAGCAGTAAAAAAAAAAAAAACCACAGTATAATTTAGTGAATTTTAATTACTGCTGATATTTCTAAAATTCTAATATTTTGACTGAATTAAATAATTGAATAACTAAAAAATTCTGCCTGAAGTCATAGTTTATTACGTTAAAAAGTCTTAATTGTTATATATGACAACATTAAAAACATATTTCGTAGAAACAACATTCATTACATCTTCTTACCTCTTTCTATTATCTGCTAAACCACTTTTGCATAGCACGTGAATGCCTATTCGAAATCTTTCTCCATTCACCTCTGAAAAAATAATCCAGATGCGTATTCAGAAAGTAAGCTTTTAAAGACATATTGCACATAATTAGTATATATACATTAATAATTTTTCAATCAATTCCTTTCATTTTTTAAATTTCTTCCTAGGCCCAGCAAAGTTTTTGAATTTTTTTCATATGTCTTCTACGCTCGCTTAAAAAACTGAAACTTTCTGAAGTTCTGTAACATAAGTTCAAAAAACACACCTTTCATTATTTTTGCAGGTAAAATACAAAGAAAATATCTTATTGTTACCAAAATAGTGTGCTTGTATCGTGACGTAACCGTATTGTATAGATCTTAGACAAGTAGAAAGAACATTTTTTCCCTCAATTTCAATTTTTTTTAAACACCACTTCATTTTTATATAGTGATTCTTTCTGCCATAATTACCCCATTCAGAAGCAGGCGTATTTTGTGTACCAATGTTGTATCCTTAATAGCACCGCGACTATATATAAGTTGATAAGTATCCTCCACTTTGTATTAATCAGAAAAGCATTTTGATATGTTTTATTAATTGACTTATTCAGACTGACATAAGCTACTCATACAGAAGGTATTATATTTCCATTTGCACCAAAACCAACTTCACACCTATTTTGATCAATCTGCAAAGTCACTCCCATCCTTTAAATAGTACCCGAAGTATAAAGTTCTCAGTAAGCCATCAATGTCATAGTAGAAACGGTTTGTCTAAAGCAAAATGAGTGAAACAGGCTTTTTCTGTGATCCAATTAATACAGACATACCTATTACTCATTTCATAATTGTTTTTAATTTTATTTCTTGTATTTAATGTAGCCAAATATCTACTTTTGTCTTTTAAGAACTATAATTTAAAAATTCCTTCAGTATTGTCAGTAAATTGTGTCTGAGTGGAGAATATTGTACCATTGCATCACTCAACCCAGCTCTATCTTTTCTTCTTCTTTTCGTTATGGCCAGCTAGGGACCACGTGCCAATTTGAATTCCCCTCCTGTTGCTTTTTCTTTCTTCCTTTCCAATTCTCCTACTTTATTGCACTGAATTTTCTCTTTCTCTCTTCAGACCATTTTGCACCAGTTTTCCCCTCCTCTCTATCTTGGAATCCCACCATATTCGAGATAAGCTTTCGAAAATTTTCTCTTTCCAGAGCGTCCTATTCACTGATATTATTTCGGTTCAAATCTTCCTGAATCTCTTGAATCCAGGTTATAGTTGATTTCTTCTCCCAATAATTTGAATATATTTTTTGTTAGCCTGGTGTCAACCATACGACAGATGTGTCAAAAAAAATATTATTCTCATTTTTCTGATTGATTCTGTTATTTTTTCAATGTTATCATATATTTCCTCATTAGTTCTTAACTTTCATTGTACTGTATTTTTCAATGGATCCAAAATTTTCCTTATAATTCTCCTTTCCAATACGTCAAGCTTATCCAGTTTATAATTTAATACCAAGCATTCACTTGCATAGAGACATCCCGGTTTCACCACTGTATTATACCGTCTTATTTTAAGGCTTTCAGGCAGGCACTTTTTGTTGTAAAAAATTCCTAGTAAAACCATACGCTCTTTCCGTTTTACGTGTCGTTTCTTCTTCTATTTCAAACTTTTCTAATCCATTTTCTTGAATTATGTCCCCTAAATATTAGTAATTTTTTACCTTTTCAATTCGGCCAATAAGTGTCATTAAAATTTTGGAGAATCTTTTATGTTTGTAATTAATTTAGTTTTTCTACTGAGATTTGCAAACCTGCTTTGTTAGCTATTTCTTCCAAGAAATTAATTTGTGTTGCTGCATTTTTTAAGCTTTCTTGAAGGATAACGATCTCATCTGCAAATGCCAGACAATGTACTTCGACACCTTTGTTTTTTTCTCCCCAAGGTTATTGGTGGAATATATTTTCATTGTTTAAACAAATAAACTATAAATTTGTACACGACTTGCAGTAAAATATCATGCGTCTTATTAACAAAACCAACAACATTACAAAACAAGTGTAGGATTTAATGACGACAGCCAAAGCACAAAAAAAAAAAAAAAAAAAAAAAAAAAATCCAAATTTGTATCATCAATGAGATCTTTATGCTCTTATTACTAAAGCACTGTGCCTGATTGGATTTCTTGTTTCACGTTTCAATTTCTCATAGCAAAATGCTTTGCAAACACTTATTGGCAACAATGAAAAATGCATCCTTAAACACCGTGGGATCATCAGGACTGCCGAGATTGAGAAGGTTTTTTTGTTTGTTTTTGTTTTACTGGCATTTGTCAACGAAGGCCACACAGCCAGCTCAATGTAATTTTGTAGTTTTTTCAGTGTATAATTCATCATCCAGTATATATTGTATTTTACAATGTATAGACGCCACAGGACGGACAGGACATTCACACAGACAAACAACACTTAAACATCCATGCCCGTGGCCGGATTCGAACCGGCGGCCTTCGGCACGCGGAGCTAGCACTCTAGCATTTGAGAAGGTTTACTTGCACCGATAAAGGATGAGTGAGAGATAATGCAATGTGTATCTATACGACCTGACCATGTGTGTACTAGAGCGCATAAACATCACGTTTCATTTCATAGCAGGAAATAAAGTTTACAAGAAACTACGAGGCCAGCAGGTTATTAGAACCTTACCAACCTATATTAATCTTTTGCGTGACCAAGTATTCCCAGTAGAGTTTTCGTGTCATTATACTAACATGCGAATCATCGTATCTTCCCATGAAATAATAACACTAAGCGTTAGAGCTGGTCATTTTGGAGTTTGTTATCCTGATTCATTTCTTCTCTCAATCTTCTCTTAACTTTTGGTTGGTCGTCTTGCACGCGAAAGGAAATTCTTTCTTTAACTATAGAAACAACGCGTTGCTGCCTACACTTACATAGTACACGGTAAACATCAGAAGCACTTACGTTTCGTGGACCACATTCACGCTAAAAATAAATACGGATTTTCACAGGGTTCTGAACTCTGTGCAATCCAGGATCCCAGGAGTAAAACAAAAAATGTTTCATGATTGTGTGACATCGGGTGGCTGAGAAATAATAACAAATAATATTTGGCTGATGATTTGTTTGTTTCGTCGAACAGGATTAACGCAAAAATTACTAGTCAGTTTTTCATCTGTTTTAAGATAATGTACAGTCAATTGTTAGGAATAAAATAAAGTATGTTTGATAAATTGAGCAACAAGTGTCTCTAGATTATATTCCTCTTTTAGTTTAACGCGCCTGACGATTGCGGATTTGTTTTAATGTGCTCCTTATGGTGCCAAGAATTAAACAGCATGGTTTCATTCTAAAGTGACGTTGACAAGTGGCGGATAAATTGAGATAAAAGTGTCTGCAGGTAAGGTATACGTAACGTGACCATTTATATTTTTTGTTAGAGCGGGCACCTGTGGAACGTTTTGCGTCAGTGAGGGCCCCTTAGGAATTTTGTAATTTTTTTTCGTATTTTACTTTTTTTATAATAAGTAGAAAATATTACATGTTAGCTGAGTTACGTAGGGTAGTGTCTGACTTCTAACTAGCCAGTTTATCGGCGGAATAAATCAGTTTCAAAATATAGGATCTAGTTTCCACGTATGAGTGGAGATCATTACATAATATGTTGATGTTAGTCTTGGTAATCAAAATACCTTTCAATACTGCGACGCTTAATTGTGTTTTGTCACTTGTCCATATTTTATTTATCAGAAAAAAACTCTTTCGACAGGTGCGTTACTTCCAGGCAGACACTCAACGTTCTCAATAGTTATACGAAAATTCGTAAAGTTGAGAGTGTTAACACGGAGGTGTTGAAGTATTTCCACCCAACAGTCTTCAACAGCAACATTCTCAGCGTTCCAGCTAGTGAATTTTTGATCTGTGACGTAGTTGCAAATAAGCGAAAACTCTAAAATGTACATATCTTGGTTACTGCTAATAAATCCTACCATGATCAACAATAATCTATGAGTCGACTCGACCGCAGCGCGGCAAAAACCGCATCGTCTATTTTAGACCTTAATTTATTGAAATATATATAGCCGAAGATCCGGCAACATAATTTCTGCGTCCATCTGTTACTTGAATGAAATACAATTATTACGTATAATTATTAGTAACAGCATTCGTTTATGCCGTGTTGCCTATGCAAATATACTGCCAGATCTTGAACTAATGTATTAAATTGTCATTTTGCTTCCGAAAGCGAGACATTTTTACTGTCGCCGGGAACAGTGGAACCGACCCAAAGCAGGACGTATGGTCAAATTCGTTATACGTGATTCCTTCTCCCAGATCTCTACCGGTGTTGATTAACTTATCGTTATTATAAAGATGACTAACTAATAAAAACGATTTTAAAATCAAATGCGTTTGAATTGATTGTTAATAATTCACAGTGGTTTCACGGGAGTATAGGCTGTTCTATTGATCGCGACACTGTTCCCTTCATGATAATCTCCAACATCTTTGCGCCATAGTGAATATTTTTTTCTTTTTTCAAAAAATGTGACATCAACAAACATAGCAAATCTATCAGCGAAATGGAAGGTAATTGTTGTGACGGAAATATATCGTGTTTACAATAATTGTATTGTTGTACAGTAGTAATGTTACATCGCCTTTGAAGACCTTCTTTATGGTCAAAGAACTGCACCTGAAATTTTCTTCCTAATTTCAAATGTATTGTTACAAAAAAAAAAGTGTTCGCAATGGATAATAGCCACCGCAGATGCATACTGCTAAGTATGAAGATAGTTTCAACCATTTGAAGAATAAAGATATTTGATAGGTAATACCAATAAAAATTAAAGTTTTAAATAGTGTTCGAAAAACATCCATAAATAAAACGACCTTCGATTAGTGTCATTGATTGCATTTTTAAGGAATTTAACTACAGTAGTTTCATTTGTAGCGTATTAATACTATAAAACAAACGTGCTTTACAAACGTGCTTTAACTCTTTATTAATCTCTATGAGTAACAACGAAAGTAACTATAAACAAAATCCATAGATAACCGTAACTGCTAAGTCAAAGATAAAACATATTGCTCTTAATCTCCGACATCCTCCCCACCCTGGTCAATCTCCAGAGGGATGACCAGCTGGACAGGCCTGGTGATTAGATTTCTTTCTGGCGTAGACAGGACAACAGTTCGTATGAGGCCATCTCTTCCGGTGTTCAACTGATAAATTCTTGCCCTTTTCCAAACTTGACGTGGACGTACATCCTCCTGAAGAAGGAAAATATCTCCTACCTTTAATTCTGCTGATTTTCTTTCTGTGATTTCCTATTTTGTGGAAACGTTTAAAGAGCAACAGGTACTCCACATTCCACCATTTCCAAAAGTGATCTTCCAACTGCTGCTGCAATCTAAATTGCATTATAGGCGCGCGTGTTGCAATTTCTGGTCCAGAGGACAATGATGTGAGTAGCTCTCCAAATAGGAAATGAGGCGGAGTAACTAAGTCTCCGGCTACTTCGTCTTGTGTCAGGGGTTTGCAGTTAAGTGCGGCTTCAATGCTGGTCAGTACCGTATGCAATCCCTCTGTGTCCATTATGGAGCGTTCAGGCAAATTTTGCAGACAGCGTTTGGTGCACCCAACCATTCGTTCCCACAATCCTCCCCACCAAGCCGCACGTGGCGCAATAAATATCCACGTGGTTGCTTGCAGGGTGAGAGACTGGACGTCTTGTGGAGCTGCTGGATGTAATGAATACTTATTTCGAACCGTGTAATATTTACTGTCGCATTAGTCCACATCTCCCCGATGCTGAAGCGGACAATTTTGCGACTTCTTGGCACTGCCTGCGTTGACTCAAACCCAATAACAGATAGTTCTTTATGATCAATCACATTTAACTTGAGCTGCTCCACCAGTTTCATACTGACGAAAGTCGACTGACTTCCGGCGTCGAATATACAGCGGGTACGCGCACAAAGTCCTGTTGGGCCGGTTATATGAACAGAAGCAGTCTGAAGATAAGTGAACTGTGGTGGTTCGACGTCGATTTTACCCATTGTCACCTGCTGACTGTCACTGCAGATTGAGACGTGATGTGGCTTTTTGCACTTGGCACAAGCAACTTTGTCCCTTTTGCTGCAAACCTTCATCCCGTGTCCTCGATTGAGACACAAGAAACATCTATGTGCAGACTTCAGTTTCTCTAATCTTTTATTCACGTCAGAGATTTTTCTGCAATCTTGCGCCCAGTGTCCTTGAGATTCACAAAAGACACAAACTGGCAGTACTTTCTTGGGCCTTGTTCTTCTCCTTTCCTGCTTCGTGGCTACTTGAAGGGCAGCAGCTGTGGATGAAAGCATTACTAAGTCGTGATCCCCTCTTATCTTCTGTGTCGTCATAGCTCCCTCCACCTCTTCATTTAAAAATTCCATCAGTTTAGTGATGTGGCTTTCAGAAACTCCCTGTCTTCTGGAGTAGATGATCCAGCGTCTAACAATATCCAGAGGGAAGGCCCGTAAAATCTTCGGAGCCAACATTCTCCCGTAGTCATCAACCTTTTCACCTAAAGCCCGCAACGCTTGAATCCTACGATTACATTCGATATAGGTCAGATTCAATGATTCAGGGGATGCAATTAATATAGGCTTCAACCCTTCTAAGTAGTCAAGATGGGCTTGAATGATTCGATTTTTGTCCCCATAGCGTGAAACAAGAATTCTCTTTGTCTCTTCATAGGCCTCTGCAGTTACTGGAATGCCTTCCACCAAGTTCTTAGGCTCTCCATCCAAGTATCCACGCAGGAAGACATGTTTGTCGACTGCAGAGACCGACGGGTTCGTGTCTATTGAGGATTGAAATTGTTCCCAGAACCTTGACCACGTCTCGACATCACCAGAGAATGGCTCCAGTCTAATGGCCGGTAGTTTGATAGTGTGAGTTACTGAAGAAGTTGATGGTTGAGCTGGAAAAGATTGAACAGGCGTCGCAGATAAGACAGGTAATTCGTTTAGTTTTTCTCCCATCACTCGTTTTGCCTTGAAGATCGCTCTCTTAGCGAGGTCCACGTATTCTTCGCATCGTATCGCATCCTCGTCGTATTCATCGTCGGACAAATAGTTATGAATTTTGTCATCAAGCATAACAAGATCTCTCAACGCTTCTTCAAGTCTTGAAAGATTATATACACAATCATCTTGGGAAGTCTCGTCACTAATTGCAGTACTAAATTTCGTGATTAAGCTCCTTTCTGTCGCCCGTTTCCGCCTAAAAATGCGTAGCTGCTGTTCATCCTCGTCTGACATATTTAACAGCTGCCGTTCGTTAGTCAGTACTGATAGTTCTACAGTTAGCCAAGAGATGGCGCTGGTAGCGACGTTGTTTTTTTTTATGCAAATTTACAAATAGCGTAAGCGTTGTATTACTTCACAGTGTATTATCGCAGGCTACGCGTATTATAAAACAAAGCAATTGAAGTATGCGCTGCAAATAAATTACTGAATGCTTGTAATGCAGTAAGCTGGCTATAGCGTCTGGCACTTACGTGTCGTAGGTTCGGATAGAAGCTGTCGTTTAATTTACTTCCTGTCAAATATCTTCATACATGTAGCAGCTCAACGTGGATCTTCTTTCGTATACTTCAAGTTGTCGCCGCCTACTGGATTTGGATTACGCTTTTCACCGGACTTCGCATTTTGGACTATCTCTCTGGACCTTGGCCTGCTCGTTTTTTTGGACATCACCTGCCTGCCTACGGACTACGCCTGCCTGCTTTCCGGACTACTGCCAGCCTGCCATCGGACTACTGCCTGCCTGCCATCGGACTACTGCCTGCCTGCCATCGGACTACTGCCTGCCTGCCATCGGACTACTGCCTGCCTGCCATCGGATTACTGCCTGCCTGCCATCGGACTACTGCCTGCCTGGCCGCTGTGGCTGGCTGGCCGCCTACCGGACCCTGTTTGACTGCCCACGGACATCTGCTTGGCTGCCATAGTACTCTGCTGGCCGGCTTGCGGACTCTACTGCTTGCCGGCGGACTTTGCCAGCCGCCTGACTCCGCCCGCCTGACCCTCGCCACCATCCACTGGACACCGCCTTCCTCATGGAGACCACTAAAGGAGACCTCCAGCAGCCGTCACCGACACCATCGCCGTCACCGCTGCCGTCACCACCCGCATCATCAACGGAACACATTGGTATGCATCATCTACCCCCAATTGTAACCAAACCCTCATATAGCAAAATACTAACAGTCACCGACCACCGAACTAAACCATACTCAATCACCAAGCCCCACACCTCCCAAACCTCCACTTCAACTGAAGAGCTCCACATTCAGCAGACCATCCTCAGCCCACAACCAATGGATACAGCCACTGATAATTCCACACTTGCTTCTCAACAATCCCCGACCAGCCATAGTTTCCTCTTAAAAAACTGTGACTCCAAATTCCTGACTTCCAAAACCCTTGCATATCAGATCAGAAAATACCTGCCTAACGTAATCATCACACAAATCATCCCAACAAAAGAAGGGATGATCATCAAATCCCCTGACCCTCAACTAAGGACATCCTTAATAACCAAGGTGGGCCCCACCATTTTCGGCAACAACGCCACCATTACTACACTAAATACCAAACCCAACAAACAACCCCAACCACCACGACGACCCCCAACACTTACAGTAGTAATCAGGGGAGTTGACCCCACAATCTCTGACCTTGAAATCGAAGAAGAACTAAAGTTAAACACAGAACTTTCTATTCGAAAAGCGTTAAGGATTAGAAACAACCAGGGACCCACCTATATGGTCAGAATTTTTACCGAGTGCACCAAAACAGTTGACAACCTGCTATCTAACGGGGCAACAATATTTTACCAAAGATACCGTGTAGAACCATCAAAAACTACTCCACCCCAACCCATTCGGTGCCAGAAATGTCTCAAATATAATGACCATAACACCCAAGATTGTCGGAACGAACCCACCTGTCCACATTGCAAGGCAAATCACTTTCACAAAGACTGCCCAAACCTAAAAACCCCACCATCCTGCAATACCTGCAACCTAAGCCATCCTACTTATTCCCTAAAATGTAAAGCTAAACCCCCTCCTGAGAAACCCGAACAAACTGTACCCATCCGGCCCATAGACCCACCAACCCCACCCTCAAACTCCATTCGCCCTCCACCAACTATAGAAGACATCATCCGCTTCACCACTGTCGTACTACAAAATATTCATCCTTTCAACCGCCAACACACCTTACAACAAATAATCCTAGCTGCCCGTAATATTTTCCATGTAAACGTAACTGCCACCTACTCACAAAACAGCGCTCACTTTCACTTCCAACCAATCGAAACACTCGTCTAACACACACACACACACACACACACACACACACACACACACAACATGGACACTGACACATACAATATAATATACAATAACATCCGCTCCTTAAAAACCAACAAAATACTCTTCCAAAACCTCATACAAACACACAACATTTCCGCCTTCGCACTAAACGAAACCTTCCTCCAACCCAACCACCATATCCAACTCACCCCATTTGAACTAGCCAGATCTGATAATCCAATACCAATAGCTCGAGGCGGAGTTGCCATCGGATACAACCGCAACATCCCAGCCAAAATACACCCACCTGTCAACATCCGCAACGAACATCTACTGGTTACTCTCTTTCTGACTGAGGATGTCATCAACACCGCCGACTTTCTTCAAAATACCCTGACTTCCGCAATTAACTCACAAATCCCAATCAAATCCGTAAATCCATACAAACCGACCCTCCCTCCCCATGCAGTCCTACTCCTTAAAGAATCCCGCCGCCTCTATAGATCATTTCTCGCCACGCGTGACCGGGAGATACTAACTCGACACCGACAACTACAACGACAAGTGCGCAATTACCTCACCGCCAAGAAAAGACTCGACTGGCATAATACCTGCAACCGACTCAACTCAACAAGGACAACTAATTCAGGACAATATTGGAACGCATTCAATAGACTAACTGGAACTAAGACCACAACTACCTACCCTGTATTACGCAACCAAAACCCGATACCCGACGACGAATCCAAAGCAAACTTCTTCGCTACCCACCTCGAACTAACTTTCTCTACTCCACTAGAACCACACTTCGACTACCAGATGACCACCGACATATATGAACGAACTGACACTAACCAACCACCTTTAGCTCCAGACATACAACATTACCAGACCACTCCACAGCTAGACTTAAATACAGCCATAACTACCGAAGAGGTTCTACAGGTCTTAAAGAAAAAACGCAACACTGCTCCCGGTCACGACGCAATCACCTACCGCCACCTAAAAGAATCCCCACCTTCCTTCCTACGAATCCTATCCCTCCTTTTCACCGCCATTCTCTATACAGGTATCTATCCAGAAAAATGGAAAATATCCAAAATAATATTATTCTCTAAACCAAATAAACCCAAATCTGAACCATCCTCATACCGCCCTATAAGCCTAACTTCCGTATTTAGTAAAGTATTTGAATCAATCCTAACCCGCCGAATTCACCAACACCTACAACGCTTCCTTCCGCTCCCACCCACCCAAGCCGGTTTCCGACCAACCTACTCAATAGATGACCAACTTCTCCACCTCACACAACTGGTAACGACCCAACTAAATAGTAAGAAATCAGCCATCTTCTTATCATTAGACATTGAGAAAGCCTTTGACAAGGTATGGCATGCCGGGCTACTTTTCAAACTCCAAACATACGCGCTACCGATATCCTACGTCCGCCTAGTTGCTTCCTTCCTCACTAACCGTCAAGCCTACGTCACCATTAACAACTCCCGCTCCCGCTACTTCACTCCTACTGCTGGTGTGCCTCAAGGCTCCGTCCTCTCACCTCTCCTCTTCCTACTATATACCGCCGACATCCCCCAACCCACCGCCCCTCTCCATCTCCTACAGTTTGCCGATGACACTGCCTATCTTGCCTGCTACAACAATCTCAAACAGTCAACCGAAGCCCTACAGAAGCATCTTGATAAATTCATCCAGTGGTGTAATAAATGGAGGATAAAAATAAACCCAAAAAAGACACAGGCTATTATTTTTGGACGCACCACCAGAAGATACAAACTAGATGACTTTAATATTTCAATTTATGGAAAACTAATAAACCTGACGAAAACTGTAAAATACCTAGGACTGACACTCGACCGCCAACTCACCTGGACCGCCCACCTAAAGACAGTAAAAGACAAAGCAAAATCCCGACTTAACTTGATAAAGAAACTGACAGGACACAGGTGGGGACTTGACCCCAAGACAGTACTTCACACCTACAAAGCCCTTATTAGACCCATTTTAACTTATGCCTGCCCTGCATGGATCTCCGCCCCCCCAGCCTACTACCAAGCAATACAAATCATAGAACGCCATGCCCTCCGCCTCGCATATAGAATCCGCCTACCTTTTTCAAACCAATCCCTCTATGAAAAAATCCCCTTCCCACACCTACTCCTCTACATTGAACGCCTCCGAACATCCTACACAGCACGCAAAAACAACACACCTAACCCACTCTCCACACCCCACATTACAAAACCAGACAAATTGAAACCTTATTACAAACACGTACCACCTGCACTCCACCTCTACGCATTACACACCTTCAACAATAGAAACTTCAATAGACTCCCAATACCCCACCCACACATCCGCCCAGATATATATCCCTCCTTCCAATCCTGACAAACACCCACCAACAGATGCCAAGCAACCAACAAAATAACCGACAATCTTGAAAATGCACCAAGCTAAAAATATGTGTGTAAAATTTATAATTACCAATCCCCAAAATCAATGTAAAATTATGTAAAATATTAACTTAAGAAATACAAATTGTAAAACCAAAATATAGTTTAAACTAAAAGAAAGACTGTTTAATATTATCAAATAATCAATCATGTAATCAAAACTGTAGGCTGAAGAGCGGGCGTCACCCGCTGCCAGCCCAGCCCCCACGGGGGAAGTGAAATAACAAATAAAGAAAAAAAAAAAAAAAAATATCTTCATAGCGAAGACAGCGTATGGAAGTCGTACTTCAATAAGCTTCTTATCCCGGGTTTCGGCACCAAAATGTAGCGTATTAATACTATAAACAAACGTGCTTTACAAACGTGCTTTAACTCTTTATTAATCTCTATGAGTAACAACGAAAGTAACTATAAACAAAATCCATAGATAACCGTAACTGCTAAGTCAAAGATAAAACATATTGCTCTTAATCTCCGACATCATTATTTTCGATATAAACTGCATAGCGTTCTTTTCTTCTAGATTCTTCATTGTAAGGAAACCTTAGCCCGAGTCATACCACAGTAAACATATCCTCTACAAAAGCCAGTAAAATATAGTTAATATATATGAAATGAAAAAATATATGTCCTACCTTAGCGTTAGTTCAAAATAGGTCAAATATGCAAGTAAAAAAGTTAGGTAAACCCCAAAAATCCTGTTAGACATTAGTAGTATGTATTCTTCCTGGCATTATAGACGGAAATGCAGCTCTATAGACTGAGACATTTTACGCTAGCTCATTATGTTGTGAAGAATGTAACAACATTAGTAACTAAATATGTAACTTAATATGTAAAAGTTAGAAGTATATTTTTAAATTTTGGGTCAGATGTTATCGCAATAGTATTATTTAATTGTACTCATATACATTTATATGTCTTTTTACATAATAATAACACAGTGAGTAGAGCCATTCACTTAGGTTCTATAAATAAAATAAATACACAAGTAGTATTTGGTGTGAATTACTATAAAAATGAGATCACTGTGCGATTTATAATTGGACTGCAAATAGTTAAAATAATAAAAAGACTGAAAATGAAATTTGTATCAAGAACAAAACTCTATGAAGCAAAATTTTATTCGTTTTTCGAAAGAAAAATAATTGTGTAATATTTATACTGATTTCAAATCTCCTTTTAGATTTTCCTTTTCAGAGCGAGTTTATGAGTTACTGAAAATTTAATTTAGGCAGATATTTTGAATCTATCTGTAGTTCTATACGTCCAACAAAAATAACTTTATTTTTCCTGGTGAAAGACAAGGAAAAGTATAAGCACCAAAAAAATCTTTGGTTGCATCCATGCCCTATTTGAATTGTGTAAAAATACTTGATCGGAGATAAGGCAGAAACACCTAGCGTATTGGGTGAGAGTTAACAATCTGACCTCACATTCAGGAGAACGTGGGTTCGATGCTCCGTCCGGCCATCCAGATTTTGGTTTTCCATGGTTTCCTTACATCACTCCAAGCGAATTCCAATATGATTCCTTCATTGACGAAACCTTACGAACTGTTTCTAATAGATCTATCTTCATTAAAGAAATAATAACCTATAAAACCATGGAATCGGCAGGGTAGCCGATATTGAGAAGCTTGTGGTAGTAGCGGGGGTTTTGATGGGTATTTAAATTTATAGCATTTTATTAATTTTGATATTAATGATTTTTGATGATTTCATTAATTTAACAATTTTAATCATTTGATTTTACCAAATAGAAAGAGGGTGTAAAGTGATATGCTATCTTGCATTATTAATGTAAAGTCATAACCTGACAGATTTATTAAAACTCAACATTGAATGCCTACAGACGTCGGTGAACTTTAAAATTAATTTAATACATGAAAATCAAATGTTCAAACAAAAATTAACACCGATTCTTACAATATGAGGCATAAAACAATAGTGACATATTTATGTGAAATTTAAGCACTATGTCAAGATGCTTATTTATAAAGCTGTTCACAAATACAAGCTTATAGAAATGAATTCAAAGATGGTGCCATTAAGTCTTGGACTTAAATAAAATAATATTTTCTGATTGATAGGAATTTATAACAGTCTTCCCGTATCAAATCTATGCTAATGTTGCTCTATGCTAATAATACGCTCAGAAAGATTGTCGGAGAGTGATACTTTGCTCAGAGTCGTACACGGGTCGAGGAATGCGTAACACGGAGTTCTTTTTAATGGCTGAAGGTCTTTACCGTTTATGCAGCAGCTGTGGCACCAATGGTGGTAACACGCCCACTTCCTTCAGACAACAGCAACAGGTACCGCAAGCCAGACGTGGTTTAAACCGTCCATTTCTAAGTCTCGTCGTAATCGCAGACCCGGCGATGGCGCGACCTGTCTGTCCACCAGACACCACCGCGAGACCATCTTCTCTCGCGATGTTGGATCGGAATCCCCTTCCAACCCCGTCGAAATCCAATCCGTGGGCCCGTAGGAGATGTGGACCCAGAACACACCAAACAGCTCGTTATTATTTTGTAACATGCCCGTTCATTGGGAGTTTACAGCCACGAGATACACACTTGGATCTACCATAACTGTCTCACCCCGAAAATATCCGACCTTCTCCGAGTTTTGCTTCGGCCACCAAATTTTTCCATTAGCGTACAGCATAATAGATCGTCCAGCCGAATTATCCACTTGACCGGAGAAGGGTCAGTTAGGCAATACTGCTGCAGATAAGCGGGCTTTACCTCGCTATTGAGAATTATGTTGCTACCTACCTCCAGACTTAAAGCGAAAATACTTTCGAGCGAAATATTCCAGCCCTTGTATCAATATGAATTATTGTTGCTGATGACAGAAAACATCGGAACCGCTTCCTATAAAGCGACATCGGTCCGCTATCTCGGAAACGGTAATAAAAGTACAATACCATCTAACATAAGTTTATTCATACTGTTGATTACCTTCGTATCACTTATTATCAATTTACTGTATTATTACATAAGCGAGTGCGGTATGGTGGCTCAGTGATTAAGGTGTCTGACTGGAGAGCGATAGGTCCACGGTTCGAATCCCTGTCTGGATGGCGATTTACATAGGCACTTAACCCGACCTTCACCTCTGTCACAGCTTGCTGTGTAATGTGAAGTACGCCAGAACGCTTCCGTGATTCGGATTTTGCGGTAAACTGTAGGTCTTCTGTAACCGGCAGGATTGCGTGGTTAGGTTAAGGCGACTATGACAGCGGCGGAATACACAGCCAATAGAAACCCTGTCTACAGGTCATTACGACCGCACGGAATTATAATTATTAAATTAGATAAGCATTCAAAAAATAAAAGCTACTTCGCGTGGTGTAATTGCAATAAACCAGGAGGTTAATTGTAATTAAAACTTCATTTAGTAGTTATATTGTATTACTGATTCAAACGGATATAGCAGAACGTAAAAATTCTTATAGTTCCCACTATTCGTATTATTTTTACTTCCATAAAAATTTAATTGTTTTATCTATATAGAGACTCAAATTTTGGTTAGGCATGAAATGGACTTCAAATAGAACTCAAACTTTGCTCAGGTCAAATACTCTGGTTTATAGGCACGTCCATAAAAATATTCTTTCATTGAATCATCTATCTTTTCATTATCTGCATATTTATTAAATTCAATATTAATAATTTATATAATTATTTTGTTTTATAACAGAAATTAATAAATGATACACAAAATTAATATTATACGTTCATATACATACAAGTGTGAATTTTTAATAATATATGCACATATTTTTAAGATAATACAATTAGAAAGTAGCCATAATGAGTTCTTGCAACGTGATTGCCCTGCCTGGGTGTTAACCCTGCACCTATAGGGCTGTTTAAGTATCCTGTGAATTAGCCTCTCACAGAAAACCCACTAGCATGTTTGTAACCGTCATCTTTGTGGTCCAAGATTTCATGTTGGTAGTTGTTCATTTCTGTTTATTTTATAATGAGGTACGTTTTTCTTTTCGAGGTATGCATCTATAAGTAAATTATGCAAACAGCAAGCAACAATAACCAAATTATCAGTTGTTTCTGGCTTTATACAGATCTTTTAACATTAAATGAAATATCCAGTCGAGCTCGCTAATGTAGTACCAGTACCATGAATCGTCTACTGCGCGGCTGGCTCTGACGTGTCAGACACTGCATAGGAAGCCGTCCTTTACATCGGGACCAGTGCCGTGAGCCAACTTTCTTCTACAGCCCTTGAGCTGCAGAATTCTTATTTGAAGTTTTTGCCTGTTTGGCATTTCCTTCATTTTCACGTGAGGTTGTTTAATTAATGTATTTCTCTGTTTTTATTTGTTATTTCCCATAGGCTCATTTTTTTGTCCTTGAATTAATACCAATCACTACTCTTCCTTCATTTTCACGTGAGGTTGTTTAATTAATGTATTTCTCTGTTTTTATTTGTTATTTCCCATAGGCTCATTTTTTTGTCCTTGAATTAATACCAATCACTACTCTTGTCCATCCACTTGAAGTTCTTTTTGGTACCATTTTCCTGCCTGTGCACAACCCCCTTCCTCCACTTTCAGCAAGTAGCCTGTATTTAGACCCTAACCCGTCTTTGGACTTCTCATCTAAAAATCACGGCGAATGTGCTTACAGTAAATTGTATATTAATGACGCTTGATACCTTTTTTTCACATGTTCAGTTAATTATATTGTTTTAAATTTCAGATAACAGATTAGATAAATAGCCGAAGTCAAGAAACGAAACATGAACCTAAAAAAGAGAGAGTGTGATTTTACTGTCGGAGCGAACATCTCAGCTACAGTGTGGTCCGTATATTATAACTAACAACCTAGGAATGTATTTAAAAATTCCTCCTTTATTCAGTACATATAAGTCATTAGCTATTTCCACATATTTTTATTTGGACCATTAGCTCTAAAAATTTGAAAACACCATCCAAATTGCTGCGATAGTTATTGGGCGGGTGCCATTTAAATAAAGAGGCAAGCGCAGCTTGCTTACAGATTTATAATAGTGTGGATATGTCGATTCCTTCTTGTTATAGCAATTCTACTAATTCCCCCTTTTGCTGCAAACACCATTGGCATTCCATGTGCAGAACGTTAGATTGTTCAGTTGTCTATGCCTGCTCATGTTGGGTAGTGCTTGCTGTGGGTTATTTGGAGATATCGAACGTACTAGAATTTGGTCCATTAATTTGTCAATCGTTGTTGCTATGCTTAGCATTATTGTCATTGTAGGCTCTAGCATTTTGACTATATTGCCAAGGTCTGCTGTTGACAGATTGTTACTGGAGTTGTTGTTGGTTCACACTGCAGTAGAGAATGATTGCAACGCTTCAGTTGCAGGTATCGGTAAGCCAGGCCAGATCTCTGAGTCGGTTACTGGAGGAGGTGGCTCGATTGTTTGATCACCTCCTGTCAGGTTGTATAGCTTATTACTATTTGCTGGAGTAACAACCCTGCCTTTCAATCTTTGTCGTGCTTCTTTTGCTGCTGGACAACACCGATAAGAGGTTACATCTCCCCCTCCACAGTTGGCACATTTAATATTACGAGCTTTCTTCATCAGGTCAAAGTTACTTGTTGAATGCTGTTGTCCGCATTTCACACATCTAACTCACATTCTGCAATGAAGTTGCACATGTCCAACGATGACATTGTGGAGGTCCTTGGGTTGCCCTCATTTGCTCTACAGAGATGGTGAGTCCAAGCATGCTTCTTATTTGGTAAATTTTCCTGTTTTCTAATGTTTCTGGCAAGATATTAACGAACAGTGTCTTCACAGTAACTGTCCCAGGCTTTTTCATTTGTACTACTGAGGTGCTTTCATATCTCATAGCAGCAAGTTCTGTCTTGATCTCTTCCACAGGAATTGTGCCTGGAATTCCACGTAGCGCCACCTTAAGGTTATGGATTGGCTCTGAGTAGAAGGGGAAGTACGGCACCTCAGCTGCGGTGAGTTCATCCATCGTTGCTTTGTAGTCTTCCACACAAAATGTATTTATTTTGTATTTGTCAATACCTTGGGGTTTTAAATTGATGCTTCTGGTACACTTAGGTTGAAGTCATCTATACAAATCTGGGTATGAGTCCGAGTGTGTTACCATAAATGGTGGAATTGCATTGTTACGAGGTGGTGGACGAGATTCCTCTGTTTCTAGAGCACTGTTCTCCTCGTTTAGGTTGCTATATCTGTCGCATAAGGTTGTATCTGTCTGAGACTTACTGTTTTCTAAGGACTACGGAACTGTTGTTCTAGTTGGCTCAGAAACTGCTGTTGCTGCTCTTCGTGGACCGGTGTATTGTGATGTATTGCAGGAGGAGATTTTTTATCACCCACTCTCTTAATGGGGGTTTGTGGTGGAGTATTAGCTACATTTTTCTTCCTTTTGCTTCTATTACTCTGCATTTGTCATATTCTGGTATGGGCTCTGTGCTTCAGTAGAAGCCGCTGCCACTGGAAGGCTTGCATTGTCAATAGTTTCATTTGTCAGACTCTGGTCTGGAATGCTTGTCTTGTTCATCGTTTCAGTTGGGTTGGGGAAACTGCTACTCGAACGCTTGCACTGTAAATTATTTTTTCGTTATTTCCTGCATGGTCTTCTTTGGGAGATGGTCAATGATCATGTCCAGTTCATGTTTATATAGAGAAAGATACTGCAGTTTTCTGGAATTAGCCTAGAATTTGTCTAGATGGTTTTGCGGCTGTCTCAGGAATGCCGTACAGGACGCTTGTTGCCACCGTAAGGTTTACCACGCCCATGTACGGCCCTAGCACACTCACGTAAGCGAATGAGTTCACAGCATGCAGGCCCTGGTACAATAATTCCCTGAGTTTAGGAGAACAAGAGAGGATGCCCATCTAGCACAGGAAATATGCCGAGTAATCCAGACTTAGTGCGCCTAGAGCGAGTCACCAAAGCGATGAATAAGAAACAATAGCTCAAAGTAAAAGGTAACATGCACGTTAAATGACCTCCTCTCTCTCTCTCTCATCGGGACCAGCGCAGGTAGTCGGGAGCAGGTATAACGGCCCCCACCCACCGCACTCGCACTTTTGTCACTGTGCGTTAATGTCATACAATCACCAGGCACATCGTGTCGTGACTCCCGAGGATAACCGACTAAAAGCGCACAGGTGACATTAGCACACAAGGGTCTTTAATCCTCTACCTTCCTGGAAGGTCGGAGTAGCCAGAAAAACCGCACATTTGAGCCCTGACAAGGTGCGCTTCCTGTGCAGCGTCAGACGCTGGCATCGGACGTTTGCGACAGTTGCTGATGACTAGGGTTCCTATCTTCATGACCCAAAAAACAGAAATATGCAGGATAATATGATCTTAAAAAAGGGTAAATATGACCCAAAATGACAAAATATGACGAAACATTTAATTTTACTATACATCAAAACATTCTCAATCATACATCATTTATTTTATCTAGTAGTGTCGCTTTCATGTAGACAGCATAATTTGCTTCCCTGCACTCATTACATCATTGGAGAATTAAATTTTAAACCCACTTTAATTTCAAATAATTTACGGAAAATAACTGTTTCTCTTGTACGAAAATACTCCTTTCCAAATTCCTGTAGATAACTCCGTAACCCCGCAGTTTCCGGTTTTTTTTTTTCAGCATGGTGGTACTCACTGATCCACTGCAGATTCAACACTGACTAAGAATTATTTCCAAATGTATTTGTGACAGTGAGACATTGATTGACGCGCATCGACACAGGCATACTGCTGTTGTATTGTCGAGATTAATAGGCGGGCGGAACATTACGTTTAGAGAATTACTATAATATATAACTTTAATTCTTGACTGGTGAATTCTGACCAATTAAGTGCAAATTGGTTTTGTTTTTTCCTCCAATGTAGAATAAGAATAAAGCTATGTGAATAATTATATTAATTTCGTCTCATCTATAACTTCCAGTAAAATTTTTAAAAATTACCAGATTTTTACTCAAAATGTTACCGTAAATAATATAACCAAAACTAGGAAAATGGTCTGAATATACATTTATATGCTATATAAAATACATTAAAATACAATCATAAACGTCCAATTAGTTTTTAATTCAGTATTATAGCTCAGAAAGAAGGCAGGGAAAAAATATGACTTCTCCTAAAGATCCGAACCCTACTGATGACTGCCGCGACGGAAAGCAACGGAACTGCATCCAGCGACCCGCGCTCTCGGTAACGGCAATAAAAGTACAATATAATCCAACATAAGTTTATTTATATTGTTTATTACCTTCGTGTCACTTATTATTATATATTTATTAGTGCAGAAGCCGTCAAAAAAATACAAGCTACTTCGCGTGGTGCAATTCATTAAGTAATTATATTGTATTACTTATCCTAATAGATATAGTAAAACATAAAAATTCTGATAGTTCCCACTATCCGTATCGTTTTTATTTCCATAAAAAATTTAACTGTTGTATCTGCATAGGGACTCAATTTTTGGTTAGGCATGAAATGGACTTCAAATAGAACTCAAATTTTGCTCAGATCGAAATCTGTGGTTTATAGGCACATCCATAAAAATATTTCTTCAATAACTGACCTATCTCATATTTATCTGAATAGTTATTAAATTCAATATTAATAATATTCATAATTATTTTATTGTATAACACAAATTAATAAGCAATACACAAAATTATTATTATACATTCATATAAATACAAATGTGAATTTTTAATAATATATGTATGTACTTTTAAGGTAATAAAACTAGAAAGTAGCCATAATTAGTTCTTGCAACGTGATTTCCTTGCCAGGTGATAACCCCGCACCTGCAGGGATTTTTATGCATCCAGTGAATGAGTCTGTTACAGAAAACTCATCAGGATATGCAGAACCGTCACCTCCTGCTAATGGTTGCGAGTTATTTATCTCTGTTTATTTTGTAATGAGGTACATAATTTTTCGGCAAATTATCAGTTGTTTCTGGTTTTATACTGATCTTCTAACATTAATTTAAATATCAAATTACGCTCACTAATGTCGTTCCAGTATCAGGATCGCAGGGTGACTGACAGGCTACAGGAAGCGCCCACTGTGCGGCTGACGCCCACAGTCAGCCGCTGAAGTTTGACGCTGCGTACGAGCCCACCTTAACATCGGAATCAGTGTAGTAGAGGGCAGGTATAACAGCCCCTACCAACGTGCTTGGGTTGTGCGCTTCTGTCACTGAGCGCTTTTGTCATACAACCACTCCCGAGACCACATTATCAATTGAAGACTTCGTTTTGGAATACCGCCGAGTGACATTGTATAACATAGCGACATCAGTAGACATTTGTCATGGATCAGTCCAATGATGAGGTGCGTCAGGCGCCGTAAAATAATAATAATAATAATATGGGAATTCAAGCACTTTGAAAGCGTTGGCTGACATACATTGAGCGTGGAGGAGACTATATCGAATGATGATACAGGTGACTTTTATGTGTGCACAGTACATAAAATTTAAACAAAAATAATTAAGGTTTTCATTTGACTCTCCCTTGTATGTTAACAACAGAAATTTACCGAGCGTGGTGGTGTAACGGATAGCGTTCTGGGCTCGCATTCGAGAGGACGGCGGTTCGAATCCCCGACCGGGCATCCAGATTTGGGTTTTCCATGGTTTCCCAAATCACTCCAGCCAAATGTCGGGATGCTTCCTTAAAAAGGCCATGGCCGAATTCCTTCCCATTCCTTGCCCCCATCCTTTCCCGTCTCTAAAGACCTCGCTGTTGAGAGAAGTAAAGCAGCAAAAAAAAAAAAAAATTAAAAAACTAGAAATTTCCTCTTTTGCCAAAGTTCAGCATAACTGAAAGTACTTCAATTTCTTTCTTTATAATTTTTACTATTTCTGTCAATTTTATTGAGTAACTTCTGCTACGAATCTAGCTGTTTAGAGAAAACGATGTGGTTTACGATGTTAATCAAATCTATTTTTTTTAACATATCTTTTCTTCGGTTCGACAGTTGTAAGTGGCGAGAATAGTAGAAAAAAATTTCCCAGCCTAATATTTTCTTGGAAAAGCTCAGTGGGTCGCCACAGAAGACCGACCGCTTTCCTCGCAAGTATACTAGCCTTACAGCCTACCGCTTTTCCTTCAGTGGATAGTATTTGACCTCGGTCATTGCAGAATACGTTAAGAAAACATTATTCGAGAAATTCTAAATAATTTTTTTCTAAAAGTTCGATGGTGATCATCGGGAAAAAAAATTCTTCTTCTTAAACGACTGCACGAACTAATAAGAAAAGAAATACATGAAATACCTCGTATAATTTAATAACGTGCAGACAATAGTGTATTGTATCTCGTGGTGTAATGTGATGAATAAAAACCAAGATAAAATTATATTATGCAAAAAAATGAAGAAGTTTTAGTGTACTTTTCTAATATGACAACAATTTTTTTTTTTTTTTTTTTTTATTTATTTGTTATTTCATTTCCCCACACATGGGGATGGGCTGGCAGCGGGTGACGCCCGCTCTTCAGCCTACATTTTTTATTACAAGTCTGGTTTATTTGTTACAATTTATCATTCTTACAATGGTTTACAGTATACTTTGTATATGTTACAATACATATTTTAATATATAGCTTTTATAATGTTCTACAATTTTATTTTACTTTAAAAACTTTTTGCACACAGTTTTAAGATTGCCGGATTGTTCCATAATAGATTTTATTAATTCTGGTATTTCATTTTCTTCTGTGACTGACAGTTATGATTGAAATGAAGGGTATATTTCTGGGCTGATGTGTTGATTGGGTATAGGGAGGCTATTGTAGTTTCTTTTGTTTAATGTGTGTAGTGTGTAGAGGTGGAGAGCTGGTGGTATATATTTGTGATATGGTTTTAGTGCGTCTGGAGTTTTGATATGTGGAGTGGAGAGTGGGTTGTGTGTGTTGTTTCTGTGTACTGTGAAGGATATTCTGAGGCGTTCTAGAAAGAGAAGGAGGTGCGGAAAGGATATTTTATCGTACAGGGTGTGGTTTGGGAAGGGTAGACGGATTCTGTAAGCGAGGCGGAGTGCATGGCGTTCTATTATTTGCAGTGCCTTGTAATGGGCTGGGCATGCGGATATCCAAGCGGTGTTGGCATATGTTAAAATAGGTCTTACTAATGTTTTATACGTATGGAGTACAGTCCGGGCGTTTAGACCCCAACTATGTCCTGTCAGTCTTTTTATCAAGTTAAGTCGTGTTTTAGCTTTGTCTTTGATCGTCTTTAGGTGGGCAGTCCAAGTAAGTTGGCGGTCTAGCGTCAGTCCCAGATATTTGATTGTTTTTGTGAGATTAATATGTTTGCCGTAGATTGTAATGTTAAAGTCATGTTGTCTAAATCGTCTTGTAGTTCGTCCAAAAATTATTGCTTGCGTCTTTTGTGGATTGATTGTCAGTCTCCATTTGTTACACCATTCTATAAAGCTGTCTAAGTGTTTTTGTAATGCTTTGGCGGATTGTTGAAGGTTATTGCAGCAAGCAAGGTAGGCGGTGTCGTCGGCGAATTGTAAGAGGTAGATGGGAGAGAGTGGTTGGGGAATATCAGCTGTGTACAATAGGAAAAGGAGTGGGGAGAGGACGGAACCTTGAGGCACACCAGCATTTGGAGTAAAGTACCTGGAACGGGAGTTATTAATGATGACGTAGGCTTGTCGGTTGGTAAGGAAGGCTGCAATAAGGCGGACGTAGTTTATTGGTAGTGTGTATAACTGTAGTTTAAATAATAGTCCTGCGTGCCAAACTTTGTCAAAGGCTTTCTCCACGTCTAAAGAGATGAGGATGGCCGATTTCTTTTTGTTTAGTTGATTTGTCACAAGTTGCGTCAGGTGGAGAAGCTGGTCGTCTACAGAGTAGTTTGGTCGGAAACCGGCTTGGGTGGGTGGGAGTGGAAGGAATTGTTGCAGATGTTGGTGGATGCGGCGAGTTAGAATTGTTTCAAAGACTTTGCTGAATACAGATGTGAGGCTAATAGGGCGGTACGAGGAGGGTTCAGATTTGGGTTTGTTAGCTTTAGGAAATAACAATATTTTTGATATTTTCCATTTTTCCGGATATATGCCTGTATATAAGATTGCGGTATAAAGGAGAGATAGGATATGTAGAAAGGAGAGGGGGCATTCTTTTAGGTGGCGGTAGGTGATAGCGTCGTGACCGGGAGCAGTATTTCGTTTCTTTTTTAGTGCCTGTCGGATATCTTCGGTTGTTATTGGTGAATTTAGATCATGTCGTGGCGTGGTCTCATAATACTGAATGTCGGGCGCTAGAGGTGGTAGGTTGGTGTCGGTTCGTTCATGTATGTCGGCAGTCATCTCGTAGTTGAAGTGTGATTCAAGAGGGCAGGAAAAGGTTAGCTCAAGGTGGGTTGCGAACAGGTTGGCTTTTGATTCATCGTCGGGAATGGAGCGGTTGTTGTGGATGATAGGGTAGGAAACTGCAGTTTTTGTTCCAGTCAGTCTGTTGAAAGCATTCCAGTACTGTCCCGAGTTGGTGGTCATGGTTGAGTTGAGTCTGTCGCAAGTCATTCGCCAGGTGAGTCTTTTTTTGGCTGTGAGATAGTTGCGTACTTGTCTCTGTAGCTGCCTGTGTCGGGTGAGTGCATCCCGGTCACGAGTGGCTAGAAACGTTCGGTAGAGGCGGCGGGATTCTTTGAGGAGCAGGACTGCATGGGGAGGGAGAGCCGGCTTATGAGGATTTGCGATTTTTCTGGGGATTTGCGTTTCAATTGCGGAAGTTAGCGTGTCATGGAGGAAGTCTGCTGTACTGTTTACATCATCGGCATGTCGGAAGTAGGGTTGGAAATTATTCATAGCATCGTCTATATGTCGTCTGTATTCAGTCCAGTTTGTTCTGTTATAATCTTGAATTTTGCGGATTTGTGATGGGTCGATATGATTTCTGAGTTGTCGAGTATGGTATGCTACTTTGATGAGCACTGGTAGATGATCGCTACCGATAGGATCGAGCACTATGAGACTGGTGCGCCTAAGGAGAGAAGGGGATGCTATGATTATGTCGGGCGTCGTGTTAGTAGCTGGTCGTGTCGGCTCTGGTATGTCAATGTCTTGTCCGCGTAAGGCGTCGATGTTGTCACGTAGAGTTCTTTTTTCATAGTCTGATCGGGAGTGGATATTGAGGTCGGCCATTATTATGTAATTACTGAATGTGTTATCTATATACTGTAGGAAGTTAAAGGGGAGGGGTTCATTTGGACGAATGTAGATAGTAACAAGGGTGACTGTCAGATATGGGAGGAATACTGTGACCAATAGATGCTCATTTCTGATGTTTAGAGGTGGATGTATTTTTGCCGGGATATTGCGGTGATAGCCGATGGCTACACCGCCTCGAGCAATTGGTAGAGGGTTATCTGATCGGGCTATTTCAAAAGGGGTAAGCCGGATATGGTGAGTCGGTTGGAGGAAAGTTTCATTTAAAGCAAAAGCGGAGACATTGTGTGTCTGTAGGAGGTTCTGGAAGAGTATTTTGTTAGTGTTTAGTGAGCGGATGTTGTTGAATACAATATTGTATGTGTTAGTGTCCATTTTGTGTGTGTGTGTGTGTGTTGGGTGTGTGTAGTTTATACGAGTGTTTCGATAGGTTGGAAGTAGAAATGGGCACTGTTTTGGGAATACGTAGCTGTTACATTTATGTGGAAAATGTTACGGGCAGCAAGTATTATTTGTTGTAGGGTATGTTGACGGTTGAAAGGATGGATGTTTTGCAGAACTACAGTAGTAAAGCGGGATGATATCTTCAACTGAAGGTGGGGGGCGGATAGAGTTTGATGGTGGAGTAGGTGGGTCTATAGGTCGGATTGGAACAGTTAACTCTGGTTTCTCCGCAGGTGGTTTCGCTTTACATTTAAGCGAATATGCAGGATGGTTCTGATTGCAGGTATTACAGATTGGAGGAGTTTGTAGATTGGGGCAATCTTTATGGGGGTGGTTGGCCTTGCAGTGTGGGCATATAGGATCATTCCGGCAATCTTGTGTATTGTGGTCATTGTATTTTAAGCATTTTTGGCAACGTATTGGCTGAGGTGGTGCGGTCTTGGATGGTTCCACACGGTGACGTTGATAATAGATGGTAGCCCCATTGGATAATAGAAAGTCAACTGTGTTGGGACATTCTGTAAAAACTCTTACCATGTAGGTAGGTCCATTATTGTTCCTGATTCTTAATGCTTTCCTAATTGATAGCTCACTATTTAATTTTAGTTCTTCCTCTATTTCAGAATCGGAGATTGTGGGATCAACTCCCCTGATTACTACCGTCAAGGTTGTAGGCCGTCGTGGTGGTTGCGGTTGCTTGTTAGGTTTTTGGTTAAGCGATATGATGGTGGCGTTATCGCCGAAAATTGTTGGGCCTACTTTAGTTATTAAGGTCGTCCGTAGGTTTGGATCAGGGGTTTTGATGATCATACCTTCTCTGGTAGGAATGATTTGAGAGATATTTGAATTTGGTAGGTATTTCCTAATTTGGCATGCTAAGGTTTTGGATGTGTGAAATCTGGTTTCATAGTTTTTCAGGAGGAAGCTATGGATTGCTGGAGATTGATTAGATAGTATGATGGAGTTGTCGGTAGTGGTGTCCATTTGCTGGGGGCCGAAGATAGTCATTTGAGCATGGCGTTCGTCAGCGGTTGTGGATGTCTGAGGGTTTTGGGGTTTGATGGTAGGATATGGTTTGCTTCTATAGTCAGGGATTGTCAGTATTTTGCTATATGAAGGTTTAGTAATAGTAGGTGGGAGTTTATGCATACCAATTGTAACTGCTGTTGCTGATGGTGACGAAGAGGGCAGCTGGAGGTCGGCTGCAGAGTTGCGGTTGTCCTGGGAAGTCGAGTTGTCCGTCTCGGTGTCCATCATGACGTCCAGCAGATGTAGAGTGGGCCGAGCAGCCCTGTACGGCGGAGACGCCACAACAGGAAACAGACTCAGGCGATGAGGAAGAGTAGCAGTCACGTGGCGAGGCGAACACCAGGAGAGCAGCAAAGTCGAGAGGCGCCGAGTGAAGACAGTGGCAGTCTGACACGCCAGATGTCAGAATCGTGTGCAAGTTGAATTCCAGGCACTTTCCTATTGAATGTCTGATACGCGAGATTCACTACAATTATCTCACACAATCAACAATACATACACACACAAATCGATATTTCACGTAACAATAATCGTTAGTCGTTTATTTCTCAGGATGTATGACAACAAAATTCTTCTGTTTTATATATAAGGTGGTATAAATGTTACGACTGCGAGAACAACTTACATTTCATTGATCGCGATTCCCAAGTAAATAATATACGGAGTTTCATATGGCTTTGAACTAGGGATGTCCACTTCGAAAGTACATCGATATTTTTATTCGATGTTGTAATATGCTACGGAGCACGTCGCCTCGCTGGCGCGGGGGCGTGCTGCCCATCACTGTGTTTTTCTGGGGGCCAGACGATGATAGAAGGCAGACGCCTGTCCACAGAGACATGTTTGGTTTGGCGAAGGGGCGCGGGACACAGCCTGCCCTAGCTAGCTTCTCACGATATTTTTGTTTTGTGGAGGGCGTGCCGTATGTGGTGCAGTGTGTGGGACAGCCAGCGTATGGAGGGGATTGCATGTACTCCTCCGAGGTTTTTTTCTTTTGATATGTTCTATGTTATCGGAAGTGAGAGAACGTTGCTGGACTCGCCAGAGCAAGGTTGTGGGCAGTGACTGCTGCTATAAGTGAGACGGAGGTGGCTGTATGCATCAGCCGTTTGCGCTGGTCAAACCCTGGCCCGTCGCCGCCACCGCCGCCGACCAGTCTATGTGTACCGCCTGCTGATGGAGAGACATTCTGCAACATCTCAAAACCCTGGAAACTGCCCTGAGTGACTCATGCTAGAATCAAAGAGCTATTAGCCTGGGTGCCTATCATATGTTTGCCATACATTTGTGATCTTGAAATGACAACAATTTTGTCTTAATGAATAAATTCCAATTTCTTTTAATGTGAACCCATTTCTGTTGTGTGATCCCCTGAGAATTGTCATGTGAAGAGCCCATTATAAATATTATTTAATTAAAATAAATAACCTTTGCTACTTTTGCGAGCTGGCACCATACAAGGTGTTTTTCAAGTCAAAATTAATTCCCTGGCCAAAGGGATATTACAATGTAAAACATCGGTACCTTGCATCGATGGTTTTTCGACATCGAATACTTTTATGTTTTTCTTAGCTCAACAAATACAAACCAACAACATTCTTCGGCAAATGTCGTTTCATTTATATCTTACCTTTTCCTTTAAAATAGCCAAGAGAAAATGTAACAATATTCGCCATTTCCAGTTTAACACAGATAGTTCATTGACTTTCGTTTGGTCCATGTGAACACAGAGTAACAGCAGTGTAGTGCTGTAGCTGTAATGAATTTTATGCATTTTTTATTTATGGCTTTACGCCTCGTCGACGTCGAGGTCATTAGAGGCGGGAAAGGACTGGGAGCAAGGAACGGGAAGTAATTTGGCCTTTGAGTGGTTTGGGGATGCCCGATCGGGGATTCGAACTCGCGTCCTCCCGAAAGCGAGGCCAGAGCGTTACCTTTCAGTCAACATTAAAAAATTAAATTTATGATCTTGTATGTTGGTTAAGTAGTGTTGTATTAGTGAGGCATAGCTTTGTGAGTGAAACAGAGACTACAAATTAACAGAAATATTTTTTACGATATCAGACCATTACAATAAAAAAAAAACCAGACATTAAATACTGAAGTCTAAATCTTCCTAAAAATATTAATTTTAAGTCTTTAATCACTGAACACCAATGGTGTTTAAGTAAACTTTGCAGAAACAGAAGTTTACTCAATCGTTTCCCTTTCATTCTGTTCCTTTGCTGACTGACTATTTGAGCAGCCTTGGAAAATCAACGTTCGGATGAAACGGAGTTCCCAACAATAGTCAATCAGATGTTGCCCCAACCCTATCTAAATATTGAGTAGTATCAGGTAACAATTAGTTGTTTTAGAGTAATAATATACAACAAGCTGTAGGAGTGAACGTAAGTGATTTTATTCATTCACTGGTACGGACAGGATAGCCAACCACAAGAGAAATTCATTTTCACCGTTGTTATGTCAGCTAATTGCTCACAGGTGTCATCACCTGTTAATAACTGTTTCTTTAAATTAAAATCATTTAATTTAATCTTTAACAAATTTAGTAATGTTATCATTTATTTTTGTCATTATTGGCCAGAGTTAGTTTTTTTATGATTCGATGTTTTTATAAAAGAAATCGATTCATCGAATATAAAAATTCTTTGTCAAAACATCGAATCAATCCGATTTATCATATGATAAATATCGAATGGATGCGATGCATCGATGTTTAGTGAATATCCTTACTTTGAACATTGTGGAGCCCAGCATCCAAGGAATAAAATAAAAAATGTTTTATCATTCCGTGACACTAGGAAACAGAATAACAATAACAGAAATATATGACAGTTTATCTGCTTGTTACATCTAACACAATTACTAGTCGGATTTTCATGTGATTTCGGACAAGGTGCAGCCCATATTTTTCGTTGCACGTGATTCATATAACAACTTAAAATAGGGTGCAGTTTCAATCAATGTTCAGCCAATATTGGTAGGTCTAAAATAAGGTGTGACTAATTATGATAAGACGCCGTAAAGCTGAGAAAATAAGATAAAAGTGCGTCAAAATTTAGCAGCAGTTAGGAGACAACTTGTTTCTAGAAATCGAAATGTTTGCATGCTAAGATAGTTACGCTTCTGCCTAATTAAATGCCTCAACTGTGTTGCTTATCAATTTTGTTCCCACAAATAATAGTAATTGAAAGTTTCCAAACACGGAAATCAGTCTTTCAATTCAAACTGGGTAACGAAAACCAAAAAGCACTCGGCTTTTAGACACAACTAGCTCAGGAATTACTGTGCGGTGGCATAAGAACTCTTACTCATAAGACCGTTAAAGGGCTATCTCAATGATTCGTCTGAGTACACACTGTTTCTGGAGATATAATTACCGTGTCTGTCTGGCAAGAAAGGACCACCTCTTCAAATTATATCCTCTACTCAAGGAGAATGGACTCACCACCAAATCAAAAATGCAGATCTACAAAGCGGTCGCAAGGCCTGCGATGTTGTATGGCTTTGAACTATTCAGCATGGCGTTTGACACAAATCTAAAGAAACTTCAAGTTGTCCAGAACAAATACTTACGACTCATCTTCGACGCCCCTCGGTACATGACAAACACACAAATACAGCACGACTTGGGAATACAGCCTATCACAGACTACATTAAGGACAAATCTACCAATTTTTATCAAAAATCACGTGCATCGCCCCACAACATAATCCAAAACCTAGGACAAGACCAGTACGAAGCAAACTACAGCCGACCAATACAGACACTAACCCGCAACTACAGATATATAAATAAATACCATACACGAAAATAACACAAACTTAAAAAAAAGGAACGACATCATAGACTTGACTAAAACGACATGCTACGACCACTAATCAGAAAGAAGTCATGGAGCTGAGAGCTCTGGAACTTCAGTAGTTACATGAGTCTCGACTCAAACAGACACGACGACGATGCACGCAGCGTCGTAACAAGAGCGCTATCGTCTCTCAACAGCCCACCATCCAGGTAATGCTAGGCACTTGTCACGTCAACCAACACAAGTAACAACATCGATCGGACTAGGCGCCCAGTCATCGAAGCCTCCAGAACTAAATCATGCGCAGTACTCTGGCAGGCAGTTGCCAGCGCGATCGTTCTGGACGGAATGACCTCTTCTCGCCCCTCAGAGCTCGTCTCTCCTTCTCCTCGGCGAGTATCATGAAAAAACACAAAATTTGCAATATTTCCAACCACGTGAGGAAATATACACATCGGATTGGCTTCGCAAAAGTCCCCCTCTATGCTGGCTAATACATTGTCACTTATTTGCTAAGAGTCTTCGGGTTTTGTCGGGATTATTCGGGAGGGTACGTAGAAATAATTTCCCACGACACCGAGCAGACATCGCATCTACGGATCCCTTCCGCAAATTCCCCAGAGTCCAGCCTTTCTCACCGTATCAGAGTCGGGTTGCCAGAGATAATCTTCTCATTGTCTCGACCTACCGGACACATCCGGCTTAAGTCAGACTGTCGGTCATGCTAACACACCTAGTGACGTTCCGATACAAGTAAATACGAGTAAGTACTCGATACTTTGTTTCGATACCGAGTAATTTTCATATTCGAATTAATTCATTCGATACTTACTCGGTGTCGGAAGAAAAGTACTTGTATCGAATTGAAAGTATCGAAATGCACCCAGTGTTAAATTCTAAATGCATCATCCCTGCTGCGCCACTCAGTCGCGCCTGCGAAATTAATTTCCCGCTGACGTCAGGTTGGTAACATTGAAAATGAAACAAAATCAGTCTTAGAATAGGCAATCTAATCTCAAAGAGTTTGGTTTAGGTCCCTATTTCATTGTAATAAAGTTGTACTTGGCGCGCATTTCGCTATACCTGGCCAATGGTCGCTCCCACGCAGCCCCACACAAGAACTAAAAGATATGGTTCATAAGAAACTAATTAGCACATGTGAATTTGAAGAAGCAGCTTAAGCTAGCGTTTCACAGGAATATCACTTCTGGAAACATCACAAAGAAAAAGAAAATGCACCATAGTGACAAAGTATCTCTCTACTTGTAAAACACTGTAATGTCTCTAAAAAAGGAATCCATTTACAAAATGGGAAGAAATGAAACTTATATTTCCTGGTCTGTTTAATTACGCACAACAGTATCTTATTATTGTAGCAACGTCAGTATTGCGTGAATGTTTGTTTTCTAATGCGGGTGAAACAATGACAAACAAAAGAAACAAGCTGTCCCCCAAATATTTGGAACAATTGATTTTTTGGGAAACCTCCCAAAAGCGGACTTTTACTGTTTAAAAGCGTTAAAAGTATAATAAATAAATATTTAAAGATAAAACAAAACCTTCAGAGTTTGCTAACAATGTGAGCTTTATTATTATTTTAATAAATAAAAATGTTTACTGAGTGTTATTTGATTTTATTCCACTAGGAAAATAAAACAAATAATTTAGCAACATGTCACATTTATTTTTATATTTCGACATTAATAAAAAAAAACTATCGATACTTTTGCAGTACTCATATGAGTAAGTATCGTAAAACAATTTGAGTACTACTTATTTAAGTAGGTATCGATACTTTGATGGTATCGGAACATCACTAAACACACCTCTTAGGTAGACGCGGATTTCTGTCTCCAACTCGAACATGAATATATGAATATCCATTTGTTTCTTATTTATATTAAATCAAACAATAATTAATTTACATTGTACGAGATGACCCATCTAGTCATATCGCTACAATACTTCCCCTAGTAGATCAATGAAAAATTGTTGATTGTCTTAAAGCTCGGTGAAACAATAACAAAACTAGTATTCATGATTAATTGACTTTCTGGTTTTGCCGCGTTGTTTATTTCTTTACCTAAGCTTTCGGTTGGTATCCTCCAGCCTTCGTCAGAGATACTGTTTATGTTGACATAGCAACGAGCGCCAAGCATCGCAGAGTACGAGGCCGCTATCTTCGTTGATGTTGTTGGTGTTTTTTTAAAATTTCTGCTGCCTCTTTCACCCGTCGGAGCCACCACTGGTCTTCTCTCCACAGTAGCCTCGTTTCTTGAAATTTTACTTCATGCCCGGTATTAATAGCATGGCGGACTACGGCGGATTTGTCGCTGTTGTTATATTTGTAGTGGCGGATATGTTCTTTAAGTCTCTCCGCCACAGTGCGACCTGTCTCGCCGATATAAACACTGCCACAACTGCAGGGGATTTCGTAAACACCCATAAGCTGGTGTGGGTGTAATTTGTCTTTTACCTTTGTCAGTGACTGACCAAGTTTGCAGTTAGCCTTATATACTATTCGCACCTCCACCCGCTTTAACAATTTCCCAATCCAGTCTGTGATACCTAGGGTTGCCCAAATGCAATAACAAGACGAGACTTGGCCAGTCTTGGTCTTGGTATTGCATCAATACACCTGGTCTTGGTCTTGGTATTGCACTCCCAGTCTTGGTCTTGGTCTTGGTCTTGCAGCAAGAGTCTCGCAAGTCTTGCAATTACCTATTAGCCTGTCGCTATTTATTAAACGTTACTTTAGATATTAGAACAACGCAACAGAATACGTACATTTTGAGCTTTAATTAACATAGCCATGGTAAAGACCAACCAAATTAATAAATGTCTAAACATTTCATGAGATATTCAAAAAATCAATTGACACCGGTTGGGGTTGAACCCACGACCTAAGCGATCAGTGGCGATGCTCTAACTAACCAACTGAGCTATCAACTGTGTCCCGCGGGAGTCAGTCTGTTTCTTAATAAACGTTTACATTTAATAATCTTCAATGTACTAAAACATGGTTTAAACATATAGAAAACAAATTAATGACATTAACTTGACTGTATTTTAAAGCACATTATCTGTCTAGAAAGAGATTGATAGACCCTCACCTTATATGAAATGTAATAAAATAATTATACAATTTACTGAATTTACCATTTATTTCAATAACAATAGAACACAAATGAAATTTCAGAACAGTACACAATAGCTGACATTACTGTTACTTTATATTAATTCTTTTGACCAAGAATTAATACAAAGTAACCATCTGGCTGACTCATCGCTTAACCTATTTCTATGTTTTCTAATTACTAATGATGCTTTAGAAAATAATCTCTCAGCAGGTACTGAAGTTGCAGGTATTGAAAGAAAATCACGGGCCATCTTCGATAAAACCGGATACTCTGTCTCATGCGTCCTTCACCACTCTAAAATGTCTTCTGAGCTGGCGGCTCTGGGTTTACATAGGTACTCCTCCAACTCTTCAATAACTAAGCCTTGAACACAAGATCCAGATCCAGATGATGTCGAGGGACATGCATACAGTTTATCAAAGTCTATTACGTCTTCATCTTTATCATATTCACATACTTTCTTTTCATTTCTTGGTGATTCTAGAGATTTACTCACTAAGTGTAGACTTTTATATTCTTCATAAAGTTCATTAAATTTGTGCAGGCTTTCTGTTTTAATTTGCTTGCCCCAAAATGTCATGTCAAAAGTCTGAGCCTTATGCCTTGGGTCTAAAATCAGAGAGGTACAATAAATCCAGTTGCTTTTCTTATAATGTTTAAGCATTTTGTCTCTAGCTACTTGGAAACCCATAATGAGCCTTTCATCCACTTCGGATCGATTTGGTTTCTCATCTAGTTGTTTTACCATGCATTCAATTTTATCGAGCAAGAGATTGAATGATACAATGACTAGCGGTAATGTAACATATTTTTCTCTGCCAAGTTTCGTTGATAGAAGTTTAAAGTTTATTAGAAACTTATGTATTTTTTCTAGTATTTACCATTCACTATTTGTGATTTGAAAATCATTCAATTCGGTGACAGAAGTGCACAATATGTTTATGCCAGTTCTCACTGTTAAACCAAATCCAACCATATCATGTGTGGAATTTCATCTCGTTGGACAGTCTAATATGGGATTCAGATTTGATGGCACGCCAGCTGCTTCACAAACAGACTGAAACTTCCTCTTCAATATTTCACTTCTTTTTATTTTACTGCAAATACTGCGTAATTTTGTTATAGCTGTACGTGAGTCAGCAATATTTGGCGTATATTCTTCATCTTCCTCAGTTTCGTCTTCATAGTATTCATACTGCTCTTCTTGTGTGATACTGTTAGTTTCACAGTGTAATGCTATGTTCTTTAATAAATCTTGTACACCAAGGTTCAAAATGTGAGCAAAGCACCGGAAATGTTGATTGTCTGAATCAAAGTGTGGCAGCAGTTTGGCCAGTTCATACATAAATTTGGTATTTGCAGTTGCGTTGTCAACCGTGATACCCTGTATTTTATCAACTATGTCATACTCCAATAAACATTCATGGAAAATCGTTGCAATATCTTCCCCAGTATGTCGACCGCGTGATGGTATAAAATCAAGGAGTACAAATCGATATTTCCATTCATTGTCTATATAATGAATAGTGATCCCGTAGTAACTCCTACCTGCAATTTACGTCCATCCATCAATGGTAAATGACATTTTAGATGAAAGTTGTTGTAGTCCTTTCTTAAGATTCAATTGAAGCTCTTCAAATCGCTCTTTGATCTTCCTTCTAAGTGTGGACCTTTTAGGAAACACCATATTTGGGCAAATCAATCGAAAATATACTTGTGTAGCTTCGTCATGAAAAATATATATATATATTCATTACATGTAAATGAATATTTGAAAAAATATTGTGATACAACAGTCAATATATCAATTTATTTATTTAAACAGTTCTCTCATATATTATTATATTCGGGCTCCTAAACAGTACATAAATCTTATTGCACGCTTTTTATATTATTCGATTACTATTATAGAAAATTTTTTCACTTTTGAAGTGTATTAAAAGTGTCTACAATATTTATTAAATGGGTGACGACATATTTAAGCACTTTGTGTTTTAAAACCACACAGAACAGATCAGCATAATGTATTCGTGTACATTCTAAGCATCCAAAAACTTATTTTGTATAGAAAGTATAAAAAAAAGTCCTAACTGCAAGACGCAAGAGTCTCGCAGGCTTGGTCTTGTTTTTGCTTAAATCTTGCACAGCCTGTCTTGGTTTTAGTCTTGCTAAAATTAGGCGGTCTTGGTCTTGGTCTTGCAAAAATGCAAGACCAAGACCAAGACTGCAAGACCAAGACCGATTTTGGGCAACACTAGTGATACCCTGTATGTATGGGAGACAGGGGAATTTTGTTGGCACATTAATATCATGGGAAAAAATGACTTCTCACATAGGTTTTTTGGGTCTTAAAACCCTCCTGATGTCAGATTCACTATAGCCGTTGGACGCTAGAGAAGACTGATGTCATGGTGAGTTTCGATATTGTCTCATTATTCACTAATGTGTCGGTAGACGAAGCCGTTGCTGTAATACGTGCTAAACTTCTTGCACAAGGAAAGTCTACTGAGTGGGCTGAACTGACAGAGTTCTGCCTTAAGTCAACTGTGTTCCAGTACGGTGGTCAATTTTATGCTCAAGTTGAAGGTGCGGCAATGGGCTCGCCACTTTCACCTGTAGCCGCCAACATTTTTATGGAATCATTCGAGATGAAGGTGCTTAACAACGCGCGCCTAAAACCTACAAAGTGGATCCGTTACGTTGATGACACCTTTGTCATCTGGCCTCACGGTAGGGAGAGTTTGCAAGAGTTCTTAAACCACCTGAATAGTGCCCACCCAAGAATTCAGTTCACTATGGTTGTGGAAGAAAATGGACAACTGCCATTTCTCGATGTCCTTGTTCACAAGCGAGGCGATGGAAGTTTGGGTCACACTGTGTATCGCAAGGCGACCCACACTAATAGGTATTGTGATAGTGAATTCTTTAATCACATAACATATAATAAAATTTACTTAAAACAGTAGCAAATAAATCTTAACTATTAAAATACATAACTTACAGGAACAGATGACAAGCATCTAGCCTATATAAGATTTGTAAAAAAAAAAAAAATAAAAAAAAAAAAAAAAAAATATAAGGAAGTAAAGTGAAGTATATTTTATCTTGTAGCCATCAGAAGCCAACCGGCACTGTTTCCAAACTATAATCCAGTTTTACTTACTTTGCTGTAAACACTCTTAAGATCCACAGCTGAACATATTTTGTTTGTAACACATCGGAATAGCCAGAAGCTACATTTTCAGAGTGAGGAATCTGATGTATAATGAAGTGTGAATATATGCCTTTGCAGGTTAGCATCTGATTCAGTGTGATGTTATCAGATTTCGGCCACAGAGAAATTTCTACAAGCGCGACCGGCACCTCCCAGTAAAGCTGCTAAGTAAAAGGGACAGAGAAATACGGCGAGTGGTCCTCAACTCAAACATTTCACCTCAGTACTACCCTCCGCAATCAGTTCTTACAACGGAGAGAATTAGGAATTGTTTACTTATATATTTGAGAATATTGAATTCCACTTACTTACGTTAACAACAGTAACCTAGTTTTCTTGGATTCCAAATACTTTCAACTAATTCAGTCTCTTTTTTTTAATTAACTATTTGTATCAAATTCATCCAATACCTTCATCTAGATGTTTAAAGCCAACGATTTGGTTTAAGAGGTTAAACTAACCTAGAAATGTTTGAAAAACATATGATTTTTTCAGTTTCCATACTTTTTAGTTTCAAGAATGGCAGAAAAAATCGCGCATGTTACGTTTTTCTTGGAAATGCTTGTAAGAGTGCGTTAAGTGTGTTGCCATAGACGGTCGACCAATTTCCTCGCAGGTATACTAGGATTTTACTGTTATTCTTGCCACAGCTAGTATTTGACATATGTCAATGAGAAAAACTTCAAGACTTTAGTAGATAATTGCAGGAGAAGTTTTAAATAATTGTCTTCAAAAATGTTGATTATCCCAAATACTGAATTTCTTGTATTAATTTCTCGCGACTCCACGAATTAAACACAGAAAAAAATGCGTGCTATCGATCGTCAACCACCAAATTTTCATTTTTTTTCTCTAAAAGAAGAAAAACTCGAATAATTATTTCAGGCATACGCCAATTTATCAGTTGTCAGTGATTTTTACACGTATTAACGAAATATCATTCTACGTGTAGAGTATCGTGTGGCGGATAATACACGGTTTTCCTCTATGCCATCTTCTTTCTGCCTAATACATTTTGTACAAATTGAAACAGCTCTCCTTCAATTTTCTTTAAAACTAAGAATAACTTTGCAAATAAGATTATATATCACTATTATAAAAATTATACTATTTATTATAAAAAAAATAAGCATTTTAGAACAAATCAACGACACATTTCTTCAGGTTAATATATTTCTTTCAGAACAACTTCATTGGAAGGCTTTGGAACAAAGAGGACAGGTGAAGAGACTGGTGGGAATGTATAAGGCAATCGTTGTGATGAGGCTTGAATGGACTTATTATAAGCAGTCTGTTGAAGGGAAGAAACAAGAATAACTGTAAAGTACCCTCACCATACTGTGCGAGTGTATAACGAAATTTAAAATACAGTTTTTTTTCAGATATCAAGACGTGATGTAGCCAACTACTGGCATCTCAAAATTTACAGAAAAGTCTTTTAATTTTTCTTAGTTATTACTAGAAATGTATGTGTATATGTTTAATAATTATCTAAACTTGACTATAAAATTGACATAAACGCAACCGAATTTCCCGCATTCAACTGTTTAACCACTCGGGCTTTTTATCAGCGTTGGTTCATTCCAGGTCTGATCATATTGATTACGGTTTTCAATATTTTCCGAAATTATTTCAGGTGAACCCCTGGATCTTTCACCATGGATGAATTCCTTCCCGTTCCTTGACATAACCCTAATGCCAATATATCAACAAAATGGAAGGAACGGTTGAAATGTAAATATATCGACATTTCAATAATTTATTACAGAGTTGCAGAAGTGTCACTTTGTCTGTGTAAAAATTCACTATGGTTCAAAGAACTGAAGTTAATATTTTGCTGGTAAATTCAAATATGCTTCTATACAGCAAAGTATGTTTTACAATGGTTGCAATTAATAACAGCTGCCATATACACATAATTCACACAGCTAAATATGAAATTTTTGAACACTTTCAACAATAAATCGATTTATTGGGTGAAACCAAAATTAAATTTAAGGTTAAAAACAGCATAAGAATAATACCTTTAAATAAAACGACCTCAGATCAGTATCATTGTTTTTATTTGTTAGGTATTTAACTACAGTAGTGTCATAATTTTCGGTAAATACACGGAGGTCTCCCCCCCCCCCCTTTCCCTATTAGTCCTCTGATTGTAAGCAAATCGTAGGCTACGTCATACCACATTGAACATACCTTCCTTTTTTTTTAAATAATAACATACAGTTTTTATACTGTAGTTAGAAGAACGAGGAACATTGTTAGTTAACAATTTCGAATGGATAAATGTCTAACGTACGATCCTATATTTTTGATTCTGTTAACAGAATAGTATCATTTATTATAATTTATATGTTCATGGACTTTTTTATATAATTATAATACGTTACATGGAGCCGTTCTATAAATACGCAGAAATTAATTTAGTGACCTGTGTTGTTAAATCTATTTATAATCCGACTGCAAACAGTTAAATTATTCAAGAGAGATTAAAAAGATGAATTTGCTCCAAGATTCATTAAGGCGGACAAGATTCAGGTGATGAATTTGCACCAAGTATACCCACTTTTTAGGAAAACCTTTTCATTTTTCTGGAAATCATTTTTTTCTAATAAAATATCCATACTGTTTTAAAACTGGTATTTAGAGTTTCCTGTTTTGGTACAATTTATGATTTACTGGAATTTTAATTTATATTCATAGAATTTTAATACAGGGCTAGTCAAAATGATTGCAGCGATTTCACTTTTTTTCTTTTGGCTGACCTATTATAGGTATGATGATGGGATTTGCTGTTATAAGACAAGTGACTCTCCAAGTTTCGATTGCACTAAATGCAAGCTTTGAGCATCCGTAAAACTAAAAAAAACTTTCACAGTTTGTTTATATATCTGTGTAATCTTGACGGTAATTCTGACGGTATTTCGTGTATTAATGTACAGCATTTGGTACCAGGAGTAAAAAGTGGTTAAAAGAGAAGTTATTTCTAGAAGTGGAGCTGTTTACCGATAACACCACGGCATGGTATTATTCGGAACTGAAAAGAGATTATTCAAAATTGAAACCCATATTCAATTCTGGCACAGTTCGCTGTTCGGATTCCATATTAAACTTGAAATGCTCTGTCTACTCTCGTCTCTTAATGAGTTCTTTTTAAAGATAATATTTTGATTTTTGAGTTTAACTTATTTAATTAATTAATGTGAGCGTTCTGGTAGCTCAGTGCCTAAGCGCTTACTTTCGCTGCTCCTGCCCCAGGTACGAATCCCGGCAGGCGCAGGAATTTTGAGAGTTGTGATTGATCATATGAGCTATGAGGGTTGTGTAATGGAAACATATTATAATTTCAATTATTAGTGTAAATACTTTCTAACGTCACTTCCATTTAAATTGTAATGTCCATTAAATTTCGTTTTGCGTTTTAAATTACCAAGAGTTTTTGTCATAAATATGTTTAAAGTGATCAAAAGTGTTTTCCAATTGTTTCGTAATGTTTTGCTACGTACCTATTTCAGTTGACAAACAATTGTTACGAATGAACTGGTTCGTCTTTCATCCTGCTACACACCACTGATCTCGCTATTCGTCGTGTATTATTTTAGGAATTTTCACGCGGGCTACGTGGTTTAAGATAACAGTATTAGGAAATTACTATCCATTTTTCGTTCAAAGCCATATCCCCAAAAACTACGGGACGGATTTTGATGAGTTTCCGAATTATGTACATACATCTCATCGTCCCGCGATAAAATATAGTATCTTTCATGTTGAAGTGATGTTGTAATGCCTGAGAAATCAATATAAAAATACTGGGAAATTAGTATATCTTTTTCGTTGCACGTTATTGCAGCAAAAATTACAGGTAGAATTTTGACTGGATTTCAAACGATGTACACATCGTGGTCCGAGGGTAGAATGATGTATGAAAAAATACAGTGTTAAAAGTTTCCGCTAATTAATATCCATTTAAAGGTAATTTACTCTCACTCTAACTGTTTATTGTGATTTCAGTGTAACAATGTTATCATATTATTAAAAGAAATCAAGTTTCACTTTTTTCCTGCTGACAATGTGTTTACTGTGACATTAACGGCTTACGAGAGATTTCCGTATATTAACAGTTCACGTTGCGAGCAATAACTAATGTTGTAACATAAACCATCATTAAAGATCGAAGTATTTTCACGTTCTTTAGTATTTTAAACAAAAAATTTGTAACTATCTAGCGTACTGTGTAAAATACTGGGAAATTACAAAAAAGATTATAACTCTTCGTCATTCTAAGTCTGGAATGTATGTAATTTCGTAAAATTTTCCTTTTTTTTTAACTGCTTAACGTCTCTTAACAGCGAGGTCTTTAGAGACGGGAAAGGATGGGTGGGAAGGAATTTGGCCATGGCCTTTTGAAGTAAGCATCCCGGCATTCACCTGGAGTGATTTGGAGAAACCATGGAAAACCCAAATCTGAATGCCCGGACGGGGATTCGCCGTCCTCCCGAATGTAAAATTTTCCTATGTGTATGTCCCTATACGTAAGTATAATATCGCTGGAGGAAAATAAATAATACTGTTTTACTTCGGAAGGCACTCTCCAAAACTTAGGCCGATACATGATTGGTAACGTTTATTTTTTTAAACGTAATTCTATAGTTTATAATGGTTGCTGTCATCTGAAAATTTCTGTGGCAATAAGCCTTTTAGTCAGCAAATTTTTAGACGGATGACATTATTCATGAGGTGTAGGAAATTGGAAGAGAATGGACACACGTTTGCAGTACAGCAGATGAATTTCAACTGTTCACTGAGCGGTTAGAAATGAAGATAGATAGATAGATATGTTCACTTTGATCCCATGTGAGAATAATCTCGGGGATGTGGAACAGTACATACACTTATTAGTAATGTCAATATTACTATATAATTGATAATATTATACATTGACAAGAAGTTAGTTATGACTCATTAGTATAACCAATATTTCCTGTAATCTACAAATACAATCCCGAGTTAGTTAGTACTTATTATGTGGAACAGTGTATAAACTTGTTACCAGCATCTAACAACCAGTTATTTTCTTACCAACCAGTTACCACAACTCATAAGCAGTCAATTACTTAAAAACCTGTTAGTATCATAATTTTTTACAGCAGTTTTTAAGTGCATGCTATCCCATGTTAGTTACTATATATGAGTGAAGTTTTGTAAACAGTGTAATTACTTCATTTTTCAAAAGTTTCAACAGATAGAAAAACCATATATCATTTTAGTAATTGTGGACAACTTTGTCACCTTTCCCTTCCATACACCATATATACTATTTTATCAGTCATTCTTAGTTACCAAATTCCAAGAAGAAAATTCTTTTACAGAGTAAAATTGATTCTGAAGCAGAAAACTCTTTCAGTTTGGACTTAAAGTAGTTGGGTTTTTGTAGATAACATTTAATTTCTGTTGGTAAGACATTGAATAAGGAAGCTCCAGTAAATGTTAACCCTTTCTGTACAATTGACAGTGATTTGTAATCCTTGTGAATATTATATTTATTGCTAGTATTATGGCTATGACTAGATTCGTCAACTTAAGAGCTCAGCATTCTCATGAAGTTCGATATCTAATTGTTCATACGCTAAACCACTGTATCTGGGAATATCCTGGGCGAAGGAAACCGAAGATCCATGTTTTACATTAACCTGAAGCTGTATCCAAATATATAAATAAATATGCTATGATTTTTACTGTCCGTTAGAAGGGAAATACTAAAAAGAGTCAGAGTCATCTTGTTAGATATTCATACAGAAAACAAACGCATTTGTGTAAATATTAATTGAAGAGAATCTGCTGGTCAAAGGCACAGAATGTAAATATCTTGGCACATCATTTGACAATCATCTCAGTTGCACAAAAGACATCGGCGAGCTGATAAGGAAAAATATCAAATTCCTGCATCTGAGAGTGACGGTAGTGAGTGACCCAGTTCCTTTGCTTCCAGGTAAGATTCAAGAATATGTACCCAAGTCCCTACTCATGTATCTCAAATATACTAGTTGTGTGGATTGGAAATGAAAGGAACTCAAAAAATTTGTGTAAAAAGTAGTTCAATACATCGAGTAAATGATAAAAAAGCTGAGTTCAGAGTCACTGGAGGATCGGAGGAAAATCGAGAGAGGAGGTCTGTGAATAACGCATACGTGAGTGATAGAGTTTGCATAGACATTGCATGAGGAAACAGAGGCAATGTGTGCAAGGGATGGGTGGATCATAATTATTAACTAGCACTTGATATTTGGTTTCTGGGAGTGATAAATTTTTCACTTGTAAATATGGGAATCAGAGTTAGGAAGAAGTTATAGAGGAAGTATCTGAACCAGATCAGTAAGGCCGAGAGAAATTTGTTAACAAGGCATGGGAAGGCAATTCGACCATGGCCTTCTTTAACGAATCATTCCAGTTTTCGCCTGGCGATATTTGAGGAAACAGAAATTTGGATGGCCAGACTGGGAATCTAACGCACGTCCTTCCGAATGCAACCCTTGAAAATTATCATTCATCCACCGGACTCTGTCATAACAAAGATGAGATGGTTGAGCCAATGTTGTTACTGCGCCCACTGGTCGTCTGCAAAACATCAATAGTTTATATGGTTTGCTTTTGGTCATAAAAACGAAACCATAGTACGATGATTTCTCTGTACCGAATCAAGAGGCGTGAGACTTGTTTATTAATACGGTTCCAGGTGTCCAACAAATTATATTTATTGAAAAACAGAGTTCTTAATATCATGCGGTGTTGAGTGCATACTTTTGTCACTTCCTGTGTTGGCGAATAAAGATTTAACACTTTCACTTCTACCAGTTTATTTTTAAGTTCTAGGCTTAACCGAATTTTACTGAGATCTTCCCGGTACATGTCTACGATTAATACTAACAAATTGTTGATATAAATAATCATTAGAATACAGTTTATGACCAACTTTATCGTTATTCTTACGACAATTTAATTTTCACTCTAGTGAAAGTAACGAAAACGACTGAGAAAGATGAATTTTGTGCATTTTGCAGCGGTATATTCTACATGAACAAAAAAATCTATATTCAATCATCACTTGGTGGAGATTAACGTCAGTAAATACGGCTAGTTTTTAATTCTTTACAGAACTTAAATTTGTGAAAATAAATTTAGCGAGCTTCATTTGGCACAACGTGCCGAGCAAAGAACTTACAGAAATTAATTTGTCTGTAATTTTAAAAAATTCGTCGCATTTGTTTTTAAATTAACTTACAAGCCATTGACACAGCAACAAGTTTGTTCTGGGATCAATTAAATCCTCATTAATAGCAATATCGACTTTCCATAAGCTCAATTCATTTGAATAATGTAACATCACTTGCTTGTTTTGGCTTACAGAATCAGGTTAGCCAAACGCAGTGGCTCGTTTTGCTACGAGCGATTTGCTGTCCAATTGTATTCTCGTGTTTGAACTGCAGAGCGCGGCTACGTGTTCAGCCTACTGGTCTCTGAACACAGCGAATACTTGTTTTGCCCTCGATTCCGCTAAATGCTTTTTATTTGATCCGTACGAAGCGGAATATGATTTAAAAAGACAAATCTTGAGGTTATAAGCTTCTGAGAGAACAAATAAAAAACTGACTATGATGTATAATGCTTCACTATTTTTTTAAATAACTTCTTATTCTGTGTGAGCATACTGTAATATAAAACTGCATAATACAAGTCTACCGCTTACCCGCTGCGACACAGTATCACATACCGTTGTCGCATCTTGCGTTCTGTTTATCCGAGCCTTATACTGTAAGCAGGTGTTGGAGGTATGGAAAACATGTCTGCTAATATGAGAAAGATAATTTTTGTTCAAATCTCCAACGTACTGAATACGTTACGAAATAACGTTATGTGTAAGTCTGTTCTATTTTACACTTTAAAACTGGTTTACTTATTAGAGAATACATGTGGAATAGTTGCATAAAATCTTCAGGGTATGAAAGATAAATACCAGAAGCAAAACGCGTTTATCGAAAATAGATATATTTCTCATGACATATAGCAAATTATATACTATTCTTAAGCCCGAGTAAAGTCCATTATAATAAATTTATCAGCCATTAAATTAGAAATATGCTTAATTTAGTTCTGTTCTGTAAAAGCTAGTTTACCAGAAGAAGATCAGAACATTCTTGCTAACTTTTACATGAAATAAAAACAGAATATTGTGGAACAATTTACATAACGATTTAATTAACCAATCATTTACTTTCATCGACACAGTCTACGGATTTATAACCATAAATAAATTTTGCTTATAAGCAATTCAATTTATGTGTCTTCACAAGAGCTGTCAGAATTTTGAAACGTCGGCAGACCACTTCGCATTTACAACAAAGATTGCAAAAATATGGTACTGAAAGATGGTAATAAAAAATCTGTAAGTCATTAGCCAGGAACATGTGTTTAGTGAATAGAATTCGGCTTATATAACTGAAATAACAACTACAGTAAGATATTTGTTTCTGATAGTATATACCAACAAGATTCTCAACAAGCTGCGCCCAATGGCATATACACCCAAGGAAACTTGTATGTTTGCTTGGCTGTCTGGACGTAAGGGGCACTTGGGTCCGATAAAACCGCTAGTCAACACTCCGTTGTTTCTGTAGTATAAATGAAAAGAATTAAACATCGTCGCTTTTTAAGATGAGACAGTGAAGATGGGAACCAAAATTCCTTTCCACGTTTCAAACTTCAGACTGAAGCAGGTGAGCCGAATTTTTTATTATTATTTGGCCAGAGCAGAAAGTGTCGTCGAAGATGTTTGTGGTGCACTAGCTGCTAGGTTCAGAATTTTTTATACTATCATCATTAAAGATACAATTTATAGTATTAACTGCATGTGTTTTATATAATTAATTTATCAGAAAAAAAACTTCTGATATAACGGTAACTATGCTGCTGACTGAAAATTCACAAACGAAGGAAATACAAGAAAATGTTAATTTGAGACAGGAAACTGCAATTTCTAACTCAGTTGGATATTTCTAAACTATTAATGGACTGTACCGTAAGTTTCTTAAAAAAAAAAAAATCTGTCCAAATTCTCTCTCGATTTCACTTTCCGAATGCAGTGCATTGCCGAAATATTGCAATGAAATCAGTTACTAATTCTCTGTTGATCTTACTAAACTTATGACGGCACTCAGTGTCTCTTGTCCGCTGTGGTTAAATTTTTATGCAAGATATCTGAGTGTATGTCAGGCTCTATTGTAATTTGTACATTTTCACAGAATTTTCATAACCTAGTGTCTAGTGAGTATACGTAAATTAAATTACTGTATTTTTCCGTATCAGCTGCGTTGAATTATTCTTAAGGAAGCTATAAAAGAACAGAGGCACAATTTTTAACTTTAGTCGTATAAAAGCAAAACGGAAAAAAACTATGCAAAAATTTCATTGTCTGATCTCCACGTTTTGATTTTACTAAAGAAGGTTTAACTATTCACTTCACAAAACAAGTATTTGGTAGTCATTTTGTAAATATCGTAATCCGAGTAACAATTATGCTTTATGTGTTCGGCTACCTGCAGTTTTGTACTGATTCTGAGATTATGTTTCTTAATATGCACGCAATTCATAAACACATACATCGTGTTTGGTTTTTTATCTCTTTTAAGTTCTGTAATTTTTTTAAAATTCATCCAGATATTTGAGTTAGTAAATTTGCTAATGAAATTAAATTTGTCTTAATGAAGACAAATAATTTCAGTTGGAATGCTTGCTTTTACTTGCGGTAAGGAGACTGTGTAGAGAATCTTATAAGGACTATTTTGATAGAGGCGAAGGCAGCTTGGGTTTTATACAGAAAGACGGTATTCGTTTCAAAATATAATCCTATATTACTTCTGTCCAATTATTTAACTTATTAAATAAAAGAGAAAACTTTACAGATATAATATTTGACATTAAGCACTATAATAAATTTGAGGAGGATTAATTACAACGCAAGGCTGCATAAAAATTACCGTATGTTACTAAACAGAGATGTAAATGGTACAGACTGTCAAGGTCCGACCATCATGATTATACGATGTCAAGACGTCTTCAGATTCATGACTGAACGAACTGTTTCGGAAAGAGGAAGAACATATCAGTGATTATCTATAAAATATAAACTAAATGTACTGAAAGTAATAGTAGCATTACAACAGAACCTGGGGCGAAAAAAACTCATTGAAGAACCCGAGTGATAATCTTGTTAGTTACACTTGCATTAGTGACCTTTTGATCTGTGAATCATAGAAAGAGCTATCAACTGTTACCACTACACTTAGACTACGAATTTCTCAAGGTATGAGGTTGATTGCAGTGGTAGTGAAAACCTCGCGTCAGGATTAAGATATCACGTTAATTAGTAACCCTGAAACTGCTTCCAAAAATCTTCTACCAAAAAATTTCTAGTTGACGTATATATTTTTTGTATCTTCTTAGGCAGTGATATTGATCATCGGGGGAAGCTGCCTCTTTCTTCACCTATCCAAAACCAGTACTAACCTTCTGAAATTTGGATTAACTGCTTCGTTATAATGTCCTCTTCACATTTTACACTCTTCATTTTCAGAAAAGTCGCAACAAATTAAATTAAAAATCCCGAAATATGAGCGTCACGCGCAGCTATTATATGCCGCCGGCGCTGCAAAATCAATGACAATCTCTTCAAATTTTCACCGAGACTTGAGCTGTGCGATTTCGCAGTGCTACTTGCCATTCGGGAGGACCGGCGTCAAACCCGGTTCGGCCATCCTGACTGAGGTTTTACGTGGTTTTCCTCAGTCACTCTAGGCGAATGCTGGGATAGTTCCCTTCAAGGCCACGGCCGACCTTCCATCCCCCTTCCCTCCCCGTAGATAAGTAGGCTAGTAGGCTGAAAAGAGTCTCTGTGACTTTCTCCATCAGCCTGCCTCCCAGCCTTCAGCTGGAAGGAATGAAATTGCAAAATAAAAATTGCTTCAGATGTTGGTTAAATCCTTTGTTGTAATGTTTTATTTCCGTTTCAGCTTCCCTCCATTGTAAAAAATCGCTCGAAATCTTTATATCGATTCAAGAAATTGGTGACAACCGATTGCTTCCATTGTAAACAAATTAGCCATTTCCGAGATGGACGCATCAGAACAAATTTTTCGTAATTTTTTTTCTCTTGGTCCAGGCAGCATATCAACCTAACCACGACGTCTATGACAAAAGGAAAATGTTTAGTTTGGTATGATCCCTGTTCCGATAATTTTTGTGTCATTTTTGCAGTGCTGGTAACATTTTGTGGTTGCGCAATGGTATTTCGGCATTTTTAATTTAAAATTAAATGAAATATTCACAGGAGTTCAGCCGGATAGCGTTATAAAAGACAACGTTTCGACAGCTGGCTCTGCTGTCTTCATCAGGTCTACTGCTTCAGATATTGCTACCTGAAAATCACAAACTATTTTCTCTGATGAAGACAGCAGAGCTGGTTGTCGAAACGTTGTCTTTTACAACGCTATCCGGCTGGTTTCCTGTGAAGATTTCATTTCATCAGTACGCCGGCAACGTCTCCACTCACATTTCTTTATTTAATTTGTGGCGACTTTTCAGAAAAAAAATATTAAAATGTGAAGAGGACATCGTTTGGAAGCATTTAATCCAAATTTTAAAAGGTTTCGAAAATGTGGAGAAAGAGGTACTGTTCCCTTATCATCTTTATGATTTAGCGGCAAAACGTAATTAAAAAGTAATTTTTTGAGTAGATATTTATAAACTGCAAAAGTTAATCGGGTGTCATGCAGGGATTTATTTTTACAATTCGACGGAGATGATATCTATAATCTGGTATTAGAAGATTTAATTCTTTAATAAAAAAATATTGGAACATACATTCACAAATTAAATGTTTCTGGAAACGCTTTAGAAATATATAAAACACTTCCAACCTTTCGGAAAATTCAGGCATGTTTTCATCTCATAATTCAAACTTTCTATCAGCGTTGGACTGTGGTAAAGTCCCTGAAACTACCAGCAACGTCCGTTTAGTAGCTCGCACTTCAGTCTTAACATAAGGCGTTTAGTTTAATTAAAGAGGTGTAATCAAATCGCACACTACTTAATGCGCAAAAAACTGAGAGGCGGTAAATGGATTAATAACTTCTTGAAGTTTGCACATACATTTAAGATTTCTTAAAGGCCTCAAATAATGAGTCTAATTTTAAATCATGTGGTGTCATCTTATCCAAGGTAACATTGGAATTTTCTTGACATCTTGCTTCGTTACCTAGGAAATGCTCACCTCCTATTATTGGTAAGGTATAAAAGACGACCGAGGCTAAAATTGAGCATCTCGAATCTTGTGAGCGCCGTATCCTTCGTAACATACTTCGTCTCGATCACACCAGTCCATCTGCTTTGGTTTACTCAATATGCAAACAAGAACCACTTCGTAATAGACTATTTTTGCTCAGACAGAAATATGGTCAACGCCTTCTTGCAAACCGCCCCGATCTCCTTACCTTACTCACTACGAAACTTATAAACCATAAACGCCCCAAGCAAAAGTATATATATCCTCCTCACATAATAGCCCTCTCCGTTTTAGAAGAATGCAATGATGAAGACACCAGAAAACATTTCTCACATCTAATATCGCAGGCACTGCCCAAACACTGCAGTCCATTTATACCGAATATTTCTAAGCATTAATAGTCTAAAATCATTACCAATGCAGCAAGGGTTACTGTATATATTTTGATATATACAAAGAACAAGTACAGTCCAAAAATCAATTCTCACCCATCTTTTCATCTCATCGTCATTAAAATCCTAAAGATTATAGTCAATGTTATTATTTATAGTAAACTGTTAACTATCACAAAAATTCTGTTATTAAAATCACTAAAAATTCTGTATCAATGACTGCTGAAAGTTGTTTCAATTATTAAGTTTTTAAACACCTTCATCATCAAAAGCTCTGTTTGATGTTAAATTGTTAATTGCTGCTACTTTTCTAAAGCTGTTAAATGTGTCCTTTTTTATTTTATAATATAAAAAATATGTAAATACTGTTACTTCTAAAAACAAAAATTTACTGTCTGTTATAATTGCTACCATTTTAATTAATAAAAACTCTTGGGAGCATAAGGTATCAAAAGCCGAAAAGGGCAATTGTTATGCCCTCCAACGGCTCGCCCTGGCCCTCAGCTGGGGGAATGAAAGGTGAAAAAAAAAAAAAAAAAAAAAAATCTGAACGCAGTCTATCACAGATGGACGCGGAAAGGACGTAGCAACAGGCAGCAGCAGGTAAGTAGTACAGGTAAGTATGCTCAAGATAATTATTGATAATGGAAGGGGGCTTTGAAGGAATGGTGGAAGGTGGACAAGACGCTAGCAGCGGCGGAAGCTATGCATTGATACGAGAGGTCTCCGGCGGCGCCTGTGATGTCAGAAACCGTATAGGCGTCAACGGTGACAACAGAAGAGCATCTTGAGATCGGATTCACAATGTATAACTCTACTATGGATTCTGGCGCCGACCAGCCAGAATGTGGTTTTTGGGAGTGATATGTTTGAACTGACGTCGCGCTAAAGCTATTAAACTGATTTTTCGCAGTTTGAAAAATTAATATCAGTCAGAGATTCATTTTTGTTGGTTTTATCTAAGGACGGAGCTGACGATCTGATCGAAACATTAATGAAGAATACATATCACGTTATCCTAACATCTATCGATCTATAAGTATCGAGCATTAATATTTTTGAAAGCTTATAAGGTTATCCCTTAACAAATTGTATCAAAATGTACGTAAACTACCACCTCAGGTTACCTTTTGCTAAAAATACAATAATTTCTTCTTTTAACTTTTTTACGATTTATATATCTTCTAGCAGCAGTTTTTCTTTTACGTACTTGAAATTTCTTTGTCTCCTTCTAGCAGATGGGGTACATCTTGCGTCTTCTATCGTATCTTAGAATCCGTCTAGTGTATATTCTTCCTTATATATCATTAGATGTACTCCATTCACCTGTATGGAATCGTACTTAACCTTGTCTGTTGTTTACGTTAATTGATCATTCAGCTATTTAATCAGTATTATTCACTTCGGTATGCACTATCAAACACTCATTACTTACGACGTCGTACATGTCCGTACGTATTAACACATTTCTAAGTATTACACTACAATTCCTCTCGGTCGCAGATGACACAATCTTTATTTAAACGTGCCCCTCCTAATAGTAAATATTTCTTCAGGCCGCCTTTATATCTGCTTTAACCTTCAACAGTTCAGTCACGACGTTTTGTCGATTATTATTTCTCTTATCGTCTCTTCTTGACTCTTCTTTATTGCTTGATATCCTGTCACATTACTCTTTGGCTGCCATAAACCCTCCGGCACAACATCATTAGCTATCGTTTACACAGTAATTATTACACTCATAATAATAAACGATCAGTATTTTCTACTTGCCATTATTTAGCTTAACGTCCTTAACAAGTGTAAATAAAAGAAACGTTTGGGCCATTCGTAAGAAACATACAGTCCAATGCAGTGCAGTGTTGTGATAATCACTAGTGAAATAACCATATGGAAAATGAATCACTTCTCACAAAGAAAGCAAAAATCACTGTTGCTGACAATGCAGCATAAGTGGAGCATAAGTAAATACAATAAACCGAAACATGAGAACCCGCTGAAGATGCTTCTGCAATTGAGGAAAATGATTCACAACGTCCAGATGTTTCCTCTCTCTCCTAAGTGAGTCCGCCAGTCAAATTGTTTTGAAAATTACCACCATCATTGACGTGTATTGATCGAAACGATTAATAATTTTTCTAGAATATAAACAGCCTTAAAAATAGAATTAAAATAACAAGAATCTGCCAACAATACGTTTGTACTCTGCTAGCTGTTAATACTTGATTCCTGACGCTCCAGTACATAAGTATCTGATTAAAAATGTAGTAGTAATCTTTTTCCACCATGATTGTGTTTCACAAACCAGTTTTGCTATCAAGGATTAAAATAATATTATTTTTTCAGAATTAAATCTTAAAGAAAATCATTTTTATTCTAGAAAACTGTCCAATTGCGTTACGGTCCAGAACCGGACGTGACTGACAGGAGGATTCAGATAACTGACTTCTTATGCCTAGAATCTCTAGAATCATTCGCCCTGATTGTACGGCCATTTCAGAGTGTAGCGTATACGTTACGCCTGCAGAAGCGTTCATATGATATCCCGCTGTGGTAGACTGAGTTTATGGTAGCCGATACGCAAGGCGCCGTTTTGAAGCCAGAGCACGTGGTAATGTCCGAATTTTTTAGTCAGTCTGTCTGCAGTGGTAACAGTTTATACGAAGTTTAATATTTATTTGTACCTAACTTTGGGTTTAGTGTCATCATACCAGCAGTATCTACAAACTGTTCATACGAATTTATTTAATTGTAACAATGTACGCACCGGCTCTTTATAAACGAAAATGAAAGAAGTGCTGAATATTAAACACCATGTGGCAAAAAAGTTGAAGTTCTGAAGCCCTCAATTATACATTACATCTTATATATTCATTTGGACTCTTCATAACACAACTACTAGAATGGTGAGAATAGCATGTGATGTCTGAATTATGATTCTCCTTACATGTATTACATTATTTCTTCCAAATTCATTTCCTATCGGAGCATTCAAATATTTCTTGATATATCGGAGTATCAGTTATTTAAAGTTCTAGTCTGATATACCATGCAAAGAAACTGAATAATTTAAAAAAAGCAGGAAACCAGAAGTGAAGGATGCAACCTGTGGAGACATACTGTATGTTACACTGACGTCACAAATGTCATGCTACATCCTTCTAATAACGTGTGAGTATTCTGTGGCTCCGCTATTACATAGCTCGTTCATCGGTCATAACATACGAAATTGGCCTCCATATGCTATTTCATCATTTTTAAGTAACCCATAACCAAGAAATGAATTAATCAGTACTAATAGAAGGCTAAGCTTGGTCGGAGTATAGTCGGTGTCGGCCCTTCGATGCCGCAATAATTGCAGCCAGAGATGTTGCTGCAAAATTGGGATTATTATAATTATTTGATAACGATTCTATTTAGTTAACAACCGCGAAGACTTGCAATGTGCGAAACAGAACACTGAAAACAGAATGTAATACGTTTAAATTTAGAAACTAACTAGCTGCTGCCCACGATTTCGTTCGTATTTGTAAAGAATTTTGATTAATAGCTACTGATATGCAACCACCATGGAGCACAATGAGAGACTCGCAGCTAATACCACACACAAACAACAGCGATCTGCGCAGGGTGAAATATAGGAACCCACACGTCTTTGGTAGAAATAGGAAAATGCCCTAGATCAACCACCATACCTCCGATAGCTACATAGCTACCGACACCTAATTACAATAGTGCACGATGAGAGACTCGAGGCCACTATCGCACACAAACACCAGTGGTCATCACTATGTAGTTGTGGCAGCAAAGTGAAATATATGGATACACTTTGGTCGAAATATGAAAATGTTCCAGATCGACCACTTTCAACCACCATATCTCCCCACCCTCACATCTGCCGGCATTTGGCTCACGTTGTGCACGATGGGAAACTCCATGGTAACCATACATAAACACCAGTGGTTCGTGCTAGTTAGTGGAGGCAGCAGAGTGAAATATAGGGACACACACGTCTATTTTATATATATATTATTAGTTGCTTTTTGATTATTTAAATTCAATCGATATGTCGTCTAACATCCCCTGTCCAAATCATTACTGAAACATAAGAACCATATAAGACAGGTCTTAAAAATTTAAGCTTATGAACGTTACGTAATAATGATTAAATTCAGCAAAGCAGCTGCGAGAAAATTCGTAACCAGAACATTCGGATCAACCCGATATTTTTTTCGGGCTCGCAAGGTATTTACATTCGATGTAGATGCTTCGTCATTGTCATGGTAAATTCAAAGAAATTAACTACCAGAACTCTGCTTTCAACACTGTAATTTTTTGACCCGCAAAGAAGTTAGTAAGTCAATAACAACCGAGTTTTACTAATGTTGTTATGTAATAAAATACGAAATTGTTCTGAAACTGTATTAGACTCAGAATCCTTCACGATATTAAAACAGAATATATGTCGTGGGACACACGTGACAAGTGAGAACTTTAAAGAATTTAGTATCTTCGCTGGAATGCAAGGGTGACTGTATATAGTCTCAGCGAACCGACTAACGTATAGTGCATGCAAGTCTCTATCGGCCCACAAGAATAAAACTAAAATCGCAAAATGCTTATTGCTTATTCCAAGTTAACTGTAATAGAAAGATAACTGTTTCCACGGAGTTTTTTTTTGTAGAATTATAGTGCTCTACAATTCTTCCACACATTGAATTGTTATAACTTCCAACGATTTAGCATGAAAGCGCGATGATGCCCAACTTTTTGTCTGCTTGGTTTACTAAATTCGTTAGTGCTGAGGACAATAGATTAATTTCCTTCTAAGAGAGCGGCTCTATATAACAGTGAAAACTGCATCAAATTTCGGGCAGGTAACACCAATTGCCAGATTTACGGTAAGTATTAATTTTTTGTGAAATGTATAGTTTTGAAACGTCCATCTGGCATCGTCATAAATTACTGCGAAAAAATACTGTTCAAAACGCGGTCAGATCGTCCGGTACGCGGTTCGAGATTCTTGCAACGTACATAATAGATTAATACAACAACGCAAGGTGTAGTACGGTGAATGGAACAGTTCCTCATTCAGATTAGCGGAATTGGTTTACCGAAGACGAATGCAGAGTGGGGTAATCCGGTAAGCAGTAGGCGTTGTGGGGGAATAATAATTTGTGTGGGTAAGGTTGTAAGCGTGCAAGTCACGCAGCCGGCGCAGGCCGCCGGTGAAAATTCTGTGTAGGCGGCGGTCGGCCGGAGATGGAATATTTGATGCTGGCCAACACAACAGCTTCTCCCAGGGCACTGTGCCTGCTGCACCTACGTCATCGCCACCAGGCACTACACAAGTAGCGCTGTACTCATACGATATTTAAATTTACAGAAACGCAGACGATGTTTAGTACAAGACAGTGAAGTTAACACATAGATGTGGAAACCAAACACCGAATTAGCAAGCCCAGTATAGTTAGTGAGTAGCAACGTTTGGGCTTGGCAGTCATGAGGACGCGGGTTTGATCTCCGTTCTAATCATCCAAGCTTCGGTTTTGCTTGGATTCACGAAAACGCTACTCACCAATGCGGAGAGAGTTTCATATGAAATTTGATTCCTGCGCGTTGCCCACAATCTCCCAGTGGCATTAATTACTTCGTCATTAACGAGCTGAAAACAACAATTTAAAAAACGAATTATAACACCTGAAGAAAATGGCAGTGAAATAAAAACAGAAACTTCTAAGGATAGATCTAGCTATTAGAAATATCCAGAACAGAAATATATATATATATATATTTTAAAAATAGGTCTTAGCTAGTCTTAGAAACTATTGATATAAATAACAGAAAATAATAATTTCTTGTTTTTTTTTTCGGGATAATTTCGTATAAAAATAAACGATACGCTGGGAAACCCCTGATCACAAATCAATAATTTCGTGTTATCTTAATGACATAGTAACAAAGTTGCTCGTTGCTGGCTACGCAATCTACATATTCTGAATCACCCTACGTTAACCCGATAATGCTACAAAGCAAAAAGTACCTACAATTTTACGTGAAATCTTAACCACAGAACCGTTATAATGTATTTCAGATTTCCAAAATGAATATGTTATAGTTCTGTGGACATGTTAACGCTCTTTTAAACCGAGATTGGAATAATTATTTACTATCCACATTTACACATTTTACTACGGCTACAACGCACCAATTTTGTTGATAGATGAAACATTAAATTAGGGATAAGATTACTAGTAAGAAATGATGATACATTATCCTTTGATACATTATCCTTTGGCTTCATGAACTATCCTTAGATACGATTTAAGTGATTTAACGAAACAATTGACTGCTTAAATCTGAATGATTAGATTGAAAATCTATCCTGATTCCTCCCAAAAGCCAGATCTGGGTATTTTCGCTGACTCACTAGACTCAATATTTTTTCTAGTATGCGTAAGTAAGAAAGAGGGCAGTATGCAGTGCAAGTTAGTCCATTGCCCATACTCCTAACAAACGAATCTTTAATTTTTTTCTATTAATATAGCACTGCAGACAAATAATTAGAACAGTAATTTTGATAGTCCCTTACACGCCTCTAAGTCTTTAAAAATAGGACTGCAGTAAGTACAGTCTGGTATCTTTATTCGAGATCTTGCCAACAAACTATAGATGGCGATGCCAGCATAACGCCTAACCACTTTACTACAGCTGAATTTCCTCCCTCACACTCATTTGACAACAAACTAGGGAGTCATTTTGAACTTTCAAATTCAAAAATAAAATCCCCAACTTTATAGTGTTATGAAAATCTCTTTGTCCTGTAAAAGTGATCGGGTGTTATACAGGAAGACTTAGACCCTAAGTAAAAGTGACAGCATATTATAGATGAAATGTAATGACTGTATATAAAGACCCTTCAAATACTATAAGGACACAGGACATTAGTTATGGAATTTTGGGGAATTTCCACTATTTTTTAAAACCATATCACCACCACTGTTTTGATCAAATTTTGATTAATGAGATTTCTGTATTGCGTTCTAACTCAGTAAGAAGTTTCTTTCATCTTTTGTATTTTCACTTGGAACATGTTTAGTACATATTATTGACGTCTTCACATCTGGATGTACAGAACAATTCTGAGTAGAATGAAAAGAGGGGCAGAATCTATATATTCTGTAGGTCGTATCATCAACTACTTTAAAAAACTATGATGGTAGTTTTTGGTATGATACTTCGAAACATATCGCAGTGTCAACTCAATCGGTTATCAATGAAAGTAAACGTATGTCTTCATTGACGAATGGTGCGTTCTCACTTTTTTTATGTCTTAAATATTTGTTTATTTGGAAGCATTTACTCGAGAATAAACATCAGCAATTACACGACATTCTTTTATTCATATTCCGTATACTACGTGAGAGCTCCAAATCTGAAAGTCAAGGTGACGCTTATGGGAACGTCTCATACATTTTAATGTATTCTCTCCGACCGACGACTCTACAAAACGTATTCACTTCTCAAACACTCAGCGAATAATGATATCAGGTGAGTCTTGTACAACGCACATGTGCCTCCAATGAAACTTAGAGCCATCTGTGTATACACTGGCGGAAAATAAAAGGCAACACCCACACGGAGTTGTGATAATTCAATGAAAATTGGCCCCAAGTATCGCCATATGAAGAGTATTAAATAACTAGCTAAAAGCATGGCTTTGTGTTGGCTAGCGAAGTTTTTTTTATAAGAAATATTATATACAACTAAAGAAATTAATAAATAATAATAGTAAGAACTTTAATATTTAAATGAACTATCGCCAAAAACCATGGTTTTAGTTTGATGACAAAAAACAATTAGGCAAATTTGTAATAAGACACAATCCTTAAATATTTCGGTTACATTTAAAAGTATTTGTTGGAGCTTCAAATTCATAAATATTGTTAAATAACTAATTTTTCATCATTTTCTTCGCTATCCATGTAGCATAAAATATTTTGTTATTTTTGGCTACATAGTAATTGTTGTTCATTATTAGGCAATCTTTTTAAATTATTTTTGTTCATTGTAATATCATAATACCAAGGATTATTAGTTTTAAGATATGTAAGCAGCCTCGACATGTCGACATTGACAATAAAATCTTTATACTCTTCGCCCCCGTGTCGTCTAACAAATATATTTCGTTAAATAGTATCAATGGAATGAGTTAATTAAAATTTGTAATATCTTGATGAAAGTTAATGACTTGGCCACTATATCCAAATTGACCGTTTTAAGCCGATATACTGTAATTACTGGATGAATTTGAGCAATTTACTGTTCTTCAACAAACGTTATTTTTTTCAATACATTAGGCTGAATACCTGGATCCATATTATTTTCTGTAGAAAACATATTCACTTCATTTTCTTCTTTATATTTATGACAAATAGAACAAAGTCTATCCTTTTCAATATGTAGGCTAAATCAATCCAACGACGTCGACAACACAATTTAAAATCCAATTTTTTATTTTTTTTTAGCATTTTCGAAATTTACTGTATGCTCATAAAAATGAACATCACCTCGATGATTTTGTATTACATTACTTTGATCTTCTTGCGGTCGTTCTCTTACATTACGCATTAACGACCGGTTATGTATGCGTTCTTTACGACCTGTCAACGTGCGATTTCGTGGCATTTTCCTGTAATAAAAATAACTGAATAATAATGCAGTATAATACAGATACATCATATTCACAGCAGCGCCACAATCTGATGATGATTTTTATAGAACACGGCGAAACAAATCGAAAATAATTTTTTTTTTTTTTTTTTTTTTTGATATCTCGCTTAGTTCTCGAGATATCGTATCTCAAAGTTGACTTGGCTAGGTTGAAATGCGGCCTGGACCAGAAGAAGAATTTAGCCCTAGCCAAATTTGCTGACGAATTCGTATGTAACTTGACGAGACAAATAAAAGATAAAGAATAATTTTTTTGATATCTTGCTTAATTCGAGAGATTCTGTATCTCAAAAGTGAGGAAGTTAGGGTGAGATCCTGGCTGGACCAGAAAAAAATCCCTAAAACCACTATATCAACACGGTGGAAATTAATTATAGGTGTTTTTATTTTCTTCCTATTAGTTTTTGTTACGTTGAAATACAGCCTGGACCAGAAGAAACGTCACCAAAAGCACAAGAAACTATACCTACAACTGATTTTTGGCATGCTATATCTCGAAGTCACATCGAATTACATAAAAATTCGTTATCAAATTGCAAAACTACGATACTACATTTTCCACTTATTCAGATTTTTCATTAAGGTAATAGCTGTTAACGGTTGAAGCAGTCCGCTCGCGGACGCTTCATATTTTATTAGTAAGACTATTGCAAAGTTGCATGGAAGAGTGCTTTGTTTGGTTGGTCTGTGTCGCGGGAGAGCTCTTTGGCAGTGCAACCATCGCGGCACCCTTTGCAGTGAAGTGCAGATGTTTGCAGATGAGGTTAAAAGATAACGGAACCGCACATTCCTTTGTGAGTGAGTCCCCACCGTGTAGAGGATTAGTTGGGTGGAGTGCGTGAAAGACACAGTGATATGCTATGCACGAGTGTGTGTCGTAATAAATTAAACCACGTTATTGTTTATATTTTCTTGTGAAAACTTGGACAAATCCCGCCCACTTTGCCGGTATTGGTGGAGAGGGTTTGAGGAGAGCAAATGGAACTTTTGTGATAGAAAAACTGCTCATGGAACGAGTGGGGCTGTATCACGGAGTCGGTCACTCGTAAAGATTATGATATCACCGCGTGACCTACGACCGGACACTTGAAAAATCCCGCATCCTATCGAATGAGACCATGTGAATTCACTGTTTGATCATATCAAGTGTTGATCCAATTTATTTGACACAGTACGTCGAATACAAAACTGTGAGAGTTAGGTACGGACACTACAGGAGAAGCTCGAAGGACGATGCTACGCTTCCCAGCGACGACTGTAATCATATGGTAAAAATAAAGAGTCTTTTACCCGCAAGGACAAATTAACTCTGAATGTGGTGCATTTGAGGATCCCGTAAACGATACCCGTGACTCCCATCATAGAGACAGAACTCATGTTTTCTGAGTGTCAACTGAGCTAGCGGCAGTTTTTTTTATGTGTGTTAATGGTCTGCAATGCCATTTTCATGTAATGAGTCTATAGTATGTGAATAATATGCAGACTTTTTTGTATTTGTTTTGGAATAATCGACATTATCTTCGTTTGATTTTCTTAATAATAATAAATGTAAGTTGCTTTGTCTTGAAAGTAATGTTATCTTATGTGACGATTATAATTCCCGTGAAAATAATTGTATTTTAATGTTGGATTGCTCAAGTTAATTTTTCCATGGCGCCCAGGCAATATTCTAGGAAGGGAATGGCATGTACAATATTAATAAATTGAGAACGATAATAACAGGTGGCAACATCCTACACGACGGGTTCACCACACGATCATTGGCTTTTCTTTTCCTACCAATAAATTAGAAAGTTCTATAGCTCTTTTTTAAAGTTTTTGATGTCCATTACTGCATTTATTTTTACCGTAAGTACAATTTTTAATTGTTCAGCGTCAGTGAATACTAATTCTTATTACAGTAAATCGTCGGTTACAGAATTCAGTGAAGATGTCACACAGACAACATTCGTATTGAGTGTCATTACATCTAATCAGTGGCGGATCAAGGGGGGGGGGGGCTAGGGGGCTCAAGCCCCCCACCCAAAAGTATCTAGGTCCATCTCCAACATTGTAAATTTGCAGACCTTTTTTTTTTTTAGCTCTACGGATTGGAGGCCCAAGGAGGCTATAAATACTACCCTTTACCCGCCTCAAGCCCCCCTCAAAGCCAAAATCCACTGAAGGCAAGCCCCCCACAACCGAAATCCACTCGTGCCAAGCCCCCCCCCCCAAACCAAAGTCCGATCAAGCCCCTCCCAAACCAAAATCCTGGATCTGATGGAATGATAGAACATCATTTCGTTTCTGTCTCTGATTTAAAATGTATGCCTTACTATTAGGTTCCATACATTTGAAATGAAAGACCAAATACGGATTCACTATTTCTCCGTCCGTCTGATTGTCTGTCAGTCCGCTTGTCACAATACTCATAACATGTGGACTCTTCAACTGGGAAAATTAGAATTGCGCTTGCTTTAGTTATAATTAATATTAAAACGATCATAACAAAAATACTTATATAGGGCCGACATGATCGCGGTTGTAGCCGATTTCCCGCAACCATCAAGGCGAATGCTGGGACGGTCCACAATCTCCGCCTCATAAACTACACATTTCACAAACAAAAATACACATATTATACACAGAACATAATTACTTAGTTCGTAGATAGATGGCAATACAACATTCCTCCAATAGTATAAATTAGTGATCGCCCAGTGGTCGAAATTCGATCGAAACGCATTCTTCTTTCATTGACTAATGCTTTCTTTGTATTTAAGTTTCTTATAAGTAAAACGATCAATTAACTTTCAATACTAACTTATGTGGTGGAAAACGACTAATACTTAAAGAATTCAAAAACTCAGTTGGATAGATATTTCTTTCATTGTCGTCATCACAAATTATTCTATGGTAGCTATGATATGATTTCTGTTCATCTGGCATTTAATTAAGTATTTCAATACTACTTAAATGCAATCATCATTTTTGGTACTAAAATAACTTACTTCCATATGTTACTCGAGAGTAGGTTTTCAGAAATATTTCCATACACCTCATTAATAATATTATTGCCATCTCCTATTAATTGCTTAGGTATTTAAATAACATTTTCACCAAATTGAGGGAATTTTGGTGTCTCATCATTAACAATGTTTTTCAAAGATCCTATAAATTCTGTTTCACTTGGTATGGCTCTCATGTTTTGAATAAATGTTCCGTTATGATAATAAATAAATTTATGCAATCTCGTAACACAATTTTCAATTAAACTTGCACGTGATCCAAGTAGGTCTGGTAAGATTTGCCGAAAATCACCTTACAGAAGTATCGTCTTCCTCCAAATGGTTTATGTTTATCATTTTAATCTCACAGATGAAATAATCTATGTATTAGTTTCAACACTTGTGATGGGCACATAGGAATTTCGTCAATAGCTATCAATGACGATGAATTTTTGTCAGCTTAATTGCAGCTCACCATTGAGCTGGTGTAGGGTGGAGTGTATTGCCCTAAGGCATTGCCTCCAAGTATTTAGACGGAACTGATCTTCACTGTCGGTGCGTCTTCATTTTGGCTGTAGGTGTCTTCTTCGAATGGTGTTTCTTCACAAGATGGAGTGCCGGCGCATCTGCCATCTCAGAAATGGTCATCAGTTAATGCTGTGGTGCCCTCAGGGCTGCCGCGGCGTGTTTCGTAAATCTTTCTTTGTAGCAAGGTGGTTGACGAGGTTCTTGAGTAAGTCGACGAGAGCATCCAGTCGGTCTTCTCGTTGCCCTGGGTTTTGGCAGTTGCAGGAGTGGCTGGTGTGGGCTCTATCGAACTTATGAGGCTCCGACTTCTTCTTCTGTCTTGCTGCTGTATGTTGGATAGGAACTCGACGCTGCTCTGGCGATCCATTGCTCGACTGCCGCTGCTGTTTTTTTTTTTTTTTTTCACTGCCTCAACGGCTTTTTGTAGCCCCGCTACTGTGTGTAGCTTAATCTACAGTTTCAACTAATTATTTGGGTTCGCTGTGATGCACGTTGGGGAAAAACCCGGCTTTGACCGTTAAACGGTCTTTATGGGAAACCCTTCCTTATTCTTACTAAGGATCGCTTGTGGTAGTGATCCTTTAAATCGGTGTCATAATGATACTACGTGGTACTTTAAATTTGTGCCATTCCATTGGGAGTACTATACCCACTGACTCTAATCTGTCTACTTCTGGGCGTATAGTGTCAAGCCTGGTGAAAAATTTCTCTGCTTGTCGAAAGATTTCTGCTTGGATGGTAGGCATATTGGTGATCACATGAAGAAGGTCTATTGGCGTGTAGGTGCTCGCATGACTTATCATCCTTAAGCATCTATTCTGCACTCTTTGTAAGTGCAGCAGGGTAGATTTGCATGCAGTTCCCCAGACCTGGCAACCGTACATAATGAAAGGTAAGACAACGGATTTATATATTCTTATTTTTGTTTCAAGTTTCAAGTCATTGCTCAAGAAGATTGGTGTCAGATTTTTAACCACGGCTAGGGCTTTTTTTCTTCTGTCGAGGACATGTTGGCGAAAGAGTAGTTTGCGGTCTAGCGTTATTCCCAGGTACTGGTGCTCGGTAACCCAGGGTAACCTTACCCCCATTAGTTCCAGTTGTCTTTGTAGGTTCGGTTGTTTAGTGGAGAAGTACACTGCGGCACATTTAGTTGGATTCACTTTCACCTTATTTTCACGACACCAGAGACTAAAGGCGTCTAGGCCTGCTTGGGCGTTGGAGATATTCCTTTCGTGGTTTCCTCCGGTTGCGTAGATGAACGTGTCATCAGCAAATTGTGCAACATGAACGTTGGGCGGGGTTCGTATGTCATTGACATCAATGGTGAACAGATGTGGCGATAAGGCGGATCCCTGCGGTAAGCCCACGTTGATAGTGAAGATGGATGACTTTTGGCCTTCTATTTGGACGAAGAACCTCCTGTCCTTGAGGTAGCTTGCTATGAGGGCAATGTAGCAGTCGGGTATGTCGGTGTGATGGAATAGCTTGTCTATTAGTTTGGTGTGCCACACTTTATCATAAGCTTTTTTCAATGTCGACAAAGATGGCGGCTGTCGACTTATTCCAATTAAAACCTTTGCTGATTTGCTCGGTAATTCTTACTAGCTGACAGGTGGCTCCTACTCGGCTTTGGAAACCGAACTGTTCTTTCCTTATAGTTTGTCCAAAATCTAGGCTTGCTTTAATTCTCTTCAGAAGAATACGTTCCAGCAGCTTGGAGGTAGCCGAGAGTAAGCTAATAGGTCTATAATTATTCGGAATTGTTTTGTCTTTACCCCTTTTGGGCAGAGCTATGACCTTAGCCGTTTTCCATGCTGAAGGAAAGTAATGTTGTAGGAGGCAAGCGTTGAAAATTCTGGTGAGAAGTACCAGACCTTTCTTTGGCAGGTTCTTAAGGTGACTATTGCCTACGCCATCGATTCCCGGTGACTTCTTTCTGGCTAATTTCTTGATGACTGTTCTCACTTCACCGGGTGTTGTTAATTCTGGCTGGTCAGAAGGAGGTCTGCTTAGCCTGTCCTCTACTCGCTGAATTGTTGCGGCCTCCGCCTGTTCTTCCTCTGGAGTTAAGGGGTAGACCACTTCTGAATGTTGGGCGGCGAAGTGCTCTGCCAGAATTTCGGCTTTTCCTAACGGCAGAAAGCATGGACCTGCCGGGCCTGATATTGGTGAATTCGCTTCCTTTGGTTCTTTTAAGGATCGAATTAGGTCCCAGGCTTCCTTGTTTTCTAATAAGAGATGGGACATTTTATCTTCCCATCTTTCTGATCTTCTCTCCTTTAGGCGCGCCGTGAGTTGGCGGGAGAAATGGCGGTATCTACGGCGGTCGGCAGGGTCACGGAAACGTTGCCAGAGAGTCCTGTAACGGTTCCTTAGGTATCTGAGATCTTCAAGTATGGCTGGTAGTTCATGATAAGCGTTGTTGTGAATGATGGTGGTGGTAACGGATGCATTCCGTTCGGCTTCTTTGATAGTAGTGTTGAAGTGGTTTATAGCCTTCTCGATGCAATCAGGCGATGATACATTGAAGGTGGTGTTTATTTTATTGTGAATCTGTCTGGCGAAGTAGTTCCAGTTTATTTCTGTTACTTTTTTATGGCTGTTTTGTGGTAAAGTAAAATTCTTGAGCTGAAGCACGACTGGATTGTGGTCTGACGAAAGATCTCTCCATGTTTGAAGGTGGATGTCTTGAATGATGTTTTTTGCCACGACAATGTCGAGGACGTCCGGGTGGACGTTGCGGCGGTTTGGAATATATGTAGCCTCAGTGGGTCCGTAGACTTGTATGTTCCTCCTTTCGGATAGTTGATACAGTAGCTCTCCTTTAGCATTGGAGGTGCGTGAGTTCCATGCTGTGTGCTTGCTATTTAAATCACCACCTATTATAATTTTGTTTCCTTTTGATAGGATTTCGTCCAAGTCATGTTCAGTCAGGGCTCTGTTTGGTGGCAAATAAACTGATGAAAGGATTATGTGTCCTTCTTTGGTGTGAATTTTTACAGCCGTTGCTTCCATTTCCACCAAGTTGACAGTTGGGATTAACGCATGAGTTAGAGAGTTCCTGATTGCAATTGCTGTACCACCGCCACGCTGGCCTATTCTGTCCGATCTGTAGATTTGAAAGCCTGCTAGTCTAAAGGTGTCCTTGGGTTTAAGGTGTGTTTCTGCCAGCAGAATGACGTTAATATTGTGCCGGTTCGAGAAATCTAGTAATTCTAGCTTTTTATTTTTTATTCCATTTGCGTTCCATATTACAATATTTATGTCACACTGTGAAGACGGAGTTCTGGCCATTATTTCAGCATGGCCATAACACCTTCCATGAACGCAAAGAGTTTGGTAAACTTGTCTTTGGCACTGTTGACTTTTTTCATTGTTCTTCTCATTGTAGTAAGGAATTTCTTCATATCTAGGAAATCGACTTGACTATCAGACTCCTCTTCATCTTCTGATTCTATATGTCTACTCTTGTTTCTCCTAGAGCCTTTCAGTGTTTCAGCGAAGGAGTGGTAGCCTTCTGTTGTCTTCTTTTTTGGTTCACTTTTCTGGTCTGTGCTGTTTTGCTTCCTACTTTGGCTCTTAGAATCATGCTTCACTTGTTTTTATGCTGTGCCGTTTGTGTAGGATGTTTTGGGTTTCGTCGGTTTTCTGTTTTGGATTTGGAGGCTTTACTATCTTCTGATAGATGGGACAACCTCTCCACGAGGCTGCATGATCCCCGTTGCAGTTGATGCATTTAGCTTTTTGGCTGTTAGGGATAGTGCAGTTCTTGGTTGAATGCAGCCCTGCACATTTTACACACCTGGCAGGAAAGTTGCAGTAGTTTGCGGTGTGTCCATGCCGTTGACATTTAATGCATTGAGGAGGGCCGTTTAGGTTTCTGTAGCGTTCTATTTTGACTCTTGTGTAGAGAATTGCGCGAACATTATAGATCGCGTCTGATTCTGCACCAGGTCTCAAGGTCACTGCAAAAGTAGCGAGTGGGATAAGCTCTCTGGTTTCTTGGTTCCGCTTTTTAAATTGATGAACAGATAGAACGGCAAATCCCTTGGATGCCAAATCTTCTTGAATGCTGTCTGTTGTGATTGATGGTGGCAGGCCTTTGATGACCACCTTCAGTGGTCTCTCATCTGGCATTTGGTGGCTGAAATAGTCTATTCTATGGTGTTTGAAGAATTTTAGAAGGGTTTGGTGATCCTCTTTGTTGTCTACAAAGTATTTTAGGTGACCGTCGCTGTACACAACTTTTAGACCCCCTGTTAGGTGGCTTCTTAGGGCTTGATTCATCTCCAGATACTTCTGAACTTCCTTGATCACTACCGGAGGAATTCGTTCCCTTTTTGGGGCTTGATCAGCTGCTGTATTGGACTCATTTTCAGTGGGTCTTGTTTGCTCCAACTGTTCCGATGTAGGTTGAGAGCTGGCTGTTATCTGCTCTGGCTGTTCATTGTCCTCCAAGGAGGCGAATCTATTGCTGGTTTCAATTTGAGAACTGGTCTTGATGAACTTTGCATGCTTATGCGGATTTCCTTTGCGCTTCCTCTTCCCTTTAACAGTCTGGAAGTCATTTGTTGGCTCCGGCAGACTGGGGAAATCTTCTTTTTTCTTTAAGAACTCTTTTCTTCTGTCACTCTGATGGCTAATGACTGACTGAGTCTGTTTCTCATCTTCTGAATCTGAAGAGTCGGCCTGCTCCGAGCACTCCATTTCGGAGGCCGAAGGTGATCTCGGGTAATCTTCACTGTCCTCTTCTTGAGCCGACGGCGATCTCCGTCTCGGCGAATTCGATCCTGACGCCATGCTGTGCACGAAACGCCAATGGCGTTTCGGACACTCGTTGCCTACTGGGAGTGTTGTTCTGGTCCTTCGTTAACACCGCAAGGTTACCCGAACCAGTAACAACCCTACAAAGCGCGCCCGGGGGTTCCTCTCCGCACGGAAGAGGGCCGTGGGGCGGTAATACCCTATAGCCTCGGAAGGGGGGGGCGGGTGGGACCCTATAGTCTGACGACAACTGCTTGCCTAGCGCCTCGCCTCAACAACGTCGTCTGCGCCTCCGGATGCTGATGAGGGCGTGTCTTGCACACTTCCCGACTTGGTGCGGGCTGCGTATGGAGCCTTGGACGAATCTTGCGAAGTTGCTGCTTCCACTTGTCGCAACCGCGGAAAGAAGCTGCGTGCCTGGATCCGCAGTTACAGCAGACTGGCTCATCCCGTGGTGTTTTGCAGTCTGCAAGCATATGTCCTCCTCCGCAGCGGACACACCTGACCGGTTCAGTGCAGTCCCTGGCATAGTGCCGGAATTTTTGGCACCTGAAGCACTGGACCGGGCTGCGTGAGGGTGGCTTCGCTGAGATAGTCTGCGTTGTGGCGTTGCGTGGGGGCGGTTTCTCCACGGTGGTCGGCGTTGTATCACTGGTACTTACTCCCTCAGTGAGCATGATGTTGTGGCTCTCTGGATTCTGCTGCTCCGGAGCTTCCTTTCCCACTGCAGTGGTGTTGACATCTTCTTCGTCGTGGAAAATGATGTTATGGGTGGTGGAGCGACTCTGTAAGATGTCTATAACTGTCTCGAAGTCGTGAGGGCAGGCCGGCAGAATCTTTACCCCTTGTTGGTCAGGCCAACAAAATAGGGGCAGCGTCGTGCGGCGATGCAGATAAGTCAGGATGCCGGTGTGATGTCTTCTATAGCGGACAGAGATGAGCGGCACTGGACCCACCTCTGCGTAGGCTGTTGATTTCTGCGGTGACCTCCTGATCGGAGTGGTCAGGAAGTTACGGCCGGTCGTCGAATCAAAACATAACGTTTTGAAACGTCCCCTTATGAGGTCTTCATACTTCTCCCAGTCAAAGTCGCTAGCTAGTGGGGTCGGAAAAACTAGCGCTTCCGGCCACTCTGCGACTCCCGCTGGGAGAATCTTCTCTGCAAGATGACTATGTTCTCGACTTGAGAGAACCATCTCGAAGGTGGCGAAGTCGCTGGTTGGGACCTCCCAGCAGAAATGCAGATCATCCAGTAGGATTGTGATGAAGAACTTCCATTTCTTGGGGTTTCCGCGGGCTAGGCGTCGTCTCCACAGCTTCATCGACCACTCGTCAGGCCTGATGCTTTCAACAACACGTTCCGAAGCTCCTGCCGGTAGGAAGGAGGCTTCGGCGTAGAAGCCGATTTCTCCTGGAAACGCAAACTTGTTGTTCCTCTTCTTCTTCGAATTGGCATTCTGCGTCGCGACGGCATTGGTAGATGCAGCGGTGTCTGCCATGGACTGAGCTGGCGTCGCGGTAGCGTCAGTAGGTGCAGCGGAGACTCGCTTCTTTGCTGCTGCCGACATTGCTGCTGCCGACTTGGCCCTCTTGGCCATACAGGTCGGTGAGGCGGTGTCTGCCATGGCGAATGGACTCAGTCGGGTCGCGAGAGAAGCCATTGCGAGAGTGAGTAGCCGAAAGCCGATGAATTTTTGTAACGTCCATAACTGGTATTTACGGTAATATTTGCTACAAAAAATGGGTACAGTGTTAAGTTCTACCTGCAAGTAATAGAGTTGAAGCTAAGCAACTGAACGCTGTTGCCATTGGATTAGATTACGCTGTTCATTATTTGCAATTTCGTAATGCTTACAAGACAGAAACTTTTTTCTATTGGATCAATCAAAACTTCTTTAATTCTCTGCGAATACGCGGTAACTGGCAAACCATGTTCTTAACATTGCAAATTATGAAAATTCAAAACGTCTTCAATTTCTAATAGAGCTCTACTAAAGGATACTTCATCGTTGTAATCACGCAAAAAATCTTCACTAATAAATACTTTAAATTAACTCTACAAACGTCAATGTATTGTCTGGCACATTTAATGCACAAATGTAACCGAATAAATTTAGCAAATTTTTTTTTTGGTGAATGTAATTCACTTGAAGCAATGCCGCGAGCATGACAAGCTTAACCAAAGTTAAACCTTTTAAATAGTAAAATGTGCAGAATTTTTTTAGCTAACAATCCAAATTACTTTCTTTTTACTGGCAGGAACTATCAGGCGAGAGTGAAGTCAAGTCAAATTATCCATTAGGATGCCAAATTCTCTATAATCTAGAAAATACTCCTTTTCGAAATTCATTTTTTTTAATCCCTACTCTCTGCGACTGTTTTGTTGGGCCAAATACCACAGAGTATCTTAATGCTGGGAATGCACGTCAGGAAGTTGGCTCCGATCCGATCCGACTTCACGCACACACAGGCGCAATTAATGTACTTGTGACACATATTATATATACACTTCTCCATATAAATTTTACTAAAATAATATATATAGATACTCCAGATCTGAAAAAAATCCGGTCGTTATGTAAAATAATTTTGTCAACTGACTAACTTTTTTTTATTCGTATATTTCATAGACATCTTCTCAAAACTTGTAAAGAACTTTATTTAAAAATTATTTGCTACAAAATAAGTGTATAAACAATGACACTCAGTCACTCCAGTGTGGTAGCGTGCGTTAAGGCGCAGAGAGGTAGAACGGGAGAAGGATCGAGTCCTGTTCTCCGCGCACTGGCCGTCGTGATAGCTCTGTTTAAGCGGTCTCCCGAAGTCATCAAAACGAATGCTGGAACGGTCTCCAATTTACTGCTCTTAAACGACACATTTCAGAAACAAAAATACACTTATCACACAGCACATACTTACACGTTTCGCGTACAGCATTACTTCAATAGGGTAACGCTCCAGATTTGACAAATCTGATTCTATCACGAATAGGGTACATATCCTACAACTCTCATAATTACACACAAGCCAAGAAGCAAGATAGCCAGAACACCAAGCAAGCCAAGAAATAAAAAAGCCGGATCACCAAGAAATATCTCCGAAGGAAGAATCCGACAACGACCGCTATCGACCAATGCTACAGGTGCCAGGGATTCTGGACAAGACCGCGCGACGCGATACCAACTTGCGCTAACTGCGCCGCGAACCACGCGGCCAGCTACGGGGGCTGCCCACTGAGGTGGAAGCTGCAAGCTGCCATCAACAGGAGCCGCCCCCAAACCAGCACAGCAAAGATCAGGGCACCACCAAGATCGACAAAGGATAAGACCACCCACGGCCACCTGACCAATCATAACCACCTGACCAGACACGAAGAGCAGCAACACAACCACAACCACCGCTGTCAATGCCAGCCACATGAAAATCAACTAGGGATGGTCGTACAACTGCTGACGCAGTTGTTATCTACGCTCATCCCCACCAGGCGATAAGAATAAGCAAGGGTTTCCGTCATAGGTCATTATACAATGACCAAAGCCGGGTTTTTCCCTAATGAGTATATTAATGATCCCAAAACCAACCATATAATCCAGTAGATAGAGTTACAGACGGTATCGGGGCTACATAACGAAGCGAAAAAAAAATTCTCACCGGACTCCTGTGCATAGATGCCAATGTATTATGGTACTACAGGACCGTTACGAAAAAATGAAATATTCAGTTTGTATAAGGAACACTTAGCTGGCGGATTTATTGGGGAATGAGTGAAGCACATGCAATTTTCATAAGGTGGAAGTTACTGATTTCTGCCTGCTCGTTGTAGAGAAATAGGAAACAAAATACATCCTTTAATTCGAAATCGGGGTCTTGAAGAATAGCGTCCTTTATTTCTAACAACGGCAAAGGAAATGGATAGTGTTAAGCATACCCAGTGTGAAAGAACAACGAATCCAAAATAAAAACAGAGTCTGGTGGGTGAGCGGTAATATTCCTGCCTGTGATTCGAAAGGCCGTGGGTTCGATACCCGGTTCGGCAGACCGATTTAGTTTTCATGGTTTCTCGAGATCACTCAACGAGAATGCCGATAAAATTACTACTCAATTTTTTAGCCCCATAAATCCTTCATTAAAAAAAAAGCTAAAACCAAAATTAAAAATTGTTTTACTATAGGCAGACTCATGAAAAACATACCGAATAGTAATTGTAGAAAAGATATGAAGATCAAAGTGCATTAATAACGGCTATAAACCTACTCATTCATACGGTATGCAGAAAATTCTTTGCTTTGTTAGGATACAAAGCAACCGTGAATATTTATACTATATGAAACTACGCTTTCTTTTTTAGATGTATGTCACCAGAGAATGTCAGTTGTACTTTCCACAGTAGGGCGAATTTCGAGTTTTTCGCCAAAGAGTTTTAAAATGTTCTTTTGTCACCCTAGGATTACGATTCTGTGGCTATGGTAAGATTTCAGGCGAAAGGAATGCTTTGTTATTTTTCCATCCGAACAAAAAATAAACTGCTTTTCTCTCGCGTAATTGCAGCGTTGTTCGCGACGCTATCAAAGCGATTTACAGTCTTTGTTCAGCCCGATGTCTGTTCATCCAATTCGACTTTGAGCTGTGAGTACGGCACGAATTCTCTCAGAGAGTTCATACAAAACAAATACGTATTTACGGTAACCGATTTTCACATTTATAACAAACTGAATAGTTGATCATCATCTACATTATTATTTAACCACCTAACTTTCTTTCACTACTCACCACTCTTATGTATAAGTGGAGGCAGATCGTAATATGGTATCTGTAACTGCATAATAATTATTGCCAGCATTAACATTGTTTCCACCTAAATGGCCAACTTAGTTCACGTGGCTTTATTATATTATTTATTAATCAAATGTTCTGCTTATAAAGTTTGAACTTAAGTTCTTTCCTTAGAATTAAAAATAATTATCGACTTACATGCCACTTTAGTACGACATGACAGATATTAAACGCACAAGTTGAAATGAAATTCTTAATGATTGATGGGAATTGCTAAAGATATTTTGTCTGACTGATGCGAATCTCGAATTTTTGCAGGATGTCCATCTCCAGAAAAGAGGGTTTAAACACGTAAATTACGGCATGAGGTTATTACCTAATTAATGCACCGCTTTTGGCCCATTAATCTGCAGCTTTGTCCGCTTTGGGTTTATAGATACTTCTGGAATCACACGTTGGATGATACCTATATAAAAAATGAAATTTGCTGGAGTCTGCGGATGTCATCGGACATGTGACCACTTCCACGAATAGCTAATTTTTTCCATATATCAAACAATTTGCCATTCATGCACTTTTAAGGTAAAACTGTTGACCTTGGTTTTCAACGCTTTTCTGCTTCTTTTTCCGTTTATTTTACTGATAAATCTTTTCTAGAGTGAGTGATATAGACAACTTACACTGCCTTTCATAGCAACAACAGACTACCACATAAAGGCCTCAAAATTTTCTCGCAGTCGAGTTTGTAATATTCCGCTCTCTTATTGTGACGGTCCGTCGAGAGTGGAATGTACATCCTAGAGACTTAGCAGCTTCGTCATCATCAACACATATAAAGCCCTTCCTCCGCCCCATCCTCACCTATGGTCACCTCTCATGGATATTCGCCCTCGACCACTTCTACAATAGGAATAGACTTCAAATTATAGAACGCCACGCACTCCGAATCGCCTACCGCATCCGACTGCAATCACCCACCCACCTATTGTACACCCAAATAAAATTCCCCCACATCCTAACCCACTTAGAATCCCTCCGCATAAAATACGCAATCAATAGTCTCCATAACTATAATCCTATAACCATAAACCACATCTCCTATAAACAAGTACCACCCACATTCCATCTCCTTAACATCCTTATCAAAACCCATCACATAGACCGACCGCCACCAATACCCGACCAAGAGAAGCGACCCAAAATATACCCCACCCTTTAACCCATCTAACCGAAAACCATTTGTATTTCTGTTGATATTCGGTAAAAATCTTCAAATAACAGCACTCTGATTATGTACAAAAACTTAAAAAACCAATTAATATTGTAATATGATATTGTAACTTTTATATTTTTAATTACATTTATTGTAAAAATGTATCACTAGGCTGAAGAGCACGACCTGTGTGCTGCCAGCCCGCCTTCCCCCACCTGGGGAAAGAATGAAATGACAATAAATATATAGAGAGAGAGGAACGCCGAAATGGGAGGAGGCCGTTTCCGGCCTCCTACCTATCATTCGGGAGGACGAGGGTCAAACCTCGTTCGGCCATCCTGGTTGAGGTTTTCCGTGGTTTTCCTCAACCACTCTAGGCGAATGCTGGGATGGTTCCCTACAAGGCCACGGCCGACCTTCCATCCCCCTTCCCTCCCCGTAGTAGTAGATTGGCTGAAAAGAGTCTTCGATGACTCTCCAGCCTTCAGCTGGGAGGAATGAAATAGTAAAAAAAAATAAAAAAAAATAAAAAAAAAATAGAGGAACGTGAATGAAATTACATTTATTTCAGAGAATTGGAGAGTCTCGATACAATTAAACATCGAATAATTTTTAACGATTCGTTTATTACTAGTTGATAATAAGCAGTGAAATATTTGATAGAAATCGTAAAGGAAAGTAAAGTTACGCCTTTAATTTATTACTCAAAACTAACAAAAACTGTTTTTTCAACGATAATGCAAGATAGGGAAGATAATTTAAAATATGGATTCGAAAAGTCGAGATAAAAACAAACTTTTAAAGAAAGAATTTTGAACAACATAGAAGAACGTATGAAAATGAAGCGAAAAAAATTAAGAAACGTCAATCATTTGTTACAAATGCCTCTAATGTTTACTATAATTACAATATGTAAATCACATACGCGTATGTATGGCATCTACAGTCCTTAATATTCTCCCAAAAAAAAGTCCACCAAACGCTGCCAAAACGAAGCCAAATGATCTCAGAATCACAATGAGAGGAACTTCTGATTCAGGTCGCAAAGTTTTCGCTTGTTGAAAAGCGTATACCACACGGTGTATCCTTCAATTTATATACACTGATCATCCAAAACATTATGATCACCTGCTTAATAGTGTTTGGTCCATCTTTGGAGCGCAATACAGTAATGATTCGGCTTGGAATGGATTCGAAAAGTCCTTGCTAGGGGTTTCCGGAGTTGTCCGGCACCAGATGTCTGCGCATTGGACACGCAATTCCCACACCAGAGTGGACTCCGAAGTACTTGTATCTTCAACAGCATTGTACTCTGCTGTCAGATCTGCCACAGATCACCTCCTATCCCCCTTTAAAGAGCGGGCAAGGATATCCTCGGACCTCCACGTTCTGTGATAAGGCGTGGACGTCCACCACCTTATCGCCCAGTCGTGGTTTCAGCGTCCTTCAACCATTCAGCACAGATGCTCACTACAGTAGCACGCGAACAGCCGACCAGTCACACCGTGTCCGAGATGCTGGTTCCCAGATGCAGCGCCCTCAAACAACGGGTCCGTAATTTAGGGGAATTGCGTGACCTGTGCGTAGACATATGGTGCCAGACAACTCCGGAAATCTAACAAGAACTTTTCGAATCCATGCTACGCCGAATCGCTGCTGTATTGCACTCCGAAGATGGACCAACACACTAATAAGCAGATGGTCATAATGTTTTGGCAGATCAGTGTATAAATTGACTATATACCGGGTGTTCAAAAATTACAGGTATTTATGAAAAATCAATAAAAACAAACGGGCAGCGATAGAAATACACCGTTTGTTGCAATATGCTTGGGACAACAGTAAATTTTCAGGCAGACTAACTTTCGAAATTAGTTATAATTTTCAACTACAGATGGCACTGCAGGCGATTTGAAAGAGATAGAAGTTAACACAGTCTGTGAGTTCGTTCGGAGAAAATTGATCGAACTAGAGCTCCCCGAAACCACAACCCGCTGGCTATGTGACCTAATCACGGGAAGATAAGGACAATGCAGGTTGGGAAACACACTTTCCGACCCATTCATCTACACGCAGGCGTGCAACAGGGCTCGTCAATATCACCACTCCTTTATATTAAATATGTACGAGACACTCCGCAAACAGCCAATGGCCCGACGACAGGAACCGCACTCTTTGCAGATGAAACAGCGTTCTGGGCAACCAGAAAGCGGCCGAAATCAGCAGTAACTCAGCTACAAAAACAACTAGTCATTTAAAGAGTACTGCAACAACTGGAGAATCACCTCAAATGTAACAAAAACGCAAATTATCATCTTCCGAAACAGAGGCCAACGAATTCGCTGGAAAAAGCTACCGCGCCTACGTGTAAACGGCATGGAGGTGGGCTACGTGAGGCGCGCCAAATACCTAGGCATTAAACTAGATCCGCAGCTAAACCTCCAAAGCCACTTTAAATCCTTAGCGACACAAAGAAAAAGCAGACTCCAGACTATACGGCTCCTAAAGGGAAGAAACCATGGCTGCACAACAAAAACACTCCTTACACTGTATAATACTTTAATACGGCCGTACATTACTTACACACACATCTTCATACAGAATGCTTCCAGAGCCGGTCTACTCCGCCTGCGATGGGCACTGCGCCTCGCACTCCGAGCTGACAGGCGAACCCGGATCGAAGCATTACACACGCAGACACAGGTACAACCGCTGACTGAATATGTACGAGACCTAAACAGAAATATTTCCACCAAGCGCAGGAAAGACCATTCTTCCGACAACTGACTGACAAACTAAACCAACTCGACAACACACCCTATAACTTCTCACTAAGGACATTACGCGACACATAATACAAGGCACTAACAACAAAACACTAACAAACGAAGGCTGAACATCGCTAAGCCCGCTACACTACACAACGCTCAAACAAACGAAAAACACCATTCCCCCCACACACATAAAGGCAGCAATGAAAAGAAATTCAACCGCGAGACGATATACACAGCAACTAACATCACATATCACCATCTAAAACGACAGTGGACAACCATGACTACTCATCACCTGCACCCCTACTGACTGCCCCTCCCTCCCCCGGGGCTGCTTTTCCGGTCGGTTTGGCGGAGTGTGCGGCGACGGAGTCTGACAATTTAGCCACTGAACACAAACAATGAAACCGAGGCTGAAGTCCGGGGAACGGTGAAGCAGCCAGTCAGGTGGACTCGTCCACAATGGTAGTAGTGGTAGTAGTTCGCCATTCTGTAAGTCGTCTTTCTGCTGTAAGCGTGTGCTGTTCACAGATTGCAAGTTTGCTGTGAAATAATGGTGGATATGTGGAAAATATCGTGCTTTAGATTTTTCCAGACTGCAGCGCCATCTGTTGTTGAAAATTGTAACTAATTTGGAAAGTTTGTTTGACTGAAAATTTACTGTTGTCCCAAGCATATTGCAACAAACGGTGTATTTCTATCGCTGCCCGTTTAGTTTTTATTGATTTTTCAAATATACCAGTCATTTTTGAAACACCCTGTATAAGGTCGAGAAACAATGAAAAATATCCGCGGAATACGGTTAATGATCGACTACTTTTCATCCATATTGCACATAAGGATTCTGTATACCTCCTGTGGTATAGGCTCTGTAGTTATCGTGAAAGAGGATCGTATCTGTTACAGGTCACAGTATATTAAATTTGGGTGGATCTCCACTGTACATTTTAAAATTTCGTGCATGAATCGCATCGGTGCAGGAAGAAAAAAGTTACACTCTTTTGCGGTAATACTCGTATGTCCATGTACTGTAGTACATGTAGCATTCACCAAGAGAGTCGATGGCATACGGGTTATCTTGTAGCTACTCTTCAAAATAAAATGTATTGTAGTATTTAATGTTAATGACTTTTTCCAATAAATGTTATATTTATTATTACTCTTCAAAATAAAATACCTTTCATTAACCAATATACTTGCATTTGCTTATTTCCAGAATATTATATTACCATTCGGTGACTGACTACGAAGAATTGTTCATTTAAAGATATACGAGTTCCTTGCTCTAAACAAAGAGAACCTTAACTAACATCAGTCGACTTACTAGTACCTGTAAAGTCTACACCATGGCTTCCGAGAAAGTGCCGTTTCCGAGAAACCAAATACAAGGATTGCACGTATTGCGTAAAATTACTTTTTTGTAGTGAACTACCTATTTAGATAAGCCTGAAAAGCAAAATGTTATCTAAATATGAAATTTCATCAAAATAGTTAGAGCCTTTTCCGAGATAGGTAATATATTCAAGAATTTCTCGTTTAAAGATTATTATTATTTGCGAGTAGATTCTCATCATTGCTTGTAATTAAGAATTTGTCCAAAGATTCCACTGGGTAATTAGAAACAGACATTGTCAGTTCCCGTAGCAATGGGAGGAGCTTTTTTTTTTTTTTTTAATTGGCATTTGGAAAAAACCATACAGCCAGCAAATTACATTTATCTTTGGTTGATTAA
>JARYHS010013631.1:112258555-112406557 GCA_031002005.1 Vandiemenella viatica | reverse complement strand
TTGTTAGTACGCCACTTTTGTTAACTGGTTTCATACAATCTTCCATCCCTTTCTATCTTGCGCTAGCCTTTTCATCTCAACATACCCTTTGCAACTCACGTCCTCTGTTATCTGCTTCAGATATTCTAATCTCTGTCTTCCTCTGTAGTTCTTACCTTCGACTGTTCCCTCCATTAACAAAATAACCAATCCTGCATATCTCAAAATATGCCTACCATCCTGTTTACCAATACTAATTTAACTAAATCTAGATTAAACAATACGTGTAGCATTTAATGATATACATAAGCACCTGTAAAAAATGTATTTTCTGGATATATAGACACAATTATGCGGCAGAAAATAAAGATTTTCGTAATCATTGTACCTTATAAGCAGCGTACGCTCAGAAATTAAGTAACAGTAAAAAATTAAAATTCCTGTACCAATATTCGTCAGAAAAAATGATATTGCATTTCATTCGATGATACGTGTTCATGGTGGCTTCAATAAGCGCCGTACCTGCGTTCCGCGTGTTCTGCTATCACTTTTTTGCTTTGTTCATTCACTTTTTCTCTTTTAAAATGATGCAATGGTTAAAAAATTATTTTTATGAACCTGGGAGTGGTCTTTAAGTGTGCGCCGTATTTGCTGTTACACGAAATAAATAGTATTTTGATTGAAGTAACACGACAGTAGAAGGAGGTATGCTCTCTCAAGACGTGTACAAATCCGACGATTATCGATGCCTGTGGCAACTTGGAAACCCCACATGGCTTTCTGACTCTCGGTTTAATTGCTAAATCCGTTAAAACGACATCTCTTCGCATTTCAGAAACGGTTTTCTTCAATTCCTTCTGCTTTCACGTTCTTACTTCACTTTTAAAGTATCACAATATAACTACATTTATTTGTTTCGTTCTTGAAATAGTCTTTAATTTTCCACAGTAGCTTATTTCATACGAAGCAATTCTATTTTGTCTCGAGTCAGCCGAAACAAATGAACGGTAATACGAGTATAATTGTTCCTTTCAATCTCTCTCTGTCCAACGCTGTTTACTTCGGTGTCCGTAGTTTTTGAATACTAATTGTTTCAAAATGGACAGTTATCATGTCACTCGCATTTCTGAGTGCTACCTAGAACCGACAGGAAAAGATGTACTCAAGTCAAAATCCTCGCCTTCATCGGGTAGCGAACATCGTCATCCAAACTCAGTTAGGTATACGCCTGAGTTACGCAACCAAAGGAACATACTTAACAATTCAAAGCTACAGGTTTTTTTTTTTTTTTAATTTTATTTATTGGCCTTTGGTCTGCGACCATTTAGCCATCTTGCAACTACAACAGTTTACATTAACTATGTTATAATAACAATTTTACAATGGCAACATGGTAATAAGACCATTATAATAACATTTCAATAAAAACATTGTAACAATAGTGCGATAACATTATAATAGCAACATTACAAAGGTAACTTTACAGGACATCATTGAGGTAACAAATTTCTTATGCATTACATTTTATGGGCTTTAGATCTTTATGTTTGTGTCTTGCAAGAAGCGGATGATTGCATTGTAGACCTGTATATTTTTTGATTGTAGGATGGTAATTAGGTTCGCTGGGAAACTAACCGATAGCTGTTGTAATTGTTTGTATAGTCGCTTACGTTGAGCTTGGTATTGCGAGCATGAAAGTATTATGTGATTAAGATCTGAGGTCTCTTGATCAAAAGTACATGTCGGGGAGTTAATTATTCCGAGGCGGCATAAATGTTGTGGATAGCACCCGTGTCCTAATCTCATTCTAATGATTGTTGTTATGTGTCTTCTTGCTATATTGAATTTTTTAAACCATGGTGTCCTTGGTATTGTTGGTTGAACTGCTGCATAATGTTTCCCTTTTAGTAGCTGTGTCTGGGCCCAGTATTCATTCCACTTACTGTATGCCTTCCTGGTAACGAGTTGTATAAAATCGGTCCAAGGTAACTGAATGCCTAAGAAGTTCCCCTCATTAATACTCTGTTTCGCCAGCTGATCGACGGCTTCATTGTACAGTATTCCTGTGTGACCTTTGATCCAAAGGAAATGGACTTGTATACTTGTTGAATATGCTTCTGAGACGAGTTTGATAATTTCATATTGGTACTGGTGCATCTTCGTATTGCGTACTGGGTTTTGTAATTTTTGGAGCACACTCTTGGCGTCAGTGAGTATTAGGATTCTAGCAAATTGTTTGTCTAACCCATACTTGATTGCTGCGCAGATTGCTAGGGTTTCTGCTGTGAATATTGACGTCTCTGTAGGTAATGCTGTTTGTCCGTAGTCATTGTTTGAAGGACAATAATAGCCCTATCCAACTCCTTCCATGGTTTTAGATCCATCAGTGTATATGTGGGTGTAATTAGGCCAGGTTACTTTTAGGAAGTGTGAAAGTGCTGTATTAATGTTTTTATTCCGGATGATATATTCTGGCAAGTAATATATATGAAGTTTTATAAACATAAACTCGTATGGATTTAGGAAGTCTGGGATGATGCGGCTTTTTAGTATCAAGTGGTTTGATCTTTTCATATTCCTTATGTCCTTCTGCTAATAGGGGCATTCTCCTCACTAAAGATGGACCATTATCTTTATTTCCGCTGTACACTTGTGACAGCTTCTTTTGTACTGGATGTTCCTTTAGAGCACTTGTACGGATAAGGTATTTGCTTGTAAGGAATTCTCGGCGAAGGTGGAGGGGCATTTCTTTTGCTTCTACCAGAAGTGCGTTTGTCGGGCTTGACATCATTGTTCCTAGACATAATCTTATAGCTCTGAATTGTACTCTATCCAGTTTTTCTAGAACATATTTTGGTGCATTCCCAAATAAAATACTTCCATAGTCTAGTACTGGGCGTATTAGGGAGCGATATAAGATCAGTAGAGTTGTGGGATCTGCTCCCCACCACGTTCTAGTGATAGATCGCATTATGTTTAGTGCTTTCCCCACTTTCATTAGGATGTAATTTATGTGACGGCTCCATGTTAATTTGCTGTCCAAATAAAGACCGAGTATTTTGGCTGAGGCTTCAATGTGGAATGGTATACGGTCCCAGGCGAATGACTGGTTCCTCGGGAGCATACCGTTTCTTTGTGAATACCACCACTGACGATTTGGCTAGTGAGAGCTTAAGTCCGTGTTCGGATATCCAGTTGGATAACGCTGTTGCCGCCTCATTTAACCAACGAAACGTTAATTGCAGTGAAGGCGACATGGTGTAAATGCATATATCGTCGGCGTATTGCACTATTTTAATGTGAATGCCAAAGATTTTTTCAAGATAAGCGGTGTATATGGCGTATAACCGCGGGCTGAGAATAGATCCTTGAGGTATTCCTTTAGTTTGTTTCCTAGGACCGAAAAGGGTATTATCTTGTTTCCGTATAAATATCGTGCGTTGACGGAGCATGTTGTAGATACTTTGACAGTATAATGTGGGAATTCCCAATTCCTGCAGCTTTTTGAGCAGTATTGTTGGGGTTACATTATCGTACGCACCTGATATATCTAGGAATATAGCTGTTAAATATCCTTTTCCTGTTAAAGCCTTTTCTATGTCTGTGGTTAGGAGGGTAAGGTTATCTAATGTGCAATATCCCTTACGGAAACCAAATTGAGTCTTAGGTAGCAGATTATTGTGTTCCAGCCACCATTCTAGTCGTTGTTTTACTATGCGTTCAAACGTTTTGGCGACACAGGATGTTAGAGTTATAGGACGATATGACGTAGCCTCACTGGGTTTTTTCCCCGGCTTTAAAATGGGTACAATAATATGCGTAGTCCAATCTTCGGGAATATTTCCTGACATCCCAATTGTGTTAAAGAGCTGGAGGAGCAGTTGTTTCGCATTACATGGCAAATTTGCAATCATACTATAGTGGATTCCGTCATACCCTGGTGCTGTATTTGTTGATTTTTTGAGGGCGATTTCTAATTCGTTTGCTTTGAAGGGTAGCAGGAAGCATGGAGGAAGCGCTCCAGTGAAAGGCTCTTGTAGTGGCGCTGGAGGCGATGCTACCGAAGGTGGAGCAATAATATCTGCAAATTCTTCGGTCCAGTAATATAGGGAGCGTGTCGGAATTTGTTTCTTTTTAAATTTGTTTATGGTTGCCCATACTTTTGATAGTGGCGTTTCTTTTGAGATTTTGGAACAGTAATTTTTCCAACGTTCCTTTTTCTGGTGTTTTAATGTCCGTTTTACAGCAGCGTCGACCTTTTTGTAACCAATAAAATTTTCCCAGGTTGGAGACTGCTTATAATATTTCAACGCTAGTTTTCGCTTTGCCATCATCCTACCACATTCAGGGTTCCACCATGGAACTATTATTCCTCTTGGGTGATTTACAGCTTTCTTTTGCGGGATGGCGAGATTGGCAGCTTTATTGATGCAATTAATGAGAGTGTTATATTTCTCTATTTCTGGGAGAGAGCTTGGAATATCATTAGTTTCCTTTTCCATGATTTCGTTGTATCTGCTCCAATCCGCTTTATTTAAGTTCCATTTGGAGCAAGGTTTGTATGGCGGAAGGTTATTTGGGTTTATGGCCGATATCTCTATAGGAAAATGGTTGGAACCCAATGTGCATGAAAGAACTCGCCAGCTGAACTCCGAGGAAAGTGAAGATGAACAGAGGGTAAGGTCTATAGCAGACTTACGTTGTCATGGCAGCGGGAGTACCGTTGCCGATCCGTCGTTTAGGATAAATAGCTCTTGTTCTTCTATTAGGTCCAATAGAATCCTTCCTTTGGTATCTGTTATCTCGCAGCCCCATACTGTATTGTGCGCATTAAAATCGCCGCAGATTATTAGCGGGTGCTCCAGCTGTTGCATAAGGTTGCGCCATTCGTTCTCTGGAATGTTGTTCCTTGGTGGACAGTACAGTGAGACTATGGTAATTTCCTGCCGGTTTATCTTCACTCTGGCTGCTATTGCTTGAAAGGCTGCTATATGGGTGTGATCTATGCCGATCGCTGTATGAGGTATTGAGTTCCCGATTAGGATCGCGACACCTCCCCAGCCATCTTCGCGGTATAAGGTATATGATGAGAAGGAAATATTCCTGTCCATCTTCAGCCAAGTCTCTGATAAAGTGGCAACCGATATGTTTCGTGTACTCAGTGTTCTCATAAATGATTCTTGATTTGCAGTGAGGGAGCGTGAATTCCACTGTAATATAGTATTCGCTATCTTCCTTAATTAAAGTTGGGTTTAAAGTTAGGAAGATTAGGCTCTACTAATGTCTCAATATATTTTCTAATTTCATCTAATTGTAAGTCCTCAGTTCCACTGTCTTTCATGTATCTCGCCACTGTTAGTATTAGATTGAAAATTTCTTCTACTATCCTGTTTTTCCCATTTACCATAAGGGTAGGGTTCACTAGGTTATGTGCTTTAGGAGTATAGGGGTTGTGGCCAATTGGTGTTGCCGACATTTGTGTTGGATAATACCAATGTTGTCGATAGTCGTTTGTCCTACTACGTTGCTGAGTTACGCTGCGTTTCTGCCTGCTCACTGTTATCCCACGGTTGTTGTTGTGTATCGCAGTGACCGCGATGTTCTGTGTTGGATGAGGTGGTTGCTCTCTGTTATTTGACAGTATTTCGGTCGGACCTTCCTGTATCTCTTCCTGGAATGCTTTTGCAGAATTGTGATTTAGAGAGTGGCTATGTTGTTGATCTACGTTTTCGTCTACTGGCGTATTCCTTTTATACAGTGGTGGGAATTCCATTCTACTTTGTAGTAATGGTATATAGGGTGGCTGTCGGGGATGACTGGGGGAAACTTTCGATACACAGTTTGCATAAGACATTGTCTTTAGTTGGCCTTCGGCTTCTTTAAGGGACATGTTGTGAACTGTAGCCATTTCGTGTACCTTTCTTCTAAATAAATATTCTGGGCAGGTCCGATCTGTGGTCTCGTGTTGACCCTTACAGTTAACACATACTGTTTCATTGGATTCACACTGTTGCACGGAATGTGGCCCTCCGTATCTACCACAGCGTTGCCCGCTTCTACACTGGGTACTTATGTGATTGAATCTTAAGCATTTATAACATTGTTTGACCGCTGGGACATATGGGCTTACTTCACATCTCGTGCCGTATAGGTATACGTATTGCGGTATTTTTTGACTATCAAATGTTAATATGCATGTCTGTAATTTCAAAATTGATAATGAGTCGTTTCGTACAACGCGCTTTGTTATTCTTTTAACACTGGTTATTTTTACTGGGGATTCAATGTCTGCCATAATCTCTGCTTCGTTTAGAGTCATGTCTACTCCTCGGATAACACCCTGTTCTTTGACTAGAAATGTGGGGATATATGCTTCTAGGTTTCTATTTTTAAATACTGCCGACTGAACTAACTTATTGGCTACTGAGTAGTCATCTACTTCGATTTTAATTCTATTCTTCCCTGACGGGGTAATGTTTACAACATGCCCCTTTGCTTCCGGAATGTTGGTATGCACCAGCTTTCCAATACTCATTGGGTGTAGCTTGCCTAAATTACGATCTTTACTTTCGACATACAGGTCATAAGGACCCGGATCGGAAGGCTTGAAATAATTTACTGATCTAGGAATAACTGGAGGCTTACTCGTGTTATGTGTTGATTCCGTCTGGCTGGTTGATGCTTGATGGGAGGCTGCATTGATCAGGGGAGGTGCTGTCATCTCCATATCTACGACGGTCCGGTTGGCCTCTTCTTCTACTGCAAATCTTTTCTCTGCTGCTTCGGACGTGGATTCGCAAGCTCGCTTCCTGGGAGTTCTTGTAGCCTCATCCTCTTCCAATCTGCCATCCTCTGCGATGTCCATGACTACCGTTTCGTCCATCAGCTGATTTGTTTTAACTACAGTTGCTTCGGCTCTACCTGTCGTCTGGTGGGTGTTTATACCGTGAGTCGTTGTAGGGTCGAGCGGCGAAGTACTACACGGCCCCTCACCCGTCTCCGGTATCTGATGTTGCTGGTGTTGCTGCTGCTGCGTTTGTTGTTGATGTTGTTGCTGCTGCTGTTGTTGTTGCAGATGCTGTATGTACTGCTGTTGTATGTGCTGTTGCTGAGGTTGCTGTTGTTGCTCCTTCGCTATGGTGGCTGGGGTATGTATTGGCTCCCCCGTGCTGTTGGCTGCCTGAAACTGTGTTACTTCGTTGGTAGTTAGATTCACCGGTTGCGTTTGCAAGGTTACGTTACTGGAATATATCGTCTCTAAGGCTGTCTTAATTGTCTGCCCCGTGTCTAGCGGGACAGACATTTTCGGTTGCACCACTGATTTGTCTATTTGTTTTCTGTTAGGTTTTTCGTTAGATTCTAAAATATAACTGTTTCACTCCGGGATTCACACTCCTCGTAGACTCACTAAGTAAACAAACTCGACTAGCAATCGCACTCGCGGGCCGCTGTTCGAGGAAGTTACTTCCTCGGCTGCTCGGGAGGAACAGAAGCTACAGGTTTACACGATTGAAACACAGATTTGGTATGGCTTACCTCTCGTTTCTCAGAAAAGAACAGGAAAAAAAAAGTTGATAACCCCAGCTGGCGTCTTAGGGGATAGCATCTTAGCGTCGAATTGAAGGGGTCACCAGTTCGATTTCAACAACTAGTTTGTGTGTTTTTATTTATCTTCATACTGTGTTGTACGTGATATTGTTGCAAATATTAAGTGAAAGACAGCTGCCAAAAATGAATTGAATTATTAATTAAAACAAATTATTAATACAATGTTCATGCACATGGGATTTGGTTGTATTAATGACAAGAAGGTATTTTTGCATTAACTGGAAACATTTACTATAGTATAAAATAAGAAAATATAAATAATCGTTGATTGTACAAGTTAGAGATAAGATACGAGCATGAGATGTCCTTAATCACAGTTTCTTACGGGTTTGACGGGTAATGATTGGTTTGCGGATAAAAGCGATCAACTAGAGTCGAAACACGACCGTAGGCTATCAGTTGCCGTACTTTCGAGGAAGCGGCCGGCAGTTCCCACAGATAGACGTTACGTCTCTTGAATGAGGAACAACCGCGGAGAAAGCGATGACCCTCGACCACTGCGTGAGAACTCCCAGCTTCGAGCGGGCGTCTGTTGGGGAGAGAGTCCAGATGTCAGATAACTCTGTAAACTAGCCAATACAGGCTCAGCTGTTCGACTGTAATGGCAGTGTATCCTTCCAAAGCGCTTGATCTCCCCGGACCAGTTGGTGTACTGCCGAGGGCTACTATTGTTACATAGAGCGATAAGGCTCTGGCCTCGCATTCCAATCCCCATCCGACCATCCAGACTTGGGTTTGGCATGATTTCCCCAAATCACTCCAGGTGAATACCGGGATGACACGTTTAAAAGGTCATGGCCGTGTCCTTTCCCGTCTCGAATCACCTCGATGTCGACGAGACGTAAAGCCATAAGCAAAGGTTCTGTTGTACGGCCCCAATGACTCTTCAAAGGCGATTTTCCCTCTGTTTGGTCAGGGACAGATCGTTGATATTGATCTTATTGTTTCTGACATCACAGGCGTTTGTTCACGTGTTCTGGGAACTCGTCGATCAGGGAAAAAAGTTGGGTCTATCGTTATAATTCTGTTTGTATAATCTTATAATGACCGCCCCGTTGGCTCAGTTGGTTGTTTTTATTTATTTATTTACTCATGGTTTTACACCTCATCAACGTCGAGGTCATTAGAGACAGGGTGCTACTGGGAACAAGGAACAGGAAGGAATTCGACCATGGCCTTTTGAAGGAAGCATCCAGACATTCACCTGGAGCGATTTGGGGAAACCATGGAAAACCCAAATCTGGATGCCCGGACGGGTATTCGAACCGGTGTCCTCCCGAATGCGAGGCCAGAGCGTTAATCGCTCAGCCATCACGCTCAGTAGTTGGCTGCGGCACTGTAATTGTGAATCGGGGTTAGCTGTTTCGTTGCTTATTGCTGGAAGAAACTTTCATCATCGGGACATGGGTAGGAGAGGTAGTGATACACAATTACTTATCAGAAGATTTTGCAGTAAAGTCCTGGGTTAAATCCCAAATCTCTTCCCCAGTGCTTATGGACTGAGGGCATACGACACCGTTGCTGGTGATCCGTTGGATGGGGACGTTAAGCCTGGCAGCCTCTTTTTGACTTTCTGAAGGTAGGCTTCGATGGGCCGGCACAAGGTTTCACTCTTTCCCTCCTTTTTTTTAATCTCTCATAAACAACACAAACAACACTGAAAATGCACGCTATCATAGACATCCACAATTACTAACGCTATCAGACTGGGGACTGCGACGGGAAACCACCGTGGAATAGTGAACAATCCCCATGGTGACCGCCTACGCCCGTACACGAGTAACGCGTTTATAGAAGAAGAATCTCAAAATATTTCCTAAGGGCACGTCAATTGCAAAGCCTAAACCCCAGGCTTATGGCTGTCGAAGATCCTCCAACTTAACACGCTCGCAAATATGTGAATAAAAACCAAACGGTCGAAACAAACACTTCTTAATAAGAACTCGTGTCTGTTTTCGTGAGACGAAACCAGACACGGAACCAGCTTTTTTGAATAACTGCCCGGTGAATGGTATCTGTCACCGGTCTTTCAAACATTGCGCTAGAAGAAATTCACGAGCTTTCTTTCACTGACAGGTATAGAAGCATTAATTTGTTACTAGTCACTTGCTGGATGTTTGAGTGTGTCCCATCTTCCCATAAATGCTACATTACATTGTGTGTGAAAACAATTGAGCAATCATACAACCTTGGAGACTAAAATTCCGTTGCATAAAACGAAAAACGTTAAATTTGGCTTTTTGACTGACCGGCCTAACGTCACTATATCTTATATCTTTAAACGAGCAATTCTTGTATATATATATCTTATATATAAAATTCTCGTGTCACAATTTTCGTTCCCATACTCCTCCGAAACGGCTTGACCGATTCTCATGAAATTTTGTGAACGTATTGAGTAGGTCTGAGAATCGGCCAACATCCATTTTTCATCTCCCTAAATGTTAAGGGTAGTCCACCCCTAATTTTTTTTTTTATTTTTTAGACAAAATTTTTATTTTTTATTTTTTTATGATGCAACATGCAAAAATACATACAATTCTAAATTTTCACCCTTCTACGATCAACCCTTATTTTTTAATAGCCATTTTAGTAATTCTTTTTGGATGCACCGGGTGGAACTGGCAAAACATTCGTTATTTCGCTAATTCTTGCTGGAATACGATCAAAAAATGGCATCGCATTGGCCGTTGCATCATCGGGCATTGCAGCAACTTTATTGGATGGAGGCAGAACAGCTCATTCAGTATTTAAGCTGCCACTAAATATTCAGAATAACCCTGACTCAGTATGCAACATTAAGAAACAATCGTCCATGGCCACCGTGCTGAAACTGTGTAAAAACATTCGCTTGAGGCGTTGAACAGGACATTGAAAGATATTAAAAACAACGACAAACTATTTGGCGGAACTCTGTTGGTCCTTTCAGGTGATTTCAAACAAACACTTCCAGTCATTCCACGTTCAACATACGCTGATGAGATCAACGCTTGCTTAATATCATCTCCATTGTGGCGTAATGTTGAAAAATTACAGCTAAAAGTAAATATGCGCGTTCAAATGCTTCAAGATCCATCCGCTGAAACATTTTCAAAACAACTCTTAGATATCGGTGATGGAAAAGTTGCTATAGATGAAAGTGGATACGTAAAATTACCGACCGATTTCTGCACAATCGCTGATTCGCAAGATACTCTCATTGAACAAATATTTCCCGATGTACACACACAGTACATAAATCATGAGTGGCTTGCAGAAAGAGCAATTTTAGCGGCAAAAGAAGTCGGTGAGCTGATATGGGAAAATATCAAATTCCTGCATCTGAGAGTGACGGTAATGATTGACCCAGTTCCTTTGCTTCCAGATAAGATTCAAGAATATGTAACCAAGTCCCTACTCGTGTATCTCAAATACACTAGTTTTGTGGATTGGAAATGAAAGGAACTCAATAACTTTGTGTAAATAGTAGTTCGACACATCCGGTAAATAATATGATAAAAAAGCTGAGTTCAGAGCCACTGGAGGATCGAAAGAAAATGGACAGAGGATGTCTCTGTATACGTGGGCGATAGACTTTGCATAGACATTCCATGAGGAAACAGAAGTAATGGTTGCAAGGGATGGGCGGATCATAATTACTAACTAGCACTTGATATTTGGTTTCTGGGAGTGAGAAATTTTTCTCTTGTAAATATTGGAATCAGCGTTAGGAAGAAGTTATAGACGAAGTATCTGAACCAGATCATTAAGGCTCAAAGAAATTTGTGAACAAGGCGTGGGAAGGCAATTCGGCCATGGCCATCTTAAGGAATCATTCCAGTTTTTGCCTGGCGATATTTGAGGAAACCGAAATTTGGATGGCCAGGACGGGAATCTAACGCAGGTCCTTCCGAATGCAAGCCTTGAAAATTATTATTCATCCACCGGACTCTGTCATAACAAAGATGAGATGGTTGAGCCAATGTTGTTACTGCGCCCACTGGGCGTCTGCAAAACATCAATAGTTTATATGGTATGCTTTTGGTCATAAAAACGAAACCATAGTACGATGATTTCTCTGTACCGTGAGACTTATTTATTAATACGGTTCCCGGAGTCCAACAAATTATATTTATTGAAAAACAAAGATCTTAATATCATGCGGTGTCGATTGCATACTTTTGTCACTTCCTGTATTGGCGAATAAAGATTTAACACTTTCACTTCTACCAGTTTATTTTTAAGTTCTAGGCTTAACCGAATTTTACTGAGATCTTCCCGGCACATGTCTACGATTAATACTAACATATTGTTGATATAAATAATCATTAGAAGACTGTTTATGACCGACTTTATCGTTATTCTTACGACAATTTAATTTTCACTCTATCGAAAGTAACGAAAACTACTGAGAAAGATGAATTTTGTGCTTTTTGCAACGGTATATTCTACATGAACAAAAAAATCTATATTCAATCATCACTTGGTGGAGATTAACGTCAGTAAATACGGCTAGTTTTTAATTCTTTACAGAACTTAAATTTGTGAAAATAAATTTAGCGAGCTTCATTTGGCACAACGTGCCGAGCAAAGAAGTTACAGAAATTAATTTGGCTGTAATTTTAAAAAATTCGTCGCATTTGATTTTAAATTAACTTACAAGCCATTGACACAGCAACAAGTTTGTTCTGGGATCAATTGAATCCTCATTAATACCAATATCGACTTTCCATAAGCTCAATTCATTTGAATAATGTAACATCACTTGCTTGTTTTGGCTTACAGAATCAGGTTAGCCAAACGCAGTGGCTCGTTTTGCTACGAGCGATTTGCTGTCCAATTGTATTCTCGTGTTTGAACTGCAGAGCGCGGCTACGTGTTCAGCCTACTGGTCTCTGAACACAGCGAATACTTGTTTTGCCTTCGATTCCGCTAAATGCTTTTTATTTGTACCGTACGGAGCGGAATATGATTTAAAAAGACAAATCTTGAGGTTATAAGCTACTGAGAGAACAAATAAAAAACTGGCTATGATGTATAAATGCTTCACTATTTTTTTAAATAATTTCTTATTCTGTGTGACCATACTGTAATATAAAACAGCATAATACAAGTCTATTGCTTACCCGTTGCGACACTGTATCACATACCGTTGTCGCATCTTGCGTTCTGTTTATCCATGCCTTATACTGTAAGCAGGTGTTGGAGGGATGGAAAACATGTCTGCTAATATGAGAAAGATAATTTTTGTTCAAATCTCCAACGTACTGAATACGTTACGAAATAACGTTATGTGTAAGTCTGTTCTATTTTACACTTTAAAACTGGTTTACTTATTAGAGAATATATGTGGAATAGTTGCATAAAATCTTCAGATTATGAAAGATAAATACCAGAAGCAAAATGCGTTTATCGAAAATAGATACATTTCTCATGACATAGAGCAAATTATATGCTATTCTTAAGCCCGAGTAAAGTCCGTTATAATAAATTTATCAGCCATTAAATTAGAAATATGCTTAATTTAGTTCTGTTCTGTAAAAGCTAGTTTACCAGAAGAAGAACAGAATATTCTTGCTAACTTTTACATGAAATAAAAACAGAATATTGTGGAACAATTTACATAACGATTTAATTAACCAATAATTTACTTTCATCGACACAGTCTACAGATTTATAACCATAAATAAATTTTGCTTATAAGCAATTCAATTTATGTGTCTTCACAAGAGCTTTCAGAATTTTGAAATGTCGGCAGTCAGCTCGCATTTACAACAAAGATTACAAAATACATTGCAAAAATATGGTACTGAAAGATGGTAATAAAAAATCTGTAAGTCATTAGCCAGGAGCATGTGTTTAGTGAATAGAATTTGGCTTATATAACTGAAATAACAACTACAGTAAGATATTTGTTTCTGATAGTACAGTATATACCAGGGGTGGCCAACCTGTGGCTCGCGAGCCGCTTGCGGCTCTTAGAAGGATTATTTGTGGCTCTCGATAAATTTACCCGAGTTCCCTTTTCATTTTTCTGTTATTATATCTTAAAAAATTATCGTTTCGTATGTGTTTCAAAATGTCTTTTAAATTACTCATAACAAATATGAAAAACTAAGTGCAACGTTGTAACAAATTTCATTTCCGTCCAAGTTAAGAATGATAGGACTCATAGAAAACTGCGCGAACGAACAATTCAAAAATTTCATTGAACAATTAAAGGACTAAGAACTCCCAAATTACATTAATTTCTTTTGTATTGTTAGATGGTTATCTAGCTACAACGTATTAAATCGATTTGTGGATTTGTTTGATGCGATAACTGCATTTCTAAAAGAAAAGGAAATAACCTATTCAAAATTAGACGATGACGAGTGGTTGCAAGACTTAATGTTTTTGACTAATGTCATGGAACATTTGCAAACACTGAATTTACAATTGCAGGGGAAAGATAGAATAATATCTGACCTCTCAAGGGTATATTTAGTTTTCAAACTAAATTAAAACTTTTTCAAAAGTACATTAAAAATAAAACATTTTGTCATTTTCCTCGAATTAAAAAAAATTGTTCCAATATTAAACAAGAAAAACTCAATGAGTATATAAAAAACCTAGAAGGAATATTGACGGAATTCCAAAATAGATTTCAAGACTTGATATATTTTAAATCGTCTCTTGATTTTTTTCTAAATCAATTTGAAATTAACATAATTCAAAGTGAGTTTTCAATTTCCAATGTAATTATGACCCAAAAAGCATCTGGAGAATTAGAATTAATAGAGATGCAAGAAGATCAAGCTCTACAATTAAAATATAAGTCGACGCCGATCACTGAATTTTGGAAATTTGTACCAGAATTGAAGTATCCTGAATTAAAAAAGGCTGCTTGTCGAATTATTTCAATATTCGGAACAACGTACTTATGTGAATCATTTTATTCCACTTTAAAATTCGTGAAATCCAAACACCGATCAGTATTAACTAACCAGCATCTCAAAGAATTACTGAGAAGTGCTGTCACCAATTATTCACCAAATTTTAAAGAATTATCAAGAGAAGTAAAATAAATGTGTTTAATTTTTAATATTTAAATTCAATACACATATTTTGTACTTTTATTCATATGTTATCAATAAATATAATTTTTGTAAAAAAAAAATTTAATGTATTTTTTGCATACTTTTTAAATACGTATTTAATTGCGGCTCTCGAAATATTTCAAATTTTGAAAAATGGCTCGGACTATCAAGGAGCTTGGCCACCCCTGGTATATACCAACAAGATTCTCAACAAGTTGCGCCCAATGGCATATACACCCAAGTAAACTTGTATGTTTGTTTGGCTGTCTGGACGTAAGGGGCACATGGGTCCGATAAAACCGCTAGTCAGCACACCGTTGTTTACTTAGTATAAAAGAAAAGAATTAAACATCGTCGCTTTTTAAGATGAGACAACGAAGATGGGAACCAAAATTCCTTTCCACGTTTCAGACTTCAGACTGAAGCAGGTGAGCCGAATTTTTTATTATTATTTGGCCAGAGCAGAAAGTGTCGTCGAAGATGTTGGTGGCGCACTAGCTTCTAGATTCAGAATTTTTTATATTATCATCATTAAAGATACAATTTATAGTATTAACTGCATGTGTTTTATATAGTTAATTAATCAGAAAAAACTCCTGATATAACGGGAACTATGCTGCTGACTGAAAATTCACAAACGAAGGAAATACAAGAAAATGTTAATTTGAGACAGGAAACTGTGCAATTTCTAACTCAGTTGGATATTTATAAACTATTAATGGACTGGATCGTAAGTTTTTTTTTTTTTTTTAATCTGTTAAAATTCTCTCTCGATTTCACTTTCCGAATGCAGTGCATTGCCGAAATATTGCAATGAAATCAGTTACGAATTCTCTGTTGATCTTACTAAACTTATGACTGCACTCAGTGTCTCTTGTCCGCTGTGGTTAAGTTTTTATGTGAGATATCTGAGTGTATGTCAGGCTCTATTGTAATTTGTACATTTTCACAGAATTTTCATAACCTAGTGTCTAGTGAGTATACGTAAATTATATTACTGTGTTTTTACGTATCAGCTGCGTTGAATTATTCTTAAGGAAGCTATAAAAGAACAGAGGCAAAATTTTTAACCTCAGTGGTATAAAAGCAAAACGGAAAAAACTATGCAAAAATTTAGTTGTCTTATCTCCACGTTTTGATTTTGCTAAAGAAGGTTTAATTATTCACTTCACAAAACAAGTATTTGGTAGTCATTTTGTAAATATCGTAATCCGAGTAACAATTATGCTTTATGTGTTCGGCTACCTGCAGTTTTGTACTGATTCTGAGATTATGTTTCTTAATATGCACGCAATTCATAAACACATACACCGTGTTTGGTTCTTTATCTCGTTTAAGTTCTGTAATTTTTTTTAAAATTCATCCAGATATTTGAGTTAGTAAATCTGCTAATGAAATTAAAATTTGTCTCAATGAAGACAAATAATTTCAGTTCTCATGGTTGCTTTTACTTGCGGTAAGGAGACTGTGTAGAGATCTTATAAGGACTATTTTGATAGAGGCGAAGGCAGCTTGGGTTTATACAGAAAGACGATGTTCGTTTCAAAATATAATCCCATATTACTTCTGTCCAATTATTTAACTTATTAAAATAAAAGAGAAAACTTTACAGAGATAATATTTGACACTAAGCACTATAATAAATTTGAGAAGGATTATTTATAACGCAAGGCTGCATAAAAATTACCGTATATTACTAAACAGAGATGTAAATGGTACAGACTGTCAAGGTCCGACCATCATGATTATACGATGTCAAGACGTCTTCAGATTCATGACTGAACTAACTGTTTCTGAAAGAGGGAGAACATATCAGTGATTATCTATAAAATATATACTAACTGTACTGAAAGTAATAGTAGCATTACAACAGAACCTGGGGCGAAAAAACTCATTGAAGAACCCGAGCGATATTCTTGTTAATTACACTTGCATTAGTGACCTTTTGATCTGTGAATCCTAGCAAGAGCTATCAACTGTGATCACAACACTCAGACTACGAATTCTCGTACTATCATTTCTCAAGATATGAGGTTGATTGCAGTGGTAGTGAAAACCTCGCGTCAGGATTAAAATATCACGTAATTAGTAACCCTGAAACTGACTCCAAAAATCTTCTACCAAAAAATTTCAAGTTGACGTATATATTTTTTTGTATCTTCTTTTGCAGTGATATTGATCATCGGGCGAAACTGCCTCTTTCTCCACCTATCCAAAACCAGTACTAACCTTCTGAAATTTGGATTAACTGCTTCGTTATAATGTCCTCTTCACATTGTACACTATCCATTTTCAGAAAAGTCGCAACAAATTAAATTAAAAATCCCGAAATATGAGCGTCACGCGCAGCTATTATATGCCTCCGGCGCTGCAAAATCAATGACAATCTCTTCACATTTTCACCGAGACTTGAGCAGTGCGATTTCGCAGTGCTACTTGCCATTCGGGAGGACCGGCGTCAAACCCGGTTCGGCCATCCTGACTGAGGTTTTCCGTGGTTTTCCTCAGTCACTCTAGGCGAATGCTGGGATGGTTCCCTTCAAGGCCACGGTGGACCTTCCATCCCCCTTCCCTCCCCGTAGTGTAGCAGGCTGGAAAGAGTCTCCGTGACTCTCCAGCAGCCCAGCCCGCCTCCCAGCCTTCAGCTAGGAGGAATGAAATTGCAAAAAAAAAAAAAAAAAAAAAAAAAAAAAAAAAATAATTGTTTCAGACGTTGGTTAAATCCTTTGTTGTAATGTTTTATTTCCGTTTCAGCTTCCCTCCATTGTAAAAAGTCGCTCGAAATCTTTATATCGATTCAAGAAACTGGTGACAACCGATTGCTTCCGTTGTAAAGAAATTAGCCATTTCCGAGATGGACGCAGCAGAACAAATGTTTCTTATTTTTTTATCTCTTGGTCCAGGCCGCATATCAACCTAACCACGACGTCTATGACAAAACGAAACTTTTTAGTTTGGTATGATCACTGTACCGATAATTTTTGTGTAATTTTTGCAGTGCTGGTAACAATATGCGGTTGCGCAGCGGCATTTCGGCATTTTTAATTTAAAATTAAATGAAATATTCACAGAAGTTCAGCCGGATAGCGTCGTAAAAGACAACGTTTCGACAGCTGGCTCTGCTGTCTTCATCAGGTCTACTGCTTCAGATATTGCTACCCGAAAAACACAAACTATTTTCTCTGATGAAGACAGCAGAGCTGGTTGTCGAAACGTTGTCTTTTTACGACGCTATCCGGCTGAACTCCTGTGAATATTTCATTTCATCAGTACGCCGGCAACGTCTCCACTCACATGTCTTTGATTTAATTTGTGGCGACTTTTCCGAAAAAAGAGAGTAAAATGTGAAGAGGACATCGTTTGGAAGCAGTTAATCCAAATTTTAAAAGGTTAGTATCAGTTTCGAATGGGCGGAGAAAGAGGTACTGGATTAGCGGCAAAACGTATTAAAAAAGTAATTTTTTGAGTAGATATTTATAAACTGAAAAAGTTAATCGGGTGTCATGCAGGTATTTATTTTTACAATTCGACGGAGATGATATCTATAATCTGGTATTACAAGATTTAATTCTTTAATAAAAAAAGAAAAAAAATATTAGAACATACACTCACAAATTAATGTTTCTGGAAACGCTTTAGAAATATATAAAACACTTCCAACCGTTCGGAAAATTCAGGAAATGTTTTCATATCATAATTCAAAATTTTTATCAGCGTTGGACTCTGGTAAAGTCCCCGAAATTACCAGCAACGTCCGTTTAGTAGCTCGCACTTCAGTCTGAACATAAGGCGTTTAGTTTGATTAAAGAGGTGTAATCAAATCGCACACTGCTTAATGCGCTAAAAACTGAGAGGCGGTAAATGGATTATTAACTTCTTGAAGTTTGCACATACATTTAAGATTTCTTAAAGGCCTCAAATAATTAGTCTAATTTTAAACCATACGGTGTCATCTTATCCAAGGTAACGTTGGAATTTTCTTGACATCTTGCTTCGTTACCTAGGAAATGCTCAACTCCTATTGTTGGTAAGGTATAAAAGACGACCGAGGCTAAAATTGAGCATCTCTAATCTCGTGAGCGCCGTATCCTTCGTAGCATACTTCGTCTCGATCACACCAGTCCATCTGCTTTGGTTTACTCAATATGAAAACTAGAACCACTTCGGAATAGACTATTTTTGCTCAGACAGAAATATGGTCAACGCCTTCTTGCAAACCGCCCCGATCTCCTTACCTTACTCACTACGAAACTTATAAACCATAAACGCCCCAAGCAAAAGTATATATATCCTCCCCACATAATAGCCCTCTCCGTTTTAGAAGAATGCAGTGATGAAGACACCAGAAAACATTTCTCACATCTAATATCGCAGGCACTGCCCAAACATTGCAGTCCATTTATACCGAATATTTCTAAGCATTAATAGTCTACAACCATTACCAATGCAGCAAGGGTTACTGTATATATTTTGATATATACAAAGAACAAGTACAGTCCCAAAATCAATTCTCAACCATCTTTTCATCTCATCGTCATTAATATTCCTAAAAATTATAGTCAATGTTATTATTTATAGTAAACTGTTAACTATCACAAAAATTCTGTTATTAAAATCACTAAAAATTCTGTATCAATGACTGCTGAAAGCTGTTTCAATTATTAAGTTTTTAAACACCTTCATCATCAAAAGTTCTGCTTGATGTTAAATTGTTAATTGCTGCTACTTTTCTAAAGCTGTTAAATGTGTCCTTTTTTATTTTACAATATAAAAAATATGTAAATACTGTTACTTCTAAAAACTTTACTGTCTGTTATAATTGCTACCATTTTAATTAATAAAAACTCTTGGGAGCATAAGGTATCAAAAGCCGAAAAGGGCAATTGTTATGCCCTTCAACGGCTCGCCCCTGGCCCTCAGTTGGGGGAATGAAAGGTAAAAAAAAAAAAAAAAAAAAATCTGAACGCAGTCTATACACAGATGGACGCGGAGAGGACGTAGCAACAGGCAGCAGCAGGTAAATAGTACAGGTAAGTATGCTCAAGATAATTATAGATAATGGAAGGGGGCTTTGAAGGAATGGTGAAGGTGGAAGCTATGCATTGATACGAGAGATCTTCGGCAGCGCCTGTGATGTCAGAAGCGGTATAGGCGTCAACGGTGACAACAGAAGAGCATCTTGAGATCGGATTCACAATGTATAACTCTACTATGGATTCTGGCGCCGACCAGCCTGAATGTGGTTTTTGGGCTTGATATGTTTGAACTGACGTCACGCTAAAGCTATTAAACTGATTTTTCGCAGTTTGAAAAATTAATATCAGTCAGAGATTCATTTTTGTTGGTTTTATCTAAGGACGGAGCTGACGATCTGATCGAAACATTAATGAAGAATACATATCACGTTATCCTAACATCTATCGATCTATAAGTATCGAGCATTAATATTTTTGAAAGCTTATAAGGTTATCCCTTAACAAATTGTATCAAAATGTACGTAAACTACCACCTTAGGTTACCTTTTGCTAAAAATACAATAAGTTCTTCTTTTAACTTTTTTTTACGATTTATATATCTTCTAGCAGCAGTTATTCTTTTACCTACTTGAAATTTCTTTATCTCCTTCTAGCAGATGTGTTCAGTCTGCCAGTAAAGGCCCCTGCCAGGCAGACCTCACACACAACGCGCCTGCACGCCGGGATACATATACGACTCCAAACAGGCGCAGAGACATCAAAACAAACCAGGAAAACAAATAGAATCATCTAGAAGCTAAGTGGGACTATTTCTTACAGAGGTCGCCGTACTACCACACAACGGAATTCCTGCGCCAGGCCGCCTATATAAGCGTAGCCGGCCGCTCCACCGCCAGTTCCGGCCTGACCGCGGAACCAGCTTCAACTACAGAAGACCACCGGAAGTTCGCGAGAAGTAGAAGCCGTCTCTCTCTACCCCGGATCAGGACCGGCTAAATTTCTCGACGGTCATCCGCTAACTGTACCACATTTGTTATTGTTTACCAGTGTTTTGTGTACATAGTAATAAACCTCAAGGAACCATTAAGTGTAGTTCACTTCAAGATGGGGTAAATCTTGCGTCTTCTATCGTATCTTAGAATCCGTCTAGTGTATATTCTCCCTTATATATCATTAGATGTACTCCATTCACCTGTATGGAATCGTACTTAACCTTGTCTGTTGTTTACGTTAATTGATCATTCAGCTATTTAATCAGTATTATTCACTTCGGTATGCACTTTCAAACACTCATTACTTACGACGTCATAGATGTCCGTACGTATTAACACATTTCTACGTATTACATTACAATTCCTCGCGGTCACAGATGACTCAATCTTTATTTAAGCATGACACTCCTGAAGGTCAATATTTCTTCAAGTCGCCTTTATATCTTCTTTAACCATCAACAGTTCAATCACGACGTTTTCTCGATTATTGTTTCTCTTCTCGCCTCTGCTCGACTCTTCTTTATTGCTGGATATCCTGTCACACTACTCTTTGGCTGTCATAAACCCTCCGGCACAACATCATTAGCAATCGTTTACACAGTAATTATTACACTCATAATAATAAACGACCAGTATTTTCTACTTGCCGTTATTTAGCTGCGCGTCCCTTACAAGCGTAAATAACAGAAACGTTTGAATCATTCGTAAGAAACATACAGTCCAATGCAGTGCAGTGATGTGATAATCACTAGTGAAATAACCATATGGAAAATGAATCACTTCTCACAAAGAAAGCAAAAATCACTGTTGCTGACAGTGGAGCATAAGTAAATACAATAAACCGAAACGTGAGAACCCGCTGAAGATGCTTCTGCAATTGAGGAAAATGATTCACTACGTCCAGATGTTTCCACTCCCTCCTAAGTGAGTCCGCCAGTCAAATTGTTTTGAAAATTACCACCATCATTGACGTGTATTGATCGAAACGATTAATAATTTTTCTAGAATATAAACAGCCTTAAAATAGAATTAAAATAACCAGAATCTGCCAACAATACGTTTGTACTCTGCTAGCTGTTAATACTTGATTCCTGACGTTCCAGTACATAAGTATCTGATTAAAAATGTAGTAGTAATCTTTTTCCACCATGATTGTGTTTCAAAAACCAGTTTTGCTATCAAGGATTAAAATAACATTATTTTTTCAGAATTAAATCTTAAAGAAAATCATTTTTATCCTAGAAAACTGTCCAATTGCGTTACGGTCCAGAACCGGACATGACTGACAGGAGGATTCAGATAACTGACTTCTTATGCCTAGAATCTCTAGAATCATTCGCCCTGATTGTACGGCCATTTCAGAGTGTAGCGTATACGTTACGCCTGCAGAAGCGTTCATATGATATCCCGCTGTGGTAGACTGAGTATATGGTAGCCGATACGCAAGGCGCCGTTTTGAAGTCAGAGCACGTGGTAGTGTCCGAATTTTTTAGTCAGTGTGTCTGCAGTGGTAACAGTTTATACGAAGTTTAATATTTATTTGTACCTAACTTTGGATTTAGTGTCATCATACCAGCAGTATCTACAAACTGTTCATACGAATTTATTTAATTGTAACAATGTGCGCACCGGCTCTTTATAAACGAAAATGAAAGAAGAGCTGAATATTAAACACCATGTGGCAAAAAAGTTGAAGTTCTAAAGCCCTCAATTATACATTACATCTTATATATTCATTTGGACTCTTCATAACACAACTACTAGAATGGTGAGAATAGCATGTGATGTCTGAATTATGATTCGCCTTACATGTATTACATTATTTCTTCCAAATTCATTTCCTATCGGAGCATTCAAATATTTCTTGATATATCGGAGTATCAGTTAATTAAAGTTCTAGTCTGATATACCATGCAAAGAAACTGAATAATTTAAAAAAAGCAGGAAACCGGAAGTGAAGGATGCAACCTGTGGAGACATACTGTATGTTACACTGACGTCACAAATGTCATGCTACATCCTTCTAATAACGTGTGAGTATTCTGTGGCTCCGCTATTACATAGCTCGTTCATCGGTCATAACATACGAAATTGGTCTCCATATGCTGTTTCATCATTTTTAAGTACCCCATAACCAAGAAATGAATTAATCAGTACTAATAGAAGGCTAAGCTTGGTCGGAGTATAGTCGGTGTCGGCCCTTCGATACCGCAATAATTGCAGCCAGAGATGTTGCTGCAAAATTGGGATTATTATAATTATTTGATAACGATTCTATTTAGTTAACAACCGCGAAGACTTGCAATGTGCGAAACAGAACACTGAAAACAGAATGTAATACGTTTAAATTTAGAAACTAACTAGCTGCTGCCCACGATTTCGTTCGTATTTGTAAAGAATTTTGATTAATAGCTACTGATATGCAACCACCATGGAGCACAATGGGAGACTCGCAGCTAATACCACACACAAACAACAGCGATCTGCGCAAGGTGAAATATAGGAACCCACACGTCTTTGGTAGAAATAGGAAAATGCCCTAGATCAACCACCATACCTCCGATAGCTACATAGCTACCGACACCTAATTACAATAGTGCACGATGAGAGACTCGAGGCCACTATCGCACACAAACACCAGTGGTCATCACTATGTAGTTGTGGCAGCAAAGTGAAATATATGGATACACTTTGGTCGAAATATGAAAATGTTCCAGATCGACCACTTTCAACCACCATATCTCCCCACCCTCACATCTGCCGGCATTTGGCTCACGTTGTGCACGATGGGAAACTCCATGGTAACCATACATAAACACCAGTGGTTCGTGCTAGTTAGTGGAGGCAGCAGAGTGAAATATAGGGACACACACGTCTATTTTATATATCGCTCATTTGCTGCAACAACGTCATAACTCAAAAATCACCAATTTTGAGATAGTACCATAGGGATGATTCTAAAGATGTGAACTTTTAACTGGTAGAGTGTCACTTTTGAGCTTTCAAGATTCCCGGCGGGATGGCGGTATTGTCGATTTGGCTTAACTACGTTTCCTCCATTGTGTTAGTTGCAACAGTGTCTTATCTCAGTTGTGATCCAGCTGTTATACAGCAAACATTGTTCGTTTCTCTAGAACAGCGACATATTTCGTGTTGTGACGATATAACTGCAAAGGTAAGACCACTTTCCATCTTTCTCTTTATTATGAACAATGTATTATTTTAAGATGTGACGTTATGCACATAAGAATTAGGAAGGTTCTGTTTGACTTGTGTAGTGATGTGACGTTCTTGCAAAGAAGTACCGTGTTTATTGCCGTACTATTCGATTTTAAGACGTTGTTACAAAGAAAAGTATTTGCATCCTTATCATCAGTTGTAGAATTATGTAACATTATGACACTCTTGTACTAACAGTCTTTCATATTCATGTTTCACACTGTATTATTTCTAATTATGTCAATATTGTTGCAATAATTTATTGTAAACTAATAATGTATAACCATCGAATGGACTTGTGACAGTTACTACAGGGTGAGTCAAAAGTCGCAGTACACCCTTTTATTTCAAAAACTCTGCAGGAATTGGGAAACCAGAATATTCCAGTAAGGTATTAGTGAGGTGGTCTATCTTTTACGGTATGTACCGAACATGGGCGCCATCTTGAAATCGGCCATCTTGAATCTAAGTCAATTTTTTTAAATGGAAAGGGGGTCGTTTGACACATCAAATAACATCAGAATTTTCTCACAAGTTCATTCCTGTAAACAGATTTGAAATAGCAGTTGCGGTTCAAAAGTTACGTAGCTTTTTTGTTGCAGATAACTGAAGATGGCTTTGACCAAGGAGGAGAGAATTGAAATAATTTTGATGTCTGGAGAACGAAGTTTCCGTGTCATAGCTGCAGATTTTAACAACCGTGGTTGTGACGGTTAACTTCACCACTGACACAAAAGTTTGCCTCATCACTGAACAAGATGCTTTGTGCAAAGAGGGATCCTCTGAGGCCCACGTGCAAAACTGTCTGGGTCATCCTCTGCTAGGTGCTGGAGTAACTGAATCTTGAATGGATACCATCGATGGGCATGAAGGATTCGTATGATCGATGACTGGCTGATTCCACATTCTGCTGACAAACGTCGTGTGCTGCGTTGTGGGCTCTTCACGAAGGACGCCAAAACCATTGTTGAGGTTGTATCGTCAATAGCACTTTTTGGACGGCCACTCCGTGCCTTGTCAGCCACAGTCCCAGTTTCTCGGAATTTGAAAATTAAGCACCTGACAGTGTTGTGTGAAATTGGAGGTCTTTCTGCGTGCCGGTTGTTAAAATCTGCAGCTATGACACGGAAACTTCGTTCTCCAGACATCAAAATGATTTCAATTCTCTCCTCCTTGGTCAAAGCCATCTTCAGTTATCTGCAACAAAAAAAGCTACGTAACTTTTGAACCGCAACTGCTATTTCAAATCTGCTTACAGGAATGAACTTGTGAGAAAATTCTGATGTTATTTGATGTGTAACACTACCCCCTTTCCATTTAAAAAAATTGACTTAGATTCAAGATGGCCGATTTCAAGATGGCGCCCATGTTCGGTACATACCGTAAAAGATAGACCACCTCACCAATACCTTACTGGAATATTCAGGTTTCCCAATTCCTGCTGAGTTTTTGAAATAAAAGGGTGTACTGCGACTTTTGACTCACCCTGTATTAATGAGTTCGTATTGTTTACTTCGTAGTATAATTTTATTCCCAGAGAGAGGATCATGCAATCAAATGGTCGAGGAGTGAAAATGTTGTTAAAAGGAAACACGAAAGAATGGAAAATTAAGGCTCCATCTGCAGAACTGATTACAAATTCGTCCTCTGGTGAAGACCCTTCAAATGAAACTGGTATGTTAATATATTTTATTTCTATTTGTCAAACTTATATCCAACTTGATATATTTTGTCAGTTGATTTTTTAAATAAATCATACTTATCTCTACTATTATGTTAAATTATATTTTGTGTTAATGAGTTCTATATTACAATGCAGCATTATTATTTTTTTAAGGAAATGTATTACATGCAGCCAATCAATCAGTAACGAGATTGGAAATGATTAGTAATACTTCTGGAAGCTCATCTACTGGATCGACATCAAGTTCTTCATCACACTCAAATTCATCTTCCGAAGATAATGACGATTTAATTTTTGATACTACGTACATGCCGCCCAACGTTAGCAGTGATAGCGACGGTGATTGTGAAGCCAGTTCCAACGCTAGTTCTTGTGATACCAATAATGGCGATATCGAAACTCCTTCAACTACTAGTGCGTCTCTTGAATCCACTCAGAACACATCCAGTTTTTCCAGCACGCCTAGTTCGATTATCTTAACAAGTCCACTTAAGAAAGGAGTGAAGCGTAAAAGAAACGAGAAAACCTGGATAAGGAATCTTAATAAGAAGTTAAGAAACAGTGGAAAGGCATATGAAATGCACACTGTAGGCAACAAGGTCCGAAAAGAGAGAAAAATGGGACCTCCATGTACGGAAAAGTGCAAGGTGAAATGTTCTATAAAGTTCACTGAAGAGGAAAGGATGCAGATTTTTACTTCATATTGGAACTTGGATGATTTAGAAAAACAACGACAATTTATTGCGAATAACATGGAACCCGTTCAACCAAGATATCAGTATGTGCGTGTTGGTGGTACCAGGAAGAGAAGAGAGAGTAATAATGCCTTCTATTTCCACATTAACGGTCAAAAAGTCCGAGTGTGCAAATTATTCTTCAAGAACACATTAGATATAAATGATCGGCCTATTCGGACTGTGCAAGAGAAAAGAAACAAGTTGGCAACAGTTCTTCTAGAGGAAGATCGCAGAGGGAAGCATGGAAAACAAAAGAAACTTGATGTTGATTTAAAGGAAGGGGTAAACAATTTTCTCGAGAAAATTCCAAAAATAGAAAGCCATTACACGCGAGCCAATACTAGTAAACATTTTATAGACGGGAGCAAATCCATTGCGGATCTTCACCGAGATAACATAACCGATTGTAAAGAAAAAAACATTCCTTTTGTAAACTACGTTATGTTTTATTGGATGTTTACAGAGGATTTTAATATTTCATTCTTTACTCCAAAAAAAAGACTTATGTGAAACGTGTTGTGCCTATGAAAATGCTGAGGGGGAAGAAAAAGAGAAGAAAAAGGAATGTTATGATCAGCATTTAGTAGAGAAAGAATTGTCCATAAAGGAAAAGAACTGTGATAAGGAGGAACTCAATTTTGCAGTGGCAGTGTATGACTTACAAGGCGTTATGCAAATTCCCAAAGGCGATGTCTCAGTGTTTTACTATAAGTCTAAATTAAATGTATTCAATTTTACAATTTACGATCTGAAAAGTAACGAATGCGAATGTTTTGTTTGGGATGAATCCAATGGATACAGAGGAGTTAACGAATTGGGTACCTGCGTTCTTCGTTATTTGAATAAAAGAGTTGCTTCAGGCGATAAAGACTTCATATTTTACTCTGACAACTGTGCGGTCCAACAAAAAAATAAGTTCATGATCGCACTCTACCTCAATGCTGTATCTAATCTCAGTGTAAATAGCATCACCCCTAAGTACCTGATCAAAGGCCACACCCAAAACGAGGGAGATTCGGCGCATTCATTAATTGAGCGCCAAGTGAAACGACAGCTGAAGAGTGGACCAATGTACACGACGGAGTCATTCATTACTGCAATCCGTAATGCTAAAAAAAATGGAAAGCCATTCAACGTTACGGAACTGTGCTTCGAAGATTTTTTCAATATCAAAGCTTTAGCAACTGAAATGGGACCCCTGAATATGTCACAGATAAAAATGGGTACAGTGAAGATTCTTCGTGTGGAACGCGAATCGCCAACTTCCTTATTTTATAAAAGATCTTATAAGGATGCCAACTTTAATGTGGCAAATATCATTAGACAGAAAAAGATAAAGGATGATATTACACTGACACGGATATTTAACACAAAGCCTAATTTAGCGAATAACAAGAAAAAGGACCTTCTTGAACTTATTCAGAAAAATCACATACCTAAATTTTATAAACCATTTTACGAGCTTTATTCTTGTATATCTATTTCTGTATAACTATTACAATCTTTATCATAAGTTAAATATTATTTAACTTGAAGATTTGTGCTTTTCCTTTTTGTACTTTGATTTAACACAATCATTTTGTTTATAACAATAAATAAATTATGCCATAGATATAATAATTGTTATTATTTCATACCCTTAACATGGTTGCATCGTTGTCATATTATTTTCAGTTCCTGGAAAAAATAACACTGGTCATAAGTAGAAATTTTTATTTAAATACCTTGTAATAACCCATTTTTATCAACAATAACGTCACAACTCTACTTATATCTCGTTAGAAAACTGATTTTAGCAGCAAGAATGTCATAAGTGAAATTGGGGGTGGTTTTCAGATTAATTAAGACAGTGTAGTGTGTATTTCGGCCACTAATTTACCTCCTCATCATAATCAGATATTACTCGACCAAATTGTGCCATTTTTTCATTTATTATCATAGTTTCCAAAGATTAATTCTATATTCAAAACTTCATATGTGTCTCCTGAAAAATTGCGATTTTTTAGTTATAACGTTGTTGCAGCAAATGAGCGATATATATTATTAGTTGCTTTTTGATTATTTAAATTCAATCGATATGTCGTCTAACATCACCTGTCCAAATCATTACTGAAACATAAGAACCATATTAGACAGGTCTTAAAAATTTAAGCTTATGAACGTTACGTAATAATGATTAAATTCAGCAAAGCAGCTGCGAGAAAATTCGTAACCAGAACATTCGGATCAACCCGATATTTTTTGCGGGCTCGCAAGGTAATTACATTCGAAGTAGATGCTTCGTCATTGTCATGGTAAATTCAAAGAAATTAACTACCAGAACTCTGCTTTCAACACTGTAATTTTTTGACCCGCAAAGAAGTTAGTAAGTCAATAACAACCGAGTTTTACTAATGTTGTTATGTAATAAAATACGAAATTGTTCTGAAACTGTATTAGACTCAGAATCCTTCACGATATTAAAACAGAATATATGTCGTGGGACACACGTGACAAGTGAGAACTTTAAAGAATTTAGTATCTTCGCTGGAATGCGCGGTGACTGCATATAGTCTCAGTGAACCGACTAACGTATAGTGCATGCAAGCCTCTATCGGCCCACAAGAATACAACTGAAATCGCAAAATGCTTATTGCTTATTCCAAGTTAACTGTAATAGAAAAGATATGTGTTTCCACGGAGTTTTTTTTTTGTAGAATTATAGTGCTCTACAATTCTTCCACGCATTGAATTGTTATAACTTCCAACGATTTAGCATGAAAGCGCGATGATGCCCAACTTTTTGTCTGCTTGGTTTACTAAATTCGTTAGTGCTGAGGACAATAGATTAATTTCCTTCTAAGAGAGCGGCTCTATATAACAGTGAAATCTGCATCAAATTTCGGGCAGGTAAAAACTAATTGCCAGATTTACCGTAAGTATTAATTTTTTGTGAAATGTATAGTTTTGAAACGTCCATCTGGCATCGTCATAAATTACTGCGAAAAAATACTGTTCAAAACGCAGTCAGATCGTCCGGTACGCGGTTCGAGATTCTTGCAACGTACATAATAGATTAATACAACAACGCAAGGTGTAGTACGGTGAATGGAACAGTTCCTCATTCAGATTAGCGGAATTGGTTTACCGAAGACGAATGCAGAGTGTGGTAATCCGGTAAGCAGTAGGCGTTGTGGGGGAATAATAATTTGTGTGGGTAAGGTTGTAAGCGTTCAAGTCACGCAGCAGGCGCCGGCCGCCGGTGAAAATTCTGTGTAGGCGGCGGTCGGCCGGAGATGGAATATTTGATGCTGGCCAACACAACAGCTTCTCCCAGGGCACTGTGCCTGCTGCATCTACGTCATCGCCACCAGGCGCTACACAAGTAGCGCTGTACTCATACGATATTTAAATTTACAGAAACGCAGACGATGTTTAGTACAAGACAGTGAAGTTAACACATAGATGTGGAAACCAAACACCGAATTAGCAAGCCCCAGACGATGTTTAGTGCAAGACAGTGAAGTTAACACATAGATGTGGAAACCAAACACCGAATTATCAAGCCCAGTATAGTTAGTGAGTAGCAACATTTGGGCTTGGCAGTCATGAGGACGCGGGTTTGATCTCCGTTCTAACCATCCAAGCTTCGGTTTTGCTTGGATTCCCGAAAACGCTACTCACCAATGCGGAGAGAGTTTCGTATGAAATTTGATTCCTGCTCATTGCGCACAATCTTCCACTGGCATTAATTACTTCGTCGTTGATGAGCTGAAAACAAAAATTTAAAAAACGAATTATAACACCTGAAGAAAATGGCAGTGAAATTAAAACAGAAACTTCTAAGCATGGATCTAGCTATTAGAAATCTCCAGAACAGAAATATATATATATATTTAAAAAAAAAATAGATCTTAGCTAGTCTTAGAAACTATTGATATAAATAATTGAAAATAATAATTTCTTGTTTTTTTCGGTATCATTTCGTATGAAAATAAATGATACGCTGGGAGATCCCTGATCACAAATCAATAATTTCTTGTTGTCTCAGTGACGTAGTAACAAAGTTGCTCCTTGCTGGTTACGCAATCTACATATTCGGAATCACCCTACGTTAACCCGATAATGCTACAAGGTAAAATGTACATACAATTTTACGTGAAATCTTAACCACAGAACCGTCCTAGTGTATTTCAGATTTCCAAAATGAATATGTTATAGTTCTGTGGAAATGTTAACGCTCTTTTAAACCGAGATTGGAATAATTACTTTTTATCCACATTTACACATTTTACTACAGCTACAACGCACCAGTTTTGTTGATAGAAGAAAAATTAAATTAGAGATAAGATTATTTGTAAGAAATGGTGATACATTATCCTTTGGCTTCATGAACTATCCTTAGATACGGTTGGAGTGATTTAATGAAACAATTGACACCTGAAATCTAAATGGTTGGATTGAAAATCTATTCTGGTACCTCCCAAAATCCAGATCTGGGTATTTTCACTAGATTTAATATTTTTTCTAGTAACCGCAAGTAAGAAAGAGGGCAGTATGCAGTGCAAGTTGGTCCATTGGCTATACTCCTAACAAACGGATCGTTAATTTTTTTTCTTAGTATAGCACTACAGACGAATAATTAGAATAATTTTTATGGTCCGTATTATACACCTCTAGGTATTTAGAATGGGACTACAATAAGTACAGTCTGGCATCTTTATTCGAGATCTTGCTAACAAAGTATGTGGTAGATGGCGATGCGAGCATAACGCCTAACCACTTTAGGACAGCTGAATTTCCTCCCTCAGACTCATTTGACAACAAACTGAATGCGTCTAGGGAGTCATTTTGGACTTTCAAATTAAAAAATAAAATCCCCAACTTTATAGTGTTATGAAAATCTCTTTGTCCTGTAAAAGTGATCGGGCGTTATACAAGAAGACTTAGACCCTAGGTAAAAGTGACAGTATATTATAGATGAAATGTAATGACTATATATAAAGACCCTTCAAATACTATAAGGACACAGGACATTAGTTATGGAATTTTGGGGAATTTCCACTATTTTTTAAAACCATATCACCACCACTGTTTTGATAAGATTTTGATTAATGAGATTTCTGTATTGCATACTAACTCAGTAAGAAGTTTCTTTCATCTTTTGTATTTTCACTTGGAACATGTTTAGAACATATTATTGACGTCTTCACATCTGGATGTACAGAACAATTCTGAGTAGAATGAAAAGAGGGGCAGAATCTATATATGCTGTAGGTCGTATCATCAACTACTTTAAAAAACCATGATTGTAGTTTTTGGTATGATACTTTGAAACATATCGCAGTGTCAACTCAATCGGTTATCAATGAAAGCAAACGTATGTCTTCATTAACGGAAGGTGCGTTTTCACTTCACTTTTTTATGTCTTAAATATTTGTTTATTTGGAAGCATTTACTCTAGAATAGCATCAGCAATTACAAGACATTCTTTTATTCATATTCCGTATACTACGTGAGAGTTCCAAATCTGAAAGTCAAGGTGACGCTTATAGGAACGTCTCATACATTTTAATGTATTCTCTACGTCCGACGACTCTACAAAACGTATTCACTTCTCAAACACCCAGCGTATAATGATATCAGGTGAGTCTTGTACAACGCACGTGTGCCTCCAATGAAACTTAGTGCCATCTGTATATACACTGGCGGAAAATAAAAGCGCAACACCCACACGGAGTTGTGATAATTCAATAGGCCTGGGGAAAAATCTTCTGGGTCACGAAGTTACGAAACACACATCCCTAGGAATAATACTCGAGGAAAACCCGCAAAAAATGTCCACAAACAACTGGAGAAATACTTGAATAAAGTAAGAGCAATTCTGAGATAGCACAGTTTCAGAAGCCTCAACATGGTCCAAAAATCATGGATGATAACTACCTGCATCCCAGGAAAAAGAAGCTACCTAACTCAGGTGTTACCAACGCTTGACCCCATTGCGGAAAATCTGCAAAAAGCCTTATGTTGGTTCTTATGTCAAAACGACATATTCAAGGTAAAATTTGAAACGCTAACCCGATCAAAAATAAAGGGAGGCCTGGAAGTCATCAATGTAAAATCCAGGTGCAAAGCTTTACTGATACACGCAATAGACAAGCTGAAAGACAACAAAGACTCCAGTTTCACAACTTCAGTCATAAGCACTACAAACCACAATGCACGAAAGCTCCAGTCTACATAGGAAATAGAGGGAAGAACTTAAACCAGCTCAAAACCTATTTTTTAGAAAAAAGTTATTTCGAAATGTGCTTAGATCCAGCTCCAACCAAAACAACAAGGGACATTTATAGTAGACTTTCACCAATAGCCGAAAGAAACAACATTGAATCAAAGTATCCGGGCACTAACTGGACCCATTTTTGGCGAACCATTTTTAACAAAAACCTTCCATCTGAGGTAATGTCTGCATGGTATAAAACAACTAACGAACTGATACCGACAAACGAAAAACTTTTCCGGATTCATCTCTCGGCAACTGACAGATGCCACAAATTCGGCAACACAGACACCCTTTTGCACCGCTTCTCGTGCGGCGAAACACAGCGCATTTGGATATGGCTGAAATCCAAGATAGCACAGCTGGACGGAACCACAACTTCATTACAAGAAATCCTCAGACCGGATAAGACCCGAAAACCAGCATGGAATCAAAATGCCGCAACATGGCTGCTAGGCCACACAGTGCTATATGTTTGTCAACATCACGATAAAGAATCCAACAGCTACATTTCCTTCATGGAGAGAGAATTCACTAAGGTGACCACTTCTCCCCGTTATGTCAGCTCATACGGCATCGCACTGCAGTCACTCGTAATGGGCGGACACCCAAGCATCACGTGACAACACACACAGGGGCGCCAATCCGGAAGAAGACCGCAGGAGAAGACTACTACAGCTGCCGAAGAAAACACAATTCACCGAACGACCACGCTGCAAGCTCACAAGAAGCGTACATTGTGAATGATCATCTTCACAGACTATAAGAAGCATGTATCTCGTATCTCACATCCAAGAAGTCTGTATCTTGCATCTTAAATCTTTGTATCTTGTACCACACTTTGATTTTGTATCTTGTACCTGGCATTGATACCTTGAATCATACAACTTGTATTTGCACCTAGTACCATACATCTTCGAATTTTGTAAACGATACCTAGCAAAGAAATTTAAAAAAAAAAAACGAAAATTGGCCCCAAGTATCCCCATATGAAAAGTATTAACTAATTAAAAATTGAAAGTTTTACGCGTAATAGTGTGAAATTTCGGGGCTATTTGTTATGCAAAATTACTATGTTTTTTTAGCTTGAAAGTGATGAACTGTGGGGTGTTACTTCACACTTTTTATCCACAAGTTCTTGTAACATTTCCAATTAGCGGTTTATTAATGTGTTTATCTGTGAGAGAACAAATCTTTATTCCGGCCTACCCTTAACAGACCGGTTATTAAAAGCACAGAAATCCAAAACTACGATACTACATTTTCCACTTATTCAGAATTTTCATTAAGGTAATAGCTGTTAACGGTTGAAGCAGTCCGCTCGCGGACGCTTCATATTTTATTAGTAAGACTATTGCAAAGTTGCATGGAATAGTGCTTTGTTTGGTTGGTCTGTGTCGCGGGAGAGCCCCTTGGCAGTGCAACCATCGCGGCACCCTTTGTAGTGAAGTGCAGATGTTTGCAGATGAGGTTAAAAGATAACAGAACCGCACATTCCTTTGTGAGTGAGTCCCCACCATGTAGAGGAGTAGTTGGGTGGAGTGCGTGAAAGACACAGTGATATGCTGTGCACGAGTGTGTGTCGTAATAAATTAAACCTCGTTATTGTTTATATTTTCTTGTGAAAACTTGGATAAATCCCGCCCACTTCTGCCGGTATTGGTGGATAGGGTTTGAGGAGAGCAAATGGAACTTTTGTGATAGAAAAACTGCTCATGGAACGAGTGGGGCTGTATCACGGAGTCGGTCACTCGTAAAGATTATGATATCACCGCGTGACCTACGACCGGACATTTGAAAAATCCCTCATCCTATCTAATGAGACCATGTGAATTCAGTGTTTGATCATATCAAGTGTTGATCCAATTTATTTGACACAGTACGTCGAATAAAAAACTGTGTGAGTTAGGTACGGACACTACAGGAGAAGCTCGAAGGACGAGGCTACGCTTCCCAGCGACGACTGTAATCATATGGTAAAAATAAAGAATCTTTTACCCGCAAGGACAAACTAACTCTGAATGTGGTGCATTTGAGGATCCCGTAAACGATACCCGTGACTCCCATCATAGAGACAGAACTCATGTTTTCTGAGTGTCAACTGAGCTAGCGGCAGTTTTTTTTATGTGTGTTAATGGTCTGCAATGCCATTTTCATGTAATGAGTCTATAGTATGTGAATAATATGCAGACTTTTTTGTATTTGTTTTGGAATAATCGACATTATCTTCGTTTGATTTTCTTAATAATAATAAATGTAGGTTGCTTTGTCTTGAAAGTAATGTTATCTTATGTGGCGATTATAATTCCCGTGAAAATAATTGTATTTTAATGTTGGATTGCTCAAGTTAATTTTTCCATGGCGCCCAGGCAATATTCTAGGAAGGGAATGCCATGTACAATATTAATAAATTGAGAACGATAATAACAGGTGGCAACAATCCTACACGACGGGTTCACCACACGATCATTGGCTTTTCTTTTCCTACCAATAAATTAGAAAGTTCTATAGCTCTTTTTTAAAGTTTTTGATGTCCATTACTGCATTTATTTTTACCGTAAGTACAATTTTTAATTGTTCAGCGTCAGTGAATACTAATTCTTATTACAGTAAATCGTCGGTTACAGAATTCAGTGAAGATGTCACACAGACAACATTCGTATTGAGTGTCATTACATCTAATCAGTGGCGGATCAAGGGGGGGGGGCTAGGGGGCTCAAGCCCCCCACCCAAAAGTTTCTAGGTCCATCTCCAACATTGTAAATTTGCAGACCTTTTTTTTTTTAGCTCTACGGATTGGAGGCCCAAGGAGGCTATAAATACTACCCTTTACCCGCCTCAAGCCCCCCTCAAAGCCAAAATCCACTGAAGGCAAGCCCCCCACAACCGAAATCCACTCGTGCCAAGCCCCCCCCCCCCCCCAAACCAAAGTCCGATCAAGCCCCTCCCAAACCAAAATCCTGGATCTGATGGAATGATAGAACATCATTTCGTTTCTGTCTCTGATTTAAAATGTATGCCTTACTATTAGGTTCCATACATTTGAAATGAAAGACCAAATACGGATTCACTATTTCTCCGTCCGTCTGATTGTCTGTCAGTCCGCTTGTCACAATACTCATAACATGTGGACTCTTCAACTGGGAAAATTAGAATTGCGCTTGCTTTAGTTATAATTAATATTAAAACGATCATAACAAAAATACTTACATAGGGCCGACATGATCGCGGTTGTAGGCGATTTCCAGCAACCATCAAGGCAAATGCTGGGACGGACCACAATCTCCGCCTCATAAACTACACATTTCACAAACAAAAATACACATATTATACAGAGAGCATAATTACTTAGTTCGTAGATAGATGGCAATACAACATTCCTCCAATAGTGTAAATTAGTGATCGCCCAGTGGTCGAAATTCGGTCGAAACGCATTCTTCTTCCATTGACTAATGCTTTCTTTGTATTTAAGTTTATTATAAGTAAAACGATCAATTAACTTTCAATACTAACTTATGTGGTGGAAAACGACTAATACTTAAAGAATTCAAAAACTCAGTTCGATAGTTATTCATTTCATTGTCGTCATCACAAATTATTCTATGGTAGCTATGATATGTTTTCTGTTCATCTGGCATTTGATTAAGTATTTCAATACTACTTAAAATGCAATCATCATTTTTGGTACTAAAATAACTGACTTCCATAAGTTATTCCAGAGTAGGTTTTCAGAAATATTTCCATACACCTCATTAATAATATTATTGTCATCTCCTATTAATTGCTTAGATATTTAAATAACATTTTCACCAAATTGAGGGAATTTTGGTGTCTCATCATTAACAATGTTTTTCAAGAATCCTATAAATTCGGTTTCACTTGGTATGGCTCTCATGTTTTGAATAAATGTTCCGTTATTATAATAAATAAATTTATGCAATCTCGTAACACAATTTTCAATTAAACTTGCACGTGATCCAAGTAGGTCTGGTAAGATTTGCCGAAAATCACCTTACAGAAGTATCGTCTTCCTCCAAATGGTTTATGTTTATCATTTTAATCTCACAGATGAAATAATCTATGTATTAGTTTCAACACTTGTGATGTGCACATAGGAATTTCGTCAATAGCTATCAATGACGATGAATTTTTGTAACGTCCATAACTGGTATTTACGGTAATATTTGCTACAAAAAAATGGGTACAGTGTTAAGTTCTACCTGCAAGTAATAGAGTTGAAGCTAAGCAACTGAACGCTGTTGCAATTGGATTAGATTACGCTGTTCATTATTTGCAATTTCGTAATGCTTACAAGACAGAAACTTTTTTCTATTGGATCAATCAAAACACGCGGTAACTGGCAAACCATGTTCTTAACATTGCAAATTATGAAAATTCAAAACGTCTTCAATTTCTAATAGAGCTCTATCAAAGGATACTTCATCGTTGTAATCACGCAAAAAATCTTCACTAATAAATACTTTAAATTAACTCTACAAACGTCAATGTATTGTCTGGCACATTTAATGCACAAATGTAACCGAATAAATTTCTCAAGTTTTTTTTTTTTGGTGAATGTAATTCACTTGAAGCAATGCCGCGAGCATGACAAGCTTAACCAAAGTTTAAACTTTTAAATAGTAAAATGTGCAGAATTTTTTTAGCTAACAATCCAAATTACTTTCTTTTTACTGGCAGGAACTATCAGGCGAGAGTGAAGTCAAGTCAAATTATCCATTAGGATGCCAAATTCTCTATAATCTAGAAAATACTCCTTTTCGAAATTCATTTTTTTTTTTTAAATCCCTACTCTCTGCGACTGTTTTGTTGGGCCAAATACCACAGAGTATCTTAATGCTGGGAATGCACGTCAGGAAGTTGGCTCCGATCCGATCCGACTTCACGCACACACAGGCGCAATTAATGTACTTGTGACACATATTATATATACACTTCTCCATATAAATTTTACTAAAATAATATATATAGATACTCCAGATCTGAAAAAAATCCGGTCGTTATGTAAAATAATTTTGTCAACTGACTAACTTTTTTTATTCGTATATTTCATAGACATCTTCTCAAAACTTGTAAAGAACTTTATTTAAAAATTATTTGCTACAAAATAAGTGTATAAACAATGACACTCAGTCACTCCAGTGTGGTAGCGTGCGTTAAGGCGCAGAGAGGTAGAACGGGAGAAGGATCGAGTCCTGTTCTCCGCGCACTGGCCGTCGTGATAGCTCTGTTTAAGCGGTCTCCCGAAGTCATCAAAACGAATGCTGGAACGGTCTCCAATTTACTGCTCTTAAACGACACATTTCAGAAACAAAAATACACTTATCACACAGCACATACTTACACGTTTCGCGTACAGCATTACTTCAATAGGGTAACGCTCCAGATTTGACAAATCTGATTCTATCACGAATAGGGTACATATCCTACAACTCTCATAATTACACACAAGCCAAGAAGCAAGATAGCCAGAACACCAAGCAAGCCAAGAAATAAAAAAGCCGGATCACCAAGAAATATCTCCGAAGGAAGAATCCGACAACGACCGCTATCGACCAATGCTACAGGTGCCAGGGATTCTGGACAAGACCGCGCGACGCGATACCAACTTGCGCTAACTGCGCCGCGAACCACGCGGCCAGCTACGGGGGCTGCCCACTGAGGTGGAAGCTGCAAGCTGCCATCAACAGGAGCCGCCCCCAAACCAGCACAGCAAAGATCAGGGCACCACCAAGATCGACAAAGGATAAGACCACCCACGGCCACCTGACCAATCATAACCACCTGACCAGACACGAAGAGCATCAACACAACCACAACCACCGCTGTCAATGCCAGCCACATGAAAATCAACTAGGGATGGTCGTACAACTGCTGACGCAGTTGTTATCTACGCTCATCCCCACCAGGCGATAAGAATAAGCAAGGGTTTCCGTCATAGGTCATTATACAATGACCAAAGCCGGGTTTTTCCCTAATGAGTATATTAATGATCCCAAAACCAACCATATAATCCAGTAGATAGAGTTACAGACGGTAGCGGGGCTACATAACGAAGCGAAAAAAAAATTCTCACCGGACTCCTGTGCATAGATGCCAATGTCTTATGGTACTACAGGACCGTTAAGGAAAATGAAATATTCAGTTTGTATAAGGAACACTTAGCTGGCGGATTTATTGGGGAATGAGTGAAGCACATGCAATTTTCATAAGGTGGAAGTTACTGATTTCTGCCTGCTCGTTGTAGAGAAATAGGAAACAAAATACATCCTTTAATTCGAAATCGGAGTCTTGAAGAATAGCGTCCTTTATTTCTAACAACGGCAAAGGAAATGGATAGTGTTAAGCATACCCAGTGTGAAAGAAGAACGAATCCAAAATAAAAACAGAGTCTGGTGGGTGAGCGGTAATATTCCTGCCTGGGATTCGAAAGGCCGTGGGTTCGATACCCGGTTCGGCAGACCGATTTAGTTTTCATGGTTTCTCGAGATCACTCAACGAGAATGCCGATAAAATTACTACTCAATTTTTTAGCCCCATAAATCCTTCATTAAAAAAAAGCTAAAACCAAAATTAAAAATTGTTTTACTATAGGCAGACTCATGAAAAACATACCGAATAGTAATTGTAGAAAAGATATGAAGATCAAAGTGCATTAATAACGGCTATAAACCTACTCATTCATACGGTATGCAGAAAATTCTTTGCTTTGTTAGGATACAAAGCAACCGTGAATATTTATACTATATGAAACTACGCTTTCTTTTTTAGATGTATGTCACCAGAGAATGTCAGTTGTACTTTCCACAGTAGGGCGAATTTCGAGTTTTTCGCCAAAGAGTTTTAAAATGTTCTTTTGTCACCCTAGGATTACGATTCTGTGGCTATGGTAACATTTCAGGCGAAAGGAATGCTTTGTTATTTTTCCATCTGAACAAAAAATAAACTGCTTTTCTCTCGCGTAATTGCAGCGTTGTTCGCGACGCTATCAAAGCGATTTACAGTCTTTGTTCAGCCCGATGTCTGTTCATCCAATTCGACTTTGAGCTGTGAGTACGGCACGAATTCTCTCAGAGAGTTCATACAAAACAAATACGTATTTACGGTAACCGATTTTCACATTTATAACAAACTGAATAGTTGATCATCATCTACATTATTATTTAACCACCTAACTTTCTTTCACTACTCACCACTCTTATGTATAAGTGGAGGCAGATCGTATTATGGTATCTATAACTGCATAATAATTATTGCCAGCATTAACATTGTTTCCACCTAAATGGCCAACTTAGTTCACGTGGCTTTATTATATTATTTATTAATCAAATGTTCTGCTTATAAAGTTTGAACTTAAGTTCTTTCCTTAGAATTAAAAATAATTATTCGACATGACAGATATTAAACGCACAAGTTGAAATGAAATTCTTAATGATTGATGGGAATTGCTAAAGATATTTTGTCTGACTGATGCGAATCTCGAATTTTTGCAGGATGTCCATCTCCAGAAAAGAGGGTTTAAATACGTAAATTACGGCATGAGGTTATTACCTAATTAATGCACCGCTTTTGGCCCATTAATCTGCAGCTTTGCCCGCTTTGGGTTTATAGATACTTCTGGAATCAGACGTTGGATGATACCTCTATAAAAAATGAAATTTGCTGGAGTCTGCGGATGTCATCGGACATGTGACCACTTCCACGAATAGCTAATTTTTTCCATATATCAAACAATTTGCCATTCATGCACTTTTAAGGTAAAACTGTTGACCTTGGTTTTCAACGCTTTTCTGCTTCTTTTTCCGTTTATTTTACTGATAAATCTTTTCTAGAGTGAGCGATATAGACAACTTACACTGCCTTTCATAGCAACAACAGACTACCACATAAAGGCCTCCAAATTTTCTCGCAGTCGAGTTTGTAATATTCCGCTCTCTTATTGACGGTCCGTCGAGAGTGGAATGTACATCCTAGAAACTTAGCAGCTTCGTCATTATCAACACATATAAAGCCCTTCCTCCGCCCCATCCTCACCTATGGTCACCTCTCATGGTTATTCGCCCTCGACCACTTCTACAATAGGAATAGACTTCAAATTATAGAACGCCACGCACTCCGAATCGCCTACCGCATCCGACTGCAATCACCCACCCACCTATTGTACACCCAAATAAAATTCCCCCACATCCTAACCCACTTAGAATCCCTCCGCATAAAATACGCAATCAATAGTCTCCATAACTATAATCCTATAACCATAAACCACATCTCCTATAAACAAGTACCACCCACATTCCATCTCCTTAACATCCTTATCAAAACCCATCACATAGACCGACCGCCACCAATACCCGACCAAGAGAAGCGACCCAAAATATACCCCACCCTTCAACCCATCTAACCGAAAACCATTTGTATTTCTGTTGATATTCGGTAAAAATCTTCAAATAACAGCACTCTGATTATGCACAAAAACTTAAAAAACCAATTAATATTGTAATATGATATTGTAACTTTTATATTTTTAATTACATTTATTGTAAAAATGTATCACTAGGCTGAAGAGCACGACCTGTGTGCTGCCAGCCCGCCTTCCCCCACCTGGGGAAAGAATGAAATGACAATAAATATATATATATAGAGAGAGAGGAACGCCGAAATGGGAGGAGGCCGTTTCCGGCCTCCTACCTATCATTCGGGAGGACGAGGGTCAAACCTCGTTCGGCCATCCTGGTTGAGGTTTTCCGTGGTTTTCCTCAACCACTCTAGGCGAATTCTGGGATGGTTCCGTACAAGGCCACGGCCGACCTTCCATCCCCCTTCCCTCCCCGTAGAGTAGATTGGCTGAAAAGAGTCTTCGTGACTCTCCAGCAGCCCGCCTTCCAGCCTTCAGCTGGGAGGAATGAAATAGTAAAAAAAAATAAATAAAAATAAAAAAAAAATAGAGGAACGTGAATGAAATTACATTTATTTCAGAGAATTGGAGAGTCTCGATACAATTAAACATCGAATAATTTTTAACGATTCGTTTATTACTAGGTGATAATAAGCAGTGAAATATTTGATAGAAATCGTAAAGGAAAGTAAAGTTACGCCTTTAATTTATTACTCAAAACTAACAAAAATTGTTTTTTCAACGATAATGCAAGATAGGGAAGATAATTTAAAATATGGATTCGAAAAGTCGAGATAAAAACAAACTTTTAAAGAAAGAATTTTGAACAACATAGAAGAACGTATGAAAATGAAGCGAAAAAACTTAAGAAACGTCAATCATTCGTTACAAATGCCTCTAATGTTTACTATAATTACAATATGTAAATCACATACGCGTATGTATGGCATCTACAGTCCTTAATATTCTCCCCAAAAAAAAGTCCACCAAACGCTGCCAAAACGACGCCAAATGATCTCAGAATCACAATGAGAGGAACTTCTGATTTCAGGTCGCAAAGTTTTCGCTTGTTGAATAGCGTATACCACACGGTGTATCCTTCAATTTATATACACTGATCATCCAAAACATTATGATCACCTGCTTAATAGTGTTTGGTCCATCTTTGGAGCGCAATACAGTAATGATTCGGCTTGGAATGGATTCGAAAAGTCCTTGCTAGGGGTTTCCGGAGTTGTCCGGCACCAGATGTCTGCGCATTGGACACGCAATTCCCACACCAGAGTGGACTCCGATGTACTTGTGCCTTCACCAACATTGTACTCTGTTGTCAGATCTGCCACAGATCACCGCCTATCCTCCTTTACAGAGAGGGCAAGGATATCCTCGTACCTCCACGTTCTGTGATAAGGCATGAACGTCCACCACCTTATCGCCCAGTCGTGGTTTCAGCGTCCTTCAACCATTCAGCACAGATGCTCACTACAGTAGCACGCGAACAGCCGACCAGTCACACCGTGTCCGAGATGCTGGTTCCCAGATGCATCGCCCTCAAACAACGGGTCCGTAATTTAGGGGAATTGCGTGACCTGTGCGTAGAAATATGGTGCCAGACAACTCCGGAAATCTAACAAGAACTTTTCGAATCCATGCTACGCCGAATCGCTGCTGTATTGCACTCCAAAGATGGACTAAAACACTAATAAGCAGATGGTAATAATGTTTTGGCAGATCAGTATATAAATTGACTATATACCGGGTGTTCAAAAATTACAGGTATTTATGAAAAATCAATAAAAACAAACGGGCAGCGATAGAAATACACCGTTTGTTGCAATATGCTTGGGACAACAGTAAATTTTCAGGCAGACTAACTTTCGAAATTAGTTATAATTTTCAACTACAGATGGCACTGCAGGCGATTTGAAAGAGATAGAAGTTAACACAGTCCGTGAGTTCGTTCGGAGAAAATTGATCGAACTAGAGCTCCCCGAAACCACAACCCGCTGGCTATGTGATCTAATCACGGAAAGATCAGGACAATGTAGGCTGGGAAACACACTTTCCGACCCATTCTATCTACACGCAGGCGTGCAACAGGGCTCGTCAATATCACCACTCCTTTATATTAAATACAAACAGCCAATGGCCCGACGACAGGAACCGCACTCTTTGCAGATGAAACAGCGTTCTGGGCAACCAGAAAGCGGCCAATATCAGCAGTAACTCAGCTACAAAAACAACTAAAGTCATTTAAAGAGTACTGCAACAACTGAAGAATCACCTCAAATGCAACAAAAACGCAAATTATCATCTTCCGAAACAGAGGCCAACGAATTCGCTGGAAAAAGCTACCGCGCCTACTACATAAATACCTAGGCATTAAAATAGATCCACAGCTAAACCTTCAAAGCCAGTTTAAATCTATAGCAACACAAAGCCAAATCAGACTCAAGACTATACGGCTCCTAAGGGGAAGAAACCATGGCTGCACAACAAAAACACTGTATAATACTTTAATACGGCCGTACATGACTTACACACACATCTTCATACAAAAAGCTTCCAGAGCCGGTCTACTCCGCCTGCGATGGGCACTGCGCCCCACACTCCGAGCTGACAGGCGAACCCGGATCGAAGCACTACACACGCAGTCACAGGTACAACCGCTGACTGAATATGTACGAGACCTAAACAGAAAATATTTCCACAAAGCGCAGGAAAGACCATTCTTCCAACAACTGACTGACAAACTAAACCAACTCGACAACACTCCTTATAACTTCTCACTAAGGACATTACGCGACACATTATACAAGGTACTAACAACAAAACACTAACAAACGAAGCCTGAACATCGCCAAGCCCGCTACACTACACAACGCTCAAACAAACGAAAAACACCATTCCCCCCACACACATAAAGGCAGCAATGAAAAGAAATTCAACCGCGAGACGATACACACAGCAACTGACACCACATATCACCATTAGGTATTGCAATCCAGCAAAGCGGGATCCCGCATCATTAGACAGTCTGGCCGATCCCGCACAAAATTAAGCGGATCCGCAATCCGCAAAATCCGGCGGAAACGCGTGTCAGTCTGCGTGACTCGCTGCCCCACTCGGTCTCTGTCGGATATTTTGCACTGTTTGCCTGTACCCTTCCAGTTGGCATTTGACTCATGTCAACAAGCGTTTGTTTTTGTCAACCTTCATCATTCGTAAGTAAATAAATACACTTTTACGTATTCATCAAAACTTACGTTTGTTTCGAGTACAGATTTCTGTAATTTGAGTTATGGTGCGTATTTAGTACGATTGTCTAACTATACATTTATTTTTTATGTGTCGCACACGTTATCTGAACTACACGGTTACAGCTTTTTATTCACGGTTTCATTATTCCCATTTTCTGTATTTGCAGATAAAGTAATTGTGACAATTTTCTAATTTGCGGCTGAAAATTTTATTATTCGTTGATATGAAACTAATGTTATCGTAATTTTAACGATCGCGTACCTATTTATTTAACAGCTATCAAAAGGAAATTGTATATCCTTTGACTTATTGTTGTTTGGCCGCTGCATCAATGCATTTCTTTGACGAAAGCCGCCTGCTTACATGTGCCGCTCAGGCTTTCGATTAATCCCTCTTCTCCTTGTTATTATTTCGACTAAAGGTAAAAAAAGTTATAATGAAATTTTCACGGGTGTATCGACGAATTGTGTTGTAGGAACACCATACTTCGACGGCTGCCTCCGCCATCTTCCTCACGTGTGTAATTTCGTGTGTTTGCAATGAAATCCGGAGATACAACCTATGAGGACTTCACTGCAATCATTCGCCGAGAAAGTCTCCTTTCTTACTAAAAAATAATAATTTCCACTCTAAAAACGTCGTTAGGCCATATAAGTAAATCTGAAATACTTGACAGTTTACGTGTTGGTGAGTAGTTTCTTTTAATAACATTGAATCAACTGTAATATCAATCAAGGAATCAGGAGATATAATAATGAATCACGCAAAAAAAAGGCCAAGTCTTGTGCTTGTGCAGTGACAAAAAGTTATAAGATCTTGTTCTGAGCCAAGTCTACACTTTACAGAGTATATTCACATCACTTTGTGAAATGGAATGCTTTCTCTCGGTGTTATGGAAGGTTTATTCAGGATTTTTTTTTTTTTTAACTCTGGTAACTTGGCCATTCAGCAAACCATATTTTTAAACTTATGTGATGTATTCTAAGGCACATAATATGACCTAAGACTCAATATTTTCCATTTTTATTATTTATTTAAAAATTGGTTTAGATTAAAAAAAAAAAAAAATGTAAAACCTCGAAATACACTTAAGACACGCTAAAAAGTTTTAATGTCATTTTGCCAATCAAAATATTGTTAACTGTTAATTTACATTAAAAATTATTTATTAATTTAATTATTATTTAATTTATTAACGTTTTAAGTAACTATATTTTAAATATATGAGTTAAAAACTGTTTGCACCAATCCCGCGCGGATCCCGCGGGATTGAAAACACTGCGTGATTGCAATCCTTAATCACCATCTAAAATGGCAGTGGGCAACCATGACTACTCATCACCTGCACCCCTTCTGACTGCCCCTCCCTCCCCCTGTGGCTGCTTTTCCGGTCGGATTGGACGGAGTGCGTGGCGACGGAGTCTGACAATTTAGCCACCGAACACAAACAAGGAAACTGAGGGTGAAGTCCGGGGAACGGTGAAACACCCAGTCAGGTGGACTCGTCCACAATGGTAGTAGTGGTAGTAGTTCGCCATTCTGTAAGTCGTCTTTCTGCTGTAAGCGTGTGCTGTTCACGGATTGCAAGTTTGCTGTGAAAAAATGGTTTATTCCTTATTGCTGCGCATGGTGGATATGTGGAAAATGTCGTACTTTAGATTTTTCCAGACTGCAGCGCCATCTGTTGTTGAAAATTGTAACTAATTTAGAAAGTTTGTCTGCCTGAAAATTTACTGTTGTCCCAAGCATATTGCAACAAACGGTGTATTTCTATCGCTGCCCGTTTAGTTTTTATTGATTTTTCAAATATACCGGCCATTTTTGAAACACCCTGTATAAGGTCGAAAAACAAGGGAAAATATATGCGGAATACGGTGAATGATCGACTACTTACATTGCACTTAAGGATTCTGTATACCTCCTGTGGTATAGGCTCTGTAGTTATCGTGAAAGAGGATCGTATCTGTTATACGTCACAGTATATTATAATTGGGTGGATCTCCACTGTATATTTTAAAATTTCGTGCACGAATCGCATTGGTGTAGGAACAAAAAAAGTTACACTCTTTTGCGGTAATACTCCTATGTCCATGTACAGTAGTAAATGTAGTATTCACCAAGAGAGGCGATGGCATACAGAGTTATCTGGTAGCTACTCTTCAAAATAAAATATATTGTAGTATTTAATGATAATGACTTTTTACAATAAATGTTATATTTATTATTACTCTTCCAAATAAAATACCTTTAATTAGCAAATATACTTGCATTTGCGTATTTCCAGAATATTATATTACCATTTGGTGACTGACTACGAAGAATTGTTCATTTAAAGATATACGAGTTCCTTGCTCTAAACAAAGAGAACCTTAACTAACATCAGTCGACTTACTGTACCTGTAATGTCTACGACATGGATTTAGTGCCGTTTCCGAGAGACCAAATACAAGGATTGCACGTTTTGCGCAAAATCGCGTTTTTGTAGTGAACTACCTATCTAGATAAGCTTGAAAAGCAAAATTTTATCTAAGTATGAAATTTCATCAAAATAGTTAGAGCCTTTTCCGATATAGGTAATATATTCAAGAATTACTCGTTTAAAGATGAAGATTATTATTATTTGTGAGTAGATTCTCATCATTGCTTGTAATTAAGAATTTGTCCAAAGTTTCCACTGGTTAGATAGAATCAGACATTGTCAGTTCCCGTAGCAATGGGAGGAGCTTATGTGTTGTCGCCTGTTTGCGATTCATCTAAATTATATTTTACATGATATATATATATATATATAAGGTGTAGTTTATAAGGCGGAGATTGGGGACTGTCCCGGCGTTCACCTAGGTGAATCGCCTATAAAACAGGATTCAGAAGAACTGATACGTGGTATCCATGGCAAACCTGGTCCCATTGTACGTACCTCCTCGGTCAACTGTGCCTTAATGCTCGCAGCCTCACTGGCGGATCCATATATATTACATTTGTTATATATTTAACTGAGATTCCCGTCATATTTAATGACCAATAGCGACAGCAGAAGAATACGCAAAAATATGAAACTTTGTCACTAGCTTTTAAGGCTCCAAGGAATAATTATTACATGACTACTGTATATAAGAAAGTTTAAAAAATTATTGTATATGATCGTTTCTAGCTATCAGGACATTATGTCCTTGCTAGTTTCCAAGAACGTCAAAAACGACGTATTTAAATCAATATTGTGGCGGCTGCATAGATGAACACAATTGTTATTAAATAACGCTCATAACTCATAATGATGTAATTAATAGATTGAAAAGAAGAACATACCTTTATTTCAGTATTTTGGAAATTCATTTCTTTGTAGTTGCTTAGAACGGAATAGTATTGTTTTTAAACAACGTCCATAACCGCGGTTTTGGTGACTTATTAAGTCTTGTTAGTCCAAAAACTAAGGCAGGGCGCAGAATGTCACATCATGTCAAACATTGTTACTGAATTTGCCTTTTTGCTGGTATCGATGATGATGGTGGTCTTCCCTCCCCCCCCCCTCCTCCCCTGATTGGAGCTTATTGCTCATCGACCGCGGAATCACAATTTTTGGTGACTTATTAAGTCTTGTTAGTCCAAAAACTAAGGCAGGGCGCAGAATGTCACATCGTGACAAACATTGTTACTGAATTTGCCTTTTTGCTGGTATCGATGATGATGGTGGTCTTCCCTCCCCCCCCCCTCCTCCCCTGATTGGAGCTTATTGCTCATCGACCGCGGAATCACTAGATTCTGAGAAATTTGTGGGCAAAGAGTGGGAAGGAGAACAATTCCTGCATTCATCTGGAAGAAACTATGTAAAACGGAATTCTTGTTGGCTGGCCTTGGAGTTGAATCAGGACCCCCCAGAATACCAGACGCCAACACTATTATTTACTCATCATTTCAATCCTTGAATGTCGATTGATTGATGTTTCAGAAATATTGGTACGAATAAATTAGTAAATACCTGAATCTTGATTGTTGTAGATTAAAAATTTGTGATCTCCTTGTGATTTTCATGGAATAAATTTTAACACAAATGTTTGAAACAGAAAATATATTTTGCCTTTATAACAGACAAGTAATTTACTCTAATTGAAATATCATGTTTTCTTAATCTGATAAAAAAAATAATAATAGTGTTATATGCATCAGGAAAACTGAAAGATCTGCTTTAGCATTTTCTTAGAGAACATTACTAGCTGAGAGCACTGTTGATAATATTTAGCGCCAGGGATGCAGATAACTATACGTACTTTGATGAAACACGGGCACTATAGCTTAAGGCGCAAGCAGCAGGATTTGCTTCCGTAAGAAAGAGGTAGTTATTACTTATCGACGGCAACTACGAGGAAACTGCTATCTGATTAGCTACGAAAAGAAACCTGAACAATATTATTGAGGCTTTATGAATGCGCTAATCGTTCCATGTTTGTAAAGAGATATGTTAACACTACTCATTGTTCTTAGTAACTTGAAATTGTGTCACGTCTGTATGTAAAAGTGAAAACAGCGCATGGGTTAATGTTTTTCATAGGATGAGGCAAAGAGAGTACTGATACAGAAGGATACTCTCCGCTATGAGAGTCAGGTATAACTGGTGTTATAACTGATTTTTAGAAAATTTTGGCCCTTTCGTTCACTTGGTTCACTTAAAATTGTTTTGTTACTTGAGCACCATATTTTCTCATCAATGCTGTTATGTTCCTCTTTATATATATATATTAAAAAACCTTCTGTCTGGTGGGAGTGATCGCAACGTCTAATGGACAGTAAAAGTTTACACTAGAAGCATTTGTTAATAATTTTCCTGGTTTCATGATTGTTCCTATAAAATGTTCTATATGTTACAATTCCAGACAGAATAATGTATTAATGGTCTGTAATATACAGACTTATAAATATGGGAAACAGAGACGGAGTTTAGTGGGTGATAAGTAACTCATAAGTATGGCATTAGCGAGGACGTGGGGTCAAATCTCCGTCCGACCATTCAGAATTCGGTATCCATGGTTGATGTAAAAGCAAACCTATAATGACGTGATTGAAGGATAGAAGTATTAAATGTAAGGTGTCCTATTAGAATTGCGTATTTTCTTTGATGATTTAATAGTAATACAAGGAGAGTGCTGGGATGGTTCTTCCAAAAGGCTATGGTTGAATTCCTCCCGTTCCTTGTGTTCATTCCTTTCGCGCCTCTAATGACCACAACATCGACGAAGAAAAAGAGTAAACAGATGAAGCTAATGATCATAATTTTTGGGACATTGAATTTGTTACTGTTATATGACAACAGTGACATTTGTCACCACCCCATCATTTTTTTGCTGCTGGATTAGTTATTTATCATTATGACTATGCTATTATTGTTGTTTTAACTATTCATTAACTATAAAGACTGCATAATTGTGTAAATGTTTGTAATCAAATATATATCTCGGGTTTCCACAGGTATTAGTGTGTTCTAGTGATCGGGGTACCATTAGTTTAATCTTTAAGAATACATATACTATAGTATCTTTGGTGGACCCGTTGGCTTGTGAAGCCAATGATTGGTGGCATTAGTATGTATTATGAGAATACGCAAACTATAACAATTTACCGAATTAATACAAAAGCAAACGTATAATTACGTGATTGAAGGAGATAAGTATTAAATCTGACGTATCTGTTAAAACTGTGTATTTTCCTTGTGGATTTATTTATTTTCAAATAGCCTATGGCTAATAGGTCTATATATATATATATGCTATATATATATATAGCATCACATTAAAAATAAAAGAGAAAAAACAAAAACAATCAAGGTGTTAATTACATTGAAACCTTCAAAACAAAATATTACAATCTCTCTCTTCTAGTCACTTACCCATTTTTTCTCTGAAACATGTAACAGTTCTGGTCCTTTTTATATCTTCAGGTAATTTGTTATTTATTTTAAACCATTTGATAACACTGTTTTCTGTGCTTTACTACTTCTATTATAAGTTGAATGTAAATGATTTGCCTGCCTTGTCTTATAATTGTGTACATCATTATTCTTTTGTACTAATCTAGTCACATATCTTGGTAATAATCCACTTCTCAACCTATATACAAAAGTCAGTACACCTCTAATTATTTCCGTTTCAATATACAATATCCAAGCCCTTAAACATCTTATTCACATTTTCAGTTCGTCTTTTATTTAGAACAGCCCTCATTCCCTTATTAAAACTATTTTTCAACTTCATAATTTCTCATTTGCTTGCCATGATTAATAATGTGGAGCAGTATCTTATATGAGGCAGCACAATTGCTTTAAACAATAGCTGTTTACCTGGTTTAGATAACACTTTTCTAAATTTGTATAATCAATTTACCTATTTGTTAATTTTTTATTTATGTAATCTACATGATCTATATAAACTTAAGCTAGTTATCTATGACTACGCCAAGATATTTATAATCTTGAACCAAATTAATTTTAGTTCCATTAATCACAAGAGAATGCAGTTCCTCTGCCTGTTCTCTAAAAAATTTCTACCCCATTACCATACATGTTGTTTTTGCCACATTCAGACTTAAAATTTTTTTATTTAGCCATTCATTAACTAATTTCAACTAATTATTAATTACCTGAATCATTTTTTCTAGATTTTCCCCATGATAATATATTAGTGTGTCATCGGCAAACATGTTAATTTTACAGTTCTTTAGTATTTCTGCCAGATCATTTATATACAATATAAATAATAAGGGACCCGGTTTGCTACCTTATGGAACGCCATGTTTCACTCCTCTTTCATATGATAGAGCCTTATTGAATCTAACCTTCTGATACCTCTTTGTTAAATAATTTTCTAACCAAGTATAAACCTCCCCTGTGATGTTATACATATTTTTTTATTTTTTTAACAGCAGTTACCTGTTTCAAATGCTCGCCTAAAGTCTAAAAATACTGCTATTACTTTCTCTTCCTTATCTATTGCCTCTAACCAATTTTCTACAAACAACTGAATTGCTGTCTCTGTACTATGCTGTTCTCTAAATCCTGATTGGTATTCAATTATGAGATCATTTTCCTTTGTAAAACTTTATAAAGGAAAATGATTTCATAACTGAATTAATAGTAATACCTTCCACTTAATTTGAGGGTATCTTTTAGTAACTGTAGTAATTATAAAAAGTTAACGAGTTGACGGCTTGCGAGTGTGAGAGATGGTGATAGGGCCAAACCTTCCAAAACACTCCGTACCACCGTTTAATGTGGAATCCTAAAGGTTTCCTCGATAAATTAGAGCAGCAAGTTAATTACGTTAATTAGGTTCACAGTTTAATATGGACTTGTTAATGCAAGCTTAACGGACATTCCGCACAACAAAGTGTCTTACTCCGAGAGGAATAGTCAATAGTTTGAGCTATAAAGGCATCCGGAAGCGAATTTTTCACCCATCTTTCGCGTTTGTTGTAGCCTATAATGTTCATTGTTTACCTAAGTCTTCAAATTTCTCGATTCCTTTGAATAATAAACTTGTAAAATCGACAAGTATAATTTGCTACATATTCAAACGGGACTGATCGAGGCTTTGTTTTGAAAACTTATCCGTTATCGGTATTCGAAAGCAATCACCAAACCTGTGAAAACGCTGTAAGAGAAAAGTGATGGTATCATCAGAAGCATTTTAACAACTGGCAATATTTTTGCCTGACTTATTTTATTGGTTTTCGCAGTGTTAATGCCTTCGGTTTATTACAGATATGCACTTGATCTATCGTTTCACGTATTCTTTGTGATTTGTTAACAGGTGGATCATTAGATCAGGCACACGATTACAGATACGGAACGAAATTCGATAATACCATCTTGTACGAAGAAAAAAATTGGGGCGATCTACATGCATGGTATCGGTGAAACAAAGCAAATTGAATTTTGTATGGTTAGATGCGGATTTTTGTTTTCGCTTCGCGGTTCGTCAATATCGAAGTCATTAGAAAAAGAGAAGACGGGGAGGAATTCGGCTAAGGTCTTTTCATCCATCCCGACATTCGCCAGGAGCGATTTCTGTATTCCATAGAAAATTGAAATCTGGATGTCCGTGCTCTCCCCAGTGCCAGGCCCGAACGTTATTGCTTACCAAACAGGTTTGCTCGAATCATGATCTAAGGCACGAAAAATCGTCAGCAGTTACAGAGAAGAAGGTCGAGAACAAATGAAATGAGTTTCAAGTCAGTAAATGCATTGCAGTGATGGATATATTTAATGGCTGATATTGAAACTGTTTTTTTCTGTGTTCCATATCTACACGGTTTTGATATGACTGTTCACATTTTCTCTCTCCAAGTACTCATTGCAACATTCTTCCGCAATTATCTGTTTAAGATTATCTAATCTTTATGGCACTCTACGCTTCTTCTCATCAGCTGTACGCAGTATCAACAAATACAGCCAATCTCACACAGAGCAAAACGTGACCCACTGTGGTATCTCTTGTTTCTGTGAGATAAATAAACCGTTTTCTTCATCCACTGCTTCCAAAACGTGCTTACGTGGCGTTTTATCACTCTAGTTAACTTCAGTTCTCCGTCTACTGAATCAAATAAATCTTGTTTTGTGAGATTAAACAATTTCTTTGCATTTCAACTACAATTGACGATATTAAAAATCTGTCGCTCTTAGTCTGTAAGTGGATATTAATGTACTGTACAGTCTGATACATTATAGTGCAATACAATAAATTCATTTTCCACAGATCCCAATATAAGAGATGGGATGTCAATTCACAGACAAACAATTACATAACAAAATAGATTCATGCACCAGAGGATGGACTCTCACAGAATAATAGGTACATTAACTGTATCAAATACATTTACGAAAAAAAAAAAACCACTGGCAAACATTTTGTAGATGCCTTAGAAACAAATTATTCAATGCAGTAAAGAAGCTGAAAATTATATTTAAAAAAAAAGAAATCCTGAATTTAACCTTAATCCCTTACGAGAAGTTACCCGTTGAATGATAACGTAAAAATATATTAATTATTTAGATGTTTCTTATATACATGTTATTCAAGTTTGAGATTTTTTTTTTAAATAGATTGCGAGAAACGTAAACATTAAACGGCTTCGAATGGTTTAGTGGGTGAAACAGTCATTAATCATACCAACTATGTTGTTCCTTTGGCATACGACAGCGAACCAAATTAAAAAAAAAAATACAAACTATTATAAACTATTGTCCTCTTATGTGAAAGGAAACCGAAAAAATTACGATATAAAAAGTTAATTTAGAAATAAAAGTCTTAAATACTACAATATTTCTATGATTATAATTAAATAGCCCTAAACGGTCACTTTCAGTTAAGCTAACGACTTATACCTTATACACTATTTCCACCTTGTGGATAACATGTATCATCATCTTATATTTTTTCTGCCTTATGCAACGTCCAAGCATTACACTTTGAGGATATAGTGAAGCCTGTGTGGAAGAATATATAACCTCAGTAAGCGACGTGGATTTAGGTAGGATCAAAGGCTTTACCTGTGTGTTGGGGGAAGTTAGTCAGATGCAGCCAGTCAGAAGTTAGCAGCCAAACAGAACAACATAACTCTGACACGTGCCGTTATAGTCGCGTTGTATCATGTAAGCAACCAACGGCGACGGAATTGTCACGTTGCTCTGAGCGATTTTGCAACTGTCTTCTAAAGATGTAGTCCAGGAGCGAGTGAGTGCCGACCGACGTCATAGTATAAAGGCTGAAAAATTTTCTGCTCAAGCACTCTACAGTATGTAAGAAAGTTTGTCTATTATGAACCTCGAGTAGTGGTGGCTTTGACAGGTAATGAGTTAAATAAGACAGTAAATTTAATATACCTCATCAGTATGAGAGTTTTTGAAATACGACTGTTAGATGAACAGGGAATTTCGAATTGGTAATTTATTTATGATTAAAGATAAATATTACCTCAAGGAATTTGTGCCATCCTACCCACCTAGAAGGCGTAACTTGTGATACAACTTCATTCCTAATTAACGGACGAAGTTCTGGGATATACTTTTATGAATCATCATTGATTTATCTTACGAATGTGAAATATCTCGCAACACCACTTTGCGACTATAAATTTAAAAGTACACGTTTTTATTGCAGCTAGACTATTGGTGATTTCCCATTTTTATATTGACGGTAAGTTTCCCCACAATAGATAATGATTCATTTGTTTGATTCTGTGGACTGGACATTAAAAAAGTTATATAGCTCAGATAAATGAGTATTAATTTTATTAAGAGCCATGTTATTGTTATCACGTTTACCAATTTTATTTTTAAATCTTTCGGTGATTAAGTCATGCCTAACTTTAGGTTTGGGTTTATACACTTGTATTTGTATGAATTAACTCCGCAATATAAATTTTACATGATGAAGTCCCCGTTCCGAGAGAATCCATGCCTCAGTCAGAACTCAATCCTGCGATCATTGCTGTATTGAATACCTACTTCTAACATTAACAGAGAATTTCTATATTAAGTTGTGTTAATGTATTGCTATCGGGTGTAAGCTGTTCATCGATGTCCAGTAACCGATAATGGAAGACAATTAAAACAGGGAGGCTACGCAGTAAGCTACAATTTGTTGGTTGTTAAATAGGTGTTATATGATGGTGTGGTATTAGCTGTTATACTTTTTATCTGTTCCTGGTAGTGATACTCATAGCTAGATGTAACATTCTTTGAAAAGTTCACATTGACACTTACAGCAGATAAACGTTGTGTAATGCAAGACGGTTCAATAAATTAAAAATATAATTCAGGCTAGCACCTAATATAACGTCTCTCTTTCTTATATACAGGAATACACCTGTTTCAGTTGTTCAACAAACAACGTAAAGAGATCCTAATAGTTGAGGAAACAAAGACACCATGATGGTACCCGTTGGGTGGGCTGGTATTCTGGAGAACGCAGCTTGAAATCCCTGTCCGGTCATTCAGATTCCGGTTTTCAATGGTTTACTGAAATCACTCCAGGCTAGGATGATTCGTTCAAAAGACGCGTTCCTTATTTCCAATCATATCTCGGCTTTGAAGATATCGACGAGCCGTAAAGCTAGAAAAAAAAGTAATAAAAAGATACTGTGATGAAGTTTTCCACCAGACACAGGATTGCTTATTTCGTGTACTGGTAATGTAAGTTATTTTAGTCAATCGAGACTTGGCAAACACTGAGCATTATGTGTGAGCTGTAACGCTCTGGCCTCTCATTCGGAATGACGCAGTTTCGAATCCCCTTTGGGAATCCATATTTCGATTTTCCATAATTTCTCGAAATAACTCTAGGCGAATGCCGGGATGATTCCTTTAAGACGACATGACCAAATTCCTTCCCGTTCTTTGCCCCAGTCATTTCCCGCCTGTAACGACCTCCGCGTCGACGAAGCACCAACACGGTGGAAAAGGCGGTGTTGCATTATTCCTAAGAAGCAGATTGTGATTAGCCTGTGTTGAGTTCCGAACCTCTCCCACAGTGCATATGGAATGCGGGCTTCGGCACTGCTGATGGTGGTCGGTCCTTCGGATGGGGAGGTAAGACATAACTCATTCACTTGAAATTTTTCGGAACGTTAGGCCTGCATGAGTCGGCTTCTGTTTTCGCCTTCTGATTTCTAAACACTACTTATACACAACACACTATACTTAACAACGTTCATCTCATAGTTTCCCCCAATCACTCCAGGAAGATACGGGATGCTTCCTTCAAAAGGCCAAGGCCGAATTTCTTCCCGTTCCTTGTCCCCAGTCCCATCCCGCCTTTAATGACCTCGACGCTAACAGGGCGTAAAGCCATAAGTAAAAAAAAACTATCTCAGTCATCACAAAACAACAAAAAAGTTTTGATCTGATAGACGGTTTTCGATGGGATCTACCAGCCTTAGGTTGGGTATCGCAAAAAAATGAGAAAGGCAAATGAAATGAGAGAAGCACATGTCAGCGATAAACAGAACGCTATTGGTTTTCTTGCAGAATAAAATGCGAAACCTTAAAAATTTTGTGAAAGAGTTGAGAAATGGATTGATGAAGAAATTTTGTTGATAGTGCCGTTTATAAGTCAAGTAAAGCTTTCAAATGTCGACGATAACTGATCGAAAATGAATCATATCCTGCATGTCCAAGTATGGTTTGCAGCTGAAAGATCTGTTTTTCCTAACGAATATACACGAATATACAAACCATCAAAAATATAGCGATAATGCATTGAAAAGTAAGCAAATAATACTGAAAAAATTAACTTTTTTTTACAATAGCTTTCGAATCATTAATAAGTTATAATTTAAAAAGGAATGATCTTCCGCTTCATGTAGTAGCATATTAGATAATGAATGGGGAAAAGCAATTATCATTGACAGTTTTTGAAAGATATAAATACAAAATTCTGATTTATATTTTTTCTTAAGCAGAAGAATCTCTTCTTGTTGGGATATTAGGACTGGAATAACACTAGCGAACAGAGAATTATTGAAAGAGGGGAATATTTTACTTTCGAATATTGAACTAAAACTCATAGCATTTAATGAGAGTGAAACTTTGATTTAACGAATACCAAGAAAAAAGGAAAATTGAAGCATTTGAATTTAGTTAATATAGAACGATGCTCAAAATTAAGTTGCAGTTTAGCGTACCAAATAAAGATGTTTTGAAAATGATGAGCTAGAAAGAAGTGAAAGTTTCACGAAAGAAGAATAGAAGAACATTTTGATACATGCGGGATCGGTTAAATTGGGGGAAGGAACTGAAGAGATTGATAAAGATTAGAATATGTGAAGTAAATTATTGATATGGTTTATAATGGATATGTTGATGTAAAGAGATTACTTCAAGATGGAAAGATATGGAAAATTGCGTTAACCAGTCGAGAGACTGACGAGCATAAAAAGAAATGAATTTGAGTTAAGTGAGCAAGTACTAAGATTTTTCTAACTCATTATTTGTTAAGCGCTTTTGACAGGATTCGGTATAATTATTGAAATAAATGCAAGAAACCTAGTGCAAATGTCAAATAATTATTCCTTGTCTTAAAAAGGGGTTAGTTCCATCATTACACTGTATTCGTAGATTTGTAAGATAAGCTTTAAATTGTACATCGCTACCACATTTCAGTTGCTTTGAAAGCTGAGGAGGAGTTAAGCATAGAGGCTAGCAAAAGCAAGTAATATGAAGATCTTTGAAAAGGCAAATGACATCTAATTACGGACCACTCCATTTAGTGTCATCTGAGTAGCACAGTAAAGGTTCTTAATTAGCGGGCGGTTTGGCTCCAAACCTCAAAAAGCAACGAATGCAGACAGTTTAATTCGCGGCTTAAAAATTTGTAGCCGCGAATATTGAAGTAGCGATGACGCTAACGACTGAAGCCATAGCGGTGAAAATGCCTTAAAAACGGTTCTGCGTCAGTAAAAGTTGCACTGATTACAAATTTCACGAGCTCGCTCATGCAAAGGCGCTTTACATTACGTCGCCGCAACTCCACCCTTGCAATCTCATACTGTATAACCAGTCACGATACTGCATATACAACGAGAATTGTAGAACAGATCTCATATGTGGCTACAGGGTGGATTCAGTTTTGTTAATTAAAACGGAATAATGCTCGTTAATTGTTTCGACTGTTTTTAAAGTAACTTAATTTGCTTTTACTTTGTAAGCAGTGGCGGTAATATTTTATTATAATAGATAGAACTGTTTTTTTGTTATTTAAAACATTTATCTCCATCTCATTCGTCGGTATCAATGATCCATAACGATCGACAGAGATAAAGTCTGTACAATGGTTAAAAATGGTATACCCTGTTCACCCGGAACTGGCGATTCAGTGTCATATCCACATCATTCGAAAACTGATATCCTATACATATCCTAGTATGAATCTCAATGCTTCAAATGAAAACCAATTCAATGCATAGAGGAGTCATTTATTTTATACTCCAGTTGTCTATATTATTTTTCCTTCTCTCTCTTTTTTCCATTATTATTATCACACTCATTGTTAGAGGTTAGTGGACGATGGAGTCTTTGGAATCGATAGAGGATTGTGTGCAGAAAACAGGAATGAATTCGGACATGGGCTATAGAAAGATTCGTTTGAAGTAACTTCGATAAACGAAATCTGGATGACCGAACCAGGTATGGAATCGGTGACTTCCCAAATGCCAGACTCGAATATCACCGTTCACTAACCAGGCTACTCCTCTTTTATTTCCACACGTGTAACTTGTAGTATACGTAGCTTGAAGTCTACATCTATCAATGCTGAGCGAACACAACTGATGCTCACCACGTGAACGTTCCAGTGGATCAATACTAGGAATTTCTCATTGGGAATCGAAAGAATATTGGCCTCAGCTGGAAATTTGAAACACTCTTAACCCTCATGCCCTAAGGAAAAATTAAAATGGGAGGCGTCCTATAGTTGAGTAAAACTCTAGGTTGGCTCGAGGAATGTTGAATTCACGAACAATTTACGAAATGGAATATTCCAGGAGTTCATAGTTGGTTAATTCATGTCGCAAATCCCTAATCACGTCAAAAACTCTTTCACATGACTCACGAGAATACAAATGAAAGCCCGAAACGGCAGGGCATATTTACACGTGTCTTTCACGTTTCTACCGCCAACTGACTATTTGCATCTTCCTATCTCATAATTTATGGAACTTCAGTGTGCTACACATAACAATGGTTACTCACAGATACACAAGATCACTTGATCAGACAGACGAAAGTGATTGACTTCCTTCCTTCTTCTGTAGCCGGGAATAAAATTCCATCAATCACGATTCCCGCATTGTATGATAGATTTCATTAACTTTTAAACGCTCTCTTACTGTCAACAAAATGTAAATGAGAATAAGTATTTTGGTAGGTGACTAAGTATTGAGTGACCTACGCGTAGAAACTACCGTGGTATTTGTGAAAGAGAACTGGTATATGTTGAGGGGGTAGTGCGCTGCAGCTGAGTTGTGTAGGAAATAAAAGCGAGCGAGCGAAGTGTGACAAGTGGAACAGTGAACGTTAAAAGTGGTCAGCGGGAGTGCTAGAGAAAGTAGCGTGTGCGGAGGCTTTTAACCCACCACGTGAGCAGGCATCTGCGAGTCACGCACCAAATAAACTCTCAGCGGAGTTACTGTCGTTTACGCTTGTTCGTTTAGTTTCCCAGCCAAGTTGACTTCCCTTCTGCTTTCTAATTTATAAGGGTTCTTCAGACCTTAATAAGCAACTGCTTTTTTGTGCCAACTAAAAGAAATTAGTTGCAAATTTGCTACCACTTTACAGCTTAACTGGCAACCAGGGACTTATGAGTTACTCTGCTGGTAATAACACTTTTCGAACGTACCAAATCGTTTATACTTTCTGAAACTGTTTGAAGGATCTCTTCCATAAACTTCAATAAACAAATGTAATCTCCTTATCTACATGAAACTTCTTACTTAAAAGGTGGTTAATAGTGAAATAAAAGATATATGTTAGGAGGTCTAATAAAAGGTTCATTGTGTTACGAAAAATTTAACACTGAAGCTATTGAAAATAAAGCTGGGAGTTCATAGCATAAAAATCATTGGCCAGGGATTTAAAAAGGGAAATGCCAGAACTAACCACTGTGAAGAGTCGTTTGATTAAAGTATATGATTGATTAGAATTTATCCAAGCGTGGTTAAATATACACTTATTAAATCTTTTATAAAGCAGAACATGGTGTCCAATTAAAATTTACTATTATTAATTACTTTCGATGTAGCTTATGTCCTGTAGACAGATTCTCCAAGCAGCCAGTTTTCCATTTCACTGATTACTTTTTTAAATTCTTCCACTGTTGTTGTTAGCATATTCCCAGTAATTTATTCCAGTCTATGGTTTTTTTCCTAGAGATAAATGTTTTATTCCCGTATACGTCTGAAATCAATTGCCAGTTTGTAGTCAGGGTTATATCTTCCCTTCTATGTGCTAGTTCTAGATCTTCCGCCAATATCCTTCCAGGCCTTATTAAATTTATCTTGTACATTTCCAGAACTCATTTCATCCGTCTCCTGTCTTCCAGGAGGACAACTCCTTTATCAAATCAGTTATTGACTGTGTTCAGCGGTATTTTCCGAAAAGAAATATACAGTAGCTGTAACCCTTTGATTCCTACAATACGAATCCCATAATAACCCACCATATTCAATCAATGTTCTGATCAAGATTCGGTGCATCGTGTGCGTGCAGCTAACGATCGACCTGGCATTTGGGAGAAAGTGGGTTCGAATCCCATCGGGCCATCTAGATATTGATTTTCGATGCTTTCCCGAAATCATCACAGGCAAATGATGGAATGGTTCTTTCAAACGTCGTGGCTAAATTTGTTTCTGTCTCGGCTGTAATGACTTCAATGTCGACGGCCAGCAAAGCCATAAAAAAAGAAACTGAGCAAAGTTCTGTATCCGAATTTACTCACGAGCCTGCAACATCGCAAAGGCAATCCCGCTAGAAAATACAGTACTCTGAAACCTCTTTCAAACACCAGCCATAATGATATGCCACAACATTTACACTTGATGCCATCAGCAACAAATTTATGAACAAGCGATAGTTCGGACTGGAAACGTTATCAGATATTAGTGGAGTTAAAGATTCGGACGTAGCCAAGGACGTCTCGAGAGTAAATCGCACGTTCGACGTTTCTCAAGACCGACAAAAGAAATGTAAGAACATTTATAACAGTGATTGGATTGAGTTGCGAACTTACTCGGCTACAGATTAGCGCGTCAAGCTGGGAAGACACGCAATTGCGCATGCGCGTTGTGTCAGCTGGCTGCAGGCACTTGATGGCGCACGACGTGCGCAAGCTCCATGCGTCACCCGGCTCGAGCACGCTTATTTGGCTCAATGGCTCGTGCTATGTTGATATTCTAGGGACATTTTTCGGTTTCAAATGCAAACTATCGGATAGACCTCGTTAGGACACTGTCAGATGTTGCTGTAATGCAAAGGAATTAATCCTTATCGTTTCACGAAATGATGCAAAAACTTTTTACTTAAAACTACGTTTTACTTATGTTTTAAAAGTGTGCAGTTTTAATACATGTGTGTTTTTGTTCATCTAGGTATTTCACCGAGCGTGGTAGGAGAGTGGTTAACGCTCTGGCTGCGCATTAGGGAAGACGCTGGTTCAAATCCCCGTCCGGGCATCCAGATTTTGGTTTTCCATGGTTTCTCCAAATCACTCCAGGCGAATGCTAGGATGCTTCCTTCAAATGGCCATGGCCGAATTCCTTCCCGCCCCTTGTCCCCAATCCCATCCCGCCTCTAATGACCTCGACGTCGACGAGACGTAAAGCAATAATTTTTAAAAAATGTAGGTATTTGTCTTTGTGAACTACATTTCTCGTCCCTTTTACACTGGTGATGATGTCAGCTAAGCATTAAACTGATGATTAAAGTTGAGTAACTATAGCGTGCTTGTGGTAGATAAATCTTAGAAATGAAGATACGTAAATATACACACCAAACATCCCTAGAAAAATTCAACACTTTACAGTGGTTTTCGAACTACTCAATTTGGATAATTAGTGATATTTACGCGATTTGAATTTTTTTTTGTGTTATAAATTCCCATCATTCCTATCCTGAGTCCCATGGTACACACTATTTCCCAAGCAGTAGATAAGCTGCCAGGAATATAGCGTCAGTGCACTGAAAAATCACAATATGTAAATTACTTGTAATCTATATTTTCACTGCCTCTCGTAACTAAGCAGGATGATATGTTAAACGAGAAAAGTAACAAAAACTGTACGGCTTGCAAGATTTTTTTGCACATCTTCATAATTAACTTATCTTTACATATGGGCCCCTTTCCCGGGTGTTGGTTGCTGCTAAGAATGGTAGTCCTATTTCCGCTCTGCAGTAACCTCTGTGTGAGATGTAACTGACGTAGCTTTTTGTTGCCTTCCTCACTCTGAGATTGCTTGTAAGTGTTTATAGATGACTGTAATGGTGTCGTCACACAATGTATTGCGTTTTTGTGACATACGAAATAGATGAAAGAATGGAAAGCTACAATTTTCGAAAGACTCCAAACGAGCTGACAAATTCAACATCATATGCCATGATTGTGATGACCACTTCATTTACCCTGCTGGCCAAGTTCTGAATTGTTGAAATATCTTACACAAGAGGGCTAGAGACAGCTAATCTCGTGCAATTGCGTGAACGCCAATATAGTGTCGCAACGATACGAGCTAACGGGGTGTATTGAAGTAAATAACTGAATCCAGTATCTGAAAATAAGACATCTATACCGAACCCGTTGTCTCGGCGTTTCGGGAAACCATGGAAAATCACCACAGAAATGCCGGATGGTTTTTATAAAAGAAGCGTGACCGAATTCTTTCCCGTTCATTGTCCACAGTGATCTTTAGCCTCTAAAAACCTCACAGTCGACGATTTATAAAACCATAGGGGAAGAAAATACGTAGTGAAGGAATTAGAACACATAATAACAACATTTAGCAGTCTCATAGGACTTGATGACGCTCAAAGTCTACTATCCAACATTCCTCCCTTAAAAAAAAAAAAAAAAAAAAAAAAAAAAAAAAAAAAAAAAATTACAGTGAGTCTTTAAAAATAAGAGTGTCTATTAGTTAATAATGGTGCTGAAATCACATAAAAGAACAACTCAACAGGAAACTCAATGGCATAATAAACGGAAAAAGTTTGTATTAAGGTTTCGCAATGCTAGTTTTAAAACTGCACACTGCAGATGTTACCAAAACAATTTATGGATAAATCTTTAACATAATGCACCATTTGTTTCCTTGAGGTTTTAAAAAACGTGTATTGTTTTAATGTTAGGTTACTAGTAAATGTTACCTTTGGTTATTGGATATAAAATCTGTTATTGAAACTGGCACCAGATAAATCGAACCACATATCTTTCATCTCGTATAGCACCGAATTTCAAAGAAGCTGTATATGAAAAGACTTCGTTTATATTCTGCAGGTTCTTTTTATTTACACAGAAAACTCTTTTAAAACTCATTCCCTAACTCAATCTTTCAGGATTTCTGTTAGTTTTTATGTAGAAAATTCATTGGAGAAAAAAAGTCATCTCACGTTTCTTTTTCATAATCCATCCCATTTTTTGCGAAAGTAGAAAGTTACTTTGTTCGTGAAATTAATACACAAACTCTTAAAACACTACAGTTCCTCTTTATTTGATTGAATACGTGTCAAGTTTTTTTCTGTTAAAGGTGTTTTACGGTTTCTGAAAGAACCCGCAAGTTATATGTTGTTAAAATATAATGTAACAATCACTCACTTTATGGTCTGTGCAGTTACCAAAAAATAAAGTTTCTTGTTCTCGTGGCGTTTACTTGTGCCTACCTGGAAAGCATCAAGTAATTAACAACATACAATGTTCTTTCTCTTCGGCGGTGGTCACTTCAAACCTTCTCTGAAATATATAAAAGGTTAGAAGGGTATCTCAAAACTACTAAATCATAGATTAAATGATTTTCTTTCAAGTCTTTAATGCACAGCTTTCCTTATATTTTGTTAGACCCACCGACCGGTATATTATTTAAATTTCTATCAGAAGATTCCTTACACAACAGATTTTTCACCAGGTAAATAATTTCTTCTTCTCCAAAAAAATCAGAAGACAGTTCTGATACGACCACAAATAATCCCTTGAATTACTTAATACTTTCCGCTAACAATCCCTAACCATTTCTTTGAACATCACACAAATTGCACAACATTGGAAATTTACGATTTCAAATTTCTAAAGTTCCTATCAATTTCTTGCACACTTGTTGCACAATTATAAATTATAAAATCAATACTTGATGGCTGATATACAACTTCTAAACTGGAACGGAATTTAAAACAGTGGAATAGACGTTGCAAATTTAAACAATTGCGCAACCGCTGAGTGTCGACTAATAAGAAATTTCGCTGGTATTATTATTGCTTCCCTAACCTGACACACTTTATGTAAACTTAGCTCTTGCTAGTTTCGACGAAAAAAACCTAATTTGAGTGATTATACTAAAATCCTCACTTTCGATGAATAACAAAAATAAAATACCAGACGACTCACTTACTCCCCGAACAAAGACAAAAGACCAACTCAGACGGTTACCGCAAACACCTAGAAGTCACCCACTGCCACACAAATTCAAACTCTGCTCTGGACCGAAGGTCCGACTGCGATGAAGACTGGTGACGAAAAAGCCACGCTCGGTGGCGTCTCGTCCTTTTTATACTGACGCTGGTTTTTTGATGCAACACTTACCAAGACACCAGGATTGTGTCGCAATACCTGTGGCTACGCGTGGATCCTAATATTACACCACGCTCGCAATTCATAATTTTTATAATAAAACTCAGACAAATGTCTTAGAATACACTCTGTAAAGCCCTAGAACCGTCACAGCCCCCTCCAATTTTTTACTAAATTGACCTTGGTGATTTAGTTAAAAATTAAGTTTAGAAAAAAAAATTTAAAGAAAATATTTTTTTCAATATTCTGAAAAAAAAAAATTTCGGTGGTGGTCTTACATAAATAATCTTAATGTATAAATGTATCTTCTCAATTAACTGATAAATTCAAGAAATTCTGGTAATAATACCATCACTTACTAAAAAATTCTAAATTTAAATTTGGGTTCGCAGACCCTCAATAAACTTAAAACGCATGCTCAAACAATGTTGCTAAGCGTTTATGAAACAATGATATCAGGTTATGCTTTAAATAACCTTCCAAACATTTTAAATTTTTACATTAACTGTACATAGTATTTCAAGATTTAGTACCGCTTGAAAATTTTCAAATACCAAAGGTATCATCTAAATATGCTACAAAGTCTTATTAATTTATGCTTTCAAGAATTTGAATTATTTATAGACAAAAAAAATCTTTCAGACTTCTTCTCAATACTTTATTAATGAAAAGAACCAAATAATTCATAATAATCCTGGGATACATATCCCCTGAACTGAAAATATTTCACTGACCATACCATTTGGTCAAATGAGAAGTAATCTAAAACCATTACAATATCCTATCAAAAATTTCAAATTATATTTTTGTTGGAAAATTCAAAATCATCAGTCATTCGACGTCATAGGGAATTCTCTTTTTTACCAAAAAAATCCTAATTACATCCTATTTTTACCTCATCCATTCATCACGACGTCCACACTTCCAGAAACATTTTTCTATTTACGTCTCTGAGGATCATCTGAAAACCTTAGCGTTTGACATCTGCAAACAAGATCTTCAAACGATTACAAGTGTCCTCAATCAATCCTATAATAACCAATTATCTCTCACATTCACCAAAAAAAACCGACAATTCTTATTGATAATTTAAAAAAAAAGTCATACATTTTTTTTCATAGAGAACATTATTAAATTTCACCGGCGAACTGGTAGAATTATGAACCAATTCCCGGTAATCATCATGCTAAACCAAGATGAAAGATTTTGGAATAACAGATAGACATATCTGTGGCTTTCCATTTCACCTTTACCCGAAATGCAGAAAGCTTTACAATGATTGTGACATCCAAGTGGTCACACAATGAACTGTGATGTTCTGAGACATTCAGCTGCAAAGCTCGTATATTCAGCATGACATTTTTACAGTCATCTAAACCCTTACAATATTTCATTGTTTCAAAACCAAATGAATTTAAATACTCAAATCCCATTTCAAATACTACGCGGGACACTTCCTCCGCGGAGCAATTGACGCAGCGGCCGACTGGTCGACTTCCGTCAACAATCGATTTTACCCGCTGTTCCTTCTCGCTTCCTCCGTCACAATACGAGCAACAAAAAGTCGGTCCGTCCTCTCCTAACCTAGCAAAACCCCGATCAAAATACATCTGATTAGGTGTACACAAGTAGAAACACTTTGTCCCTTTCCCCATCATTAATTTACATGTATTCAACCCCCTGAAAACAAGTTTCAAATTCTGTCTACTCCCTTCACTACTGGCTGGTGAATTGAACTGACTTGAATTTATATTATCCCCTACAATTTCAAAATTCGACTCTGAATCTATCCCAGTAATCTTTTCAACACTCTCCTCGTCAGAAATCTCCCTTTCAATTTCAGAATTTATCCCTGATAGTGCTTCAGTAGTCTTTTCAGTATTCTGACCAAGAACTATACTACCTTCAACTATTTCAGTTACAGAAGTTACTTTTGACTCTACTGCAACAACATGTATTTCAACTCCAGTGTTCTCATCAGAAACTACATCAACTCTAACCCCTTCCGATTCACTTTCAGAGTACGGTGCCTCTGTTCCAATTCTCTTTTCTGTTTCAACAGGATTCTTTATGTTCCTCCTTACATCAGCCAAATCATCACTTACTTGGTTAACATTAATGGCAGTCTGTACCAAATCTTTCCCCAATTCCTTATACTCTTTATTTAGAATCTTAATATCCTCAGTTACCGTTTTCCTTGTAAATGCCAAATTCCCCTTTAGCTTTTCAATTTCCTGTCCCATTTGATCACGATTGGTTCCTACAAAAGTCAAATCCTGCCTTATTTCTTGCATCCCTTGTTTACACTCATCAATCTGTTGGGTAAGACTCTCACTATCGTTATTATAACTTTCCTTTACCTCCAAAATCCTTTCTTGAATTTCATCTTGTAACCCTGATTTACTAACTCCCAATTTCTTTTCCAAAACATCCTCCACTTCTATCATAATTGCCCCGATCTTAGTATCCAAACTAGAAACTAACCCTGTTTGGTTGTTCTCTATCCTTTCAACATGGTCCCTGAGTTTAGTTTCAAAATTTTCCGTAGCCTTCACCAAAGATATAGTTTGACTATTTTTGAATTCCTCAAATTTACCACAAAAATCGTCGTCAAATTCAGAAAGCTTCTGTCCAATATCTACTTTCCATTCAGCCTGTTCGGACCGGAATTCCACAAAATTCAATTTCAATTCATCAAACCTGTTCTCACAGTCAATTTGACTCTGTTCAATTTTTTCTTTCAACTCCCCGCCTTGATTATCTATCTTTTGACTCAAATTTACGGTGGCTTCTGCCTGACTGTCAATATTTTGACTCAAATCTTGACTCAAAGTTTCGGTGACTTTTACATGACTGTCAATCTTTTCACTCAAATTTTTACTCAAAGTTTTGGTAGCTTCTATGTGTCTTTCCATTAATTTTTTGAACATCTCTTGCATACTCAAACCTTCCATCATGAATTATATTTGAGGCAACAAACAAACAAAAAACAATACACAAATTAATTTCCCCCAAAAGAAGCACTTTTCCCCGCCACGAGGCGGCACTGGTTTTTTTTAACGTACCTTTAGAGTCCTCTTCAATATTTTATTTTTGTTTTCGAAGCACTATTACCTGCATATATTTCCCAGTTTTACTTTCGTAGCACAAATACAGAACCTGCTTATTTGTTTGTTTTGAAATTCCTTGGCGTGTGGAAGAAGGTCACAGACCCCCTTGTGTTTGTATAGTCACTCGTCAGTTCACATCCTCCAGTGACATCCGCTCAATTTTTTCTGCCACCTCTCCAGGTCGGTGAACCCTTATCGCTCAGCTGGAGCCTTTCGCGTCGTAAGAATTCTTACTGCAGAATCTTAAAATATTCTGTTGTGTAGTTCGATCACTGGATTCTAAAACTCAATGTAAATAATTAGTTACATATATTGTTAAATAATCCTGGCAGGGTCGCCATCTGAAAGAACCCGCAAGTTATATGTTGTTAAAATATAATGTAACAATCACTCACTTTATGGTCTGTGCAGTTACCAAAAAATAAAGTTTCTTGTTCTCGTGGCGTTTACTTGTGCCTACCTGGAAAGCATCAAGTAATTAACAACATACAATGTTCTTTCTCTTCGGCGGTGGTCACTTCAAACCTTCTCTGAAATATATAAAAGGTTAGAAGGGTATCTCAAAACTACTAAATCATAGATTAAATGATTTTCTTTCAAGTCTTTAATGCACAGCTTTCCTTATATTTTGTTAGACCCACCGACCGGTATATTATTTAAATTTCTATCAGAAGATTCCTTACACAACAGATTTTTCACCAGGTAAATAATTTCTTCTTCTCCAAAAAATCAGAAGACAGTTCTGATACGACCACAAATAATCCCTTGAATTACTTAATACTTTCCGCTAACAATCCCTAACCATTTCTTTGAACATCACACAAATTGCACAACATTGGAAATTTACGATTTCAAATTTCTAAAGTTCCTATCAATTTCTTGCACACTTGTTGCACAATTATAAATTATAAAATCAATACTTGATGGCTGATATACAACTTCTAAACTGGAACGGAATTTAAAACAGTGGAATAGACGTTGCAAATTTAAACAATTGCGCAACCGCTGAGTGTCGACTAATAAGAAATTTCGCTGGTATTATTATTGCTTCCCTAACCTGACACACTTTATGTAAACTTAGCTCTTGCTAGTTTCGACGAAAAAAACCTAATTTGAGTGATTATACTAAAATCCTCACTTTCGATGAATAACAAAAATAAAATACCAGACGACTCACTTACTCCCCGAACAAAGACAAAAGACCAACTCAGACGGTTACCGCAAACACCTAGAAGTCACCCACTGCCACACAAATTCAAACTCTGCTCTGGACCGAAGGTCCGACTGCGATGAAGACTGGTGACGAAAAAGCCACGCTCGGTGGCGTCTCGTCCTTTTTATACTGACGCTGGTTTTTGATGCAACACTTACCAAGACACCAGGATTGTGTCGCAATACCTGTGGCTACGCGTGGATCCTAATATTACACCACGCTCGCAATTCATAATTTTTATAATAAAACTCAGACAAATGTCTTAGAATACACTCTGTAAAGCCCTAGAACCGTCACAGGTTCCAATAACATGTGAATATGAAAACGTTAAGCATATTTCTCTACGGTTTTCTACATATATATATGAAAATTCAATGACTCTACCAGTCTTTCCTCAGTTTTAGAACATCTGCATATCCTTTGAATAATGATTTATAATTGACTGTCGTAAGTTCAAAACGTTCTATGCGTTCCTATTTCGGTATCTTAGTAAAACATCTGTTTTCAGAATACTGTCGACAAATCGTTCTATCTACTCCCCTCAAATCTCCTTTTCGAAACGTCCATCACGCTTACGGTTTATATTTTCAGATCTCTGCGTTGTTTGCCACGCCTCGTGATCCTGGACACAAGCTGTATGCTGGCCCAGACGTAAATCCCATCTCTGGTCGAATCCCTTTCTGGGCTGCTGACAGCTGGGATTTATGCGCTGCCAACGCAAGACCTGGGTGTCCAATGGCGATGTCCTGCGCACCTCGATAACAGACCATACAAGGGTACAACATTTACTTTTATCTACATATCTCTCTGCAAACACTATTTTAAGAATAAAACTAATGTGAAGTAAACGACAGTCACTTATTTTGAGAACGATGATCAATCATCGAAACCCATCCTTGTGATAAACGTTGTTCAGAGTAATAAATCATTACAAGCATTTTGTAATACAAATAAAAATAAAAATGCAAAAGTTGTTGATTTCCGAAGTCATTAGGTCGTTGATAGCTGTACCATCATCAATCGAAATTTATATTTTTAGACTGACGTAACGAGATGCAGAATTTGAGCAACTTTGCTTCACAGAGGAATGTTAGGTTTTAGTGCCACTCGTTATCTTTTCAAAACTCATCTGCCGCGAATTCACCATAAGTCAGGCCGATCATCGCAATTATGCATCGCGAGACTCTTAAATGGAACTATTGTAAACATGTATAAACTATTCAAAACTAGGGCATCAAATTCCTTTCTCCTGTGAGTATGGATTTGTGTGGATAAGTATGGCGAATAGTGTAATGTGTGTGTGTGTGTATGTGGTTCCCCCCCCCCCCTTTATACGTGCGAATGTGAAGGAAAGGTGAACTCGCTGCAAGCCAATTCAGACCTAATGTTCTGAATGATACACTGTAGAGGCCAAGTTAAACGTCACCATCTGGTGATGTAGTAGTCCCATAATCCATATCCACTGCTAGCCGAGCGTGATGAGTGAGTAATAACGTTCTGGCCTGGTATTCGGGAGGACGCAGTTTAAATCTCCGTCTGGCCATCCAAATTTCGGTTTTCACGAAATCATTCCAGATGGTTGCAGGGTTGGTTCCTTCAAGAGGCCGTTTCCAAATTCCTTCTTGTCTGTTGTAACTAGTTCTTCCCGACCTATGATGAACATTCTGTCGACGAGGTGTGAAGCCCTAATAAAAAAATAAAAAAACTCAATGTTGAAAGTTTTCGTATTTGCACGATGTCTCTGGTATTCAATCTGGTGATAAGAAGCTGTGGATCATCACCTCTAGTTCTGTGCTGAAATTCCGAATGACGTAAATTAATTCCTCTATCGCTGCACGAACCAGCAAATGTCATAACTAATGTTGGAATCCGACTCAGAATCTTTAAATATTTCATCTTTAAGGCGAGTGATTAAGAAATAGAAGATTGTATTCACATTTACACTTTGATAAGATAAACCTTCTTACAGAATTTTGGAACCAAATATAGGTTTGTGAGATAGAGTGGCTATTGCCTTGTTTTTCGAATAATCAGCTGACGTCCTGATATAAGGCATATCGTAGTGGCAGGCCTTACGCGAAATTAAGCTGTCTGACCGATAGCGATTCAGATTCTTACCAATTAAATTCGATTTCAGCGCTGTTTGTTCGTATAGTACTTCGTGCACGACATCAACATAATCACAATGTAAAAATTACTGAGTCTTATAGCAATTGTGAAATCTTTTAGTAACAAGCGACAGCTTATTCTCATTCTTAATTTAGTCCAGTAATCATTTAACTTTCGAGTTCATTAGAGGCGGAGAAGGAATAGGGTCCAGGAACGAACGGGGAGGAAAACGGATATGGCCTTTTTGAAGGAAGCATCCCGTGAATCGCCTGGAGTGATTTGGGGAAAACCCAAATCTGGATACCCGGACGGGGATTCGAACAGCCGTCCTCCGAAATGCAAGGCCAGAGCGTTAACCACTCACCCACCACGCTTGGTCATTTAACTATGATTAGCTTAATAGCTCGAATCTAGCCTTACATTCTGAACAAAATTGAACTGTCACTTTGAAAACAAATTTTAATCATATGTAAATACTGTAATAAGTCGTAAATATGAGCCCAGAATCAATACTAAGTGCTGGAAAATGCAATAAGAGGGTATAATAAATAAAAATAAAAGGTGACCTTCGTCACGTATACTCGCAAATAAACTTACTCTTGGCACCATCTCTATGCCGACAAGCAAATAATTTACTAAAATCTGTGTTGTTCGCTTTATGAATGATGCCTTTCACTGGAAAAGAAGGAAGGTGTTGACTCTGAAATGGAACTCAACCTGCAGGCGATCTACATCCAAGGGCATTGAAATGGAAATCTCGTTGCCCCAGGGGGTCGTTAAGATAATGATCGGAGAAAAGCAACAAAATACGTCGTTATTCTGCAGGCGGTATGGAATGTAGCTTATGGATCGGTCAACGAGGACAATGCTTACGGCCTGACACGCGCAGAATATGAGTTACGAAACTCTGGTGCTGTCGCCAGCTGACAAAGATTTATAGCGGGATTCTGAAACTCTAGTCATAGCAGATCGTTCAAATCAACTGCAGCATACAACATATTGATTTAAAGCAATATTCCTTACAGGTACAACAGTTAGTAAAACCTGGGTCCTTCTTGAAATATCAGTAACGAATGATGGTCACCACCAAATCATATCTGCTAAAAAAGGAGCGGAACATTCTAAGCAGACAATCTCTACAAGATAGCTAACTCTCAGGTTGGAATCAGAAGTTCACAGGCTTGGTGGATAACTCCCAATTTTTTTTTATTTTTTTTTTATTTTTTTTATTTTTTTATTTTTTTCTGTCATAAATCTTTCGACTGGCAATCCAGCATGTTTCAAAATATTACCTGCCAGCCTGATTCTTTTTCTGTAAGCTTGTTCCACAAACTTCTTTCCTCACCCATCATTTCCAGAACTCGATCATTTCGTACCTTGTCTGTCCACTCAATTTTCAGCATTCTTCTGTAGCACCACATTTCAAATGCTTCAAATTTCTTTCTTTCTGGTATTCTTAAGGTCCATGTTTCGTTACCATAAAGTGCTGTGATCCACACATAGAGTTTTAAAAAGTTCTTTCCGATTCCTAGATCAATGTTTGAAACTAAATGATTTCTCTTTTTCATGAAGGCTCTTTTTGCTACTTCTATTCTACTTTTAACACCATTCCTGCTTCGGCCATCACTTGTAATTTTGTTTCCCAAGTAACAGAATTCAAATACTTCTCCTATTGCACACGATCCTATTTTTGTATTTAATCTACTAGTATTGGTATCTTTTCTGCTACATTTCATCACTTTTTTCGTGCTTTGATTTATATTCAGTACAAAACCTTCCTTCAGTATTCTGTTCATGCCATTCAGTAACTTCTCAATATCATCAGCAAATCGAAGCATACTGATTGTTTCTCTCTAATCACTTCTGCCACATGAAAATTTTTCTTTGTCTCTATTTATTGCTTTCTCTACATACAAGTTGAACATTAAATTGAATATAAAGGGGGATAGACTATAACCTTGTCTCACACCCTTTTTAACTGATTTATGGATCTCATGGTTCTCTACTTTTATTATAGCCACTTCATTCTTACATAGTTTAATAAGTATTCTTCTATCTCGATATTTTAGACCTGAGTTCTTCAAAATTTTGAACATCTTGTCCCACCTAACGTTATCAAAAGGTTTTTTCTAAGTCAACAAACGCCATGTAAGTATCATTGATTTTCTTGATCCGCCCTTCAAGTATTAATGTTAAAGCCAGAATTGCTTCACTTGAACCTCGATTTTTCCTAAACCCAAACTGATCTTTACCTACTCTTCTACTGCCCTTTCCATTCTTTTGTTTATTATTCTGGTCAGTAATTTTAAAGCATGTGAGGTTAGACTTACAGTGTAATAATTCTCACATTGGTCACCTTGTACTTTCTTCGGAGGTGTGAAGATTATATTTTTATTCAAATCAGTTGGAATGTCTCCTGTTTTATAACTTTTTGATATCAGCTTGAATAATCTTTTGATTCCTTCTTCTCCTAGGGATTTAAGAAGTTCTGCAGGGATCTCATCAATTTCAACTGCCTTATTTGCTTTCAAGTCATTCAGAGCTCTATTAAATTCTGCCCTCAAAAGAGGATCTGCTAAGTCATCAGTGTCGACATCTTCTTACTTTTCCGTTTCGCTATTGTTTAAGTCGTCCCCAACATACAGTTTCTCAATGTATTCATTCCATCGGTTAGCTCTACCGTCTGAACATAAAAGAGGTTTCCCGTCGGCAGCTTCAATGTTTACTCCTCTTTTCTTCATTTCTCCAAAATTCTGTTTGATCTTCCTGTAAGCAACATCTACTTTACCCATGACCATTTCCTTTCCTGCTTTTTCACACTTTTCTTGTAGCCATTTTTCTTTTGCTTTTTTGCATTTACTGTTTATTTGATTTCTAAATTGCCTGTATTGTTCTCTTCTTGCTTCATCCTGAGCATTTTTTGCCGTCTCCTCTGATCAATCAGCTCAAAAATTTCTTCTGTGATCCAGGGTTTTCGAGCGCCTTGTTCCCTCTTTACCAGCTTTCATTATTTGTCCTCAGTTAAGGTCCTTTCAGTGTTACTTCTTAGACCTATTCTTCAAATTTTTCTATCGTGCTAGATTGTTTTAGTTTATTCACTTCCAGTCTGTTCTGCTTATACTGCTTCCTTATTCGCTTGAATTTGAGTCTGCACTCATTACTATCAAATTATGGTCCGAGTCTATTTCTGCTTCTGCGTACACTTTACAGTCTAGATCTTCATTCCTCAATCTCTGTTTGAGCATGACATAGTCTAGGTGATATCTATCTGTATCCACAGGACGTTTTCAGATGTATATCCTTACTGCATATTTCTTAAATAGTGTGTTTTCCACAACTAGCTTATATCTTTCACAAAATTCTAACAACTTGCTTCCGCGCTCATTTCTTTCTCCTAGACCAAAACTTCCTACAGTATTCCTCTCTTTTCCTTCTCCCACTATCGCATTCCAATCACCCATGATTATTAGATTTTCCTCCCCCATCACATATTGGATTAATGCTTAAATTTCGGCGTATATTGTCTCTAATTCTTTGTCATTTTTCCTGTGATGTTGGCATATACACTTTTTCTAACGTGGTTGGGGCTGGTTTAGGTTCTAACCTCATCAAAATAATCCTGTCACTAAGCTGTTTAGAATAACTCATCCGTTGCCCTACTCTCTTGTTCGTTACAAATCCTACTCCAGTGACTCCATTGACAGCTTGTGTGCTAATTATCCTGTGTTCCCCAGACCAGAAATCCTGTGCGTTCTTCCATTTAATCTCACTAATCCCAGCAACATCTAATTTAAGTCATTCCATCTCCCTTTTTAAGTTTTCTAACCTACCTGCCCTATTCATACTTCTGATATTCCACGCTCCGACTCGTAGAATGTTTCTATCCATTCTGATGACTCCTCCCTGAGTAATCCCCACCCGGAGATCCGATTGGAGGACTATTTTACCTCTGGAATATTTTACCCAGGAAGAAGACATCCTGATATATGTCATTTGAGAGGATTTCATGTCCTCGGGATACCCTTTGAGTTTTAATGCAGTGGTTTCCAGTTGCTTTTGCATCCCCATGGCGTTGATCATTTCTGATTCATCCGCCCTTAGGGGCTGTTTTCAATCCCAAGGGCAAGAGGGTGCCCTGAACCGCTCTCAGCTTTTCCGCTCTCCTTTCGGAGACTGTTGGTAAGCAGTAGGTGACTCATTATACCGGGAATCTTTCAGTTGCCAGAGCCTCGTCCATGCAAACAGGGAGAGGTTTGACATTTAGTTGGAAAAAACTAGAATAGTCTCTCCCAAATCCTTGCACCCCAACTCCCATATATATATAGCCCATATTATAGAACACGCAATGTGACAGATAATTTATTCAAGGATGGTAACATTAGTAATTTTGTTTAGAATAAAAGAAAGTTTCCATCACCATAACAGTAGCGTGTTGGGCTCGAAAAACAACATGTATGATGAAACGAAAATGTTTTTACGCAAACACAGTGAAAGGCTATGCCATCGTTGGTATAGATGAGGTAAAGCTGAAAAATACTGGCAGGGATTTGGATTATTCATGGTAAGAAGAATTTTATGCGGAAGAATTAAAACACCAGGAACAAAAAGAATCCTAAATAAACACCTAGACAATTAATAAATAGATTAGCAATTAATAAGGAACGAAAGTAAAAATAATGATGTCTTATCATGTTAAGAGATGTGTCATTTCTCTGAATTAAGCATAAGGACTAAAAGAAATACCGGTATCCTCTCATCATATACAATAATTTATTATATTTAAGTTATAAATATTGTTGCCCGTGCGTTCTGAAGCAGATTTAAGTACCCAACACTGGATAAGTAGCCCAAACACTACTTAGATGAAACACTGCATTATTCAAGCCGAAGTATGCATTTCGTTAACAGACACAATTAACGTTTTAACACTGTATTTTAAGTACATATTGCACCACTACGTGAGCTACACCTTCACAAAATGTGAGCAGATCGAATTTTCATAGTGAAATATATTTTTGTTGTGGGGATGGGGCTACGTTGCTTCTGTACATATCGAAAAACAAGGAAGACAAAATAAGATGTATGACATCCATGCAAATTTATCGTAAAAATTCCTGTATCATTCTATTAGTGGGATGTGTATTTTTTTAAAGTTGAATGTTAAGTTCATTTGCTTAGGTGACATCGCAAAACAGCCTAAAAACGAAGATCGAGGTGGCCCGTACTAAGATGAAACTCCGTGCCGCCTTATCTCCAGAAAGGTAGCATTATAACACTGCGAGGAATGCAAGAAAAGCTGACTTCAAATTTCGACTTCTTTTGTTGTTCATGATTTCATGAAATCACCCGAGGAAGATGACTTCCGCATGACCAGACTTTCTTGAAATCGGTGTCATCACGCTCGTATAGTGACTTTGCTTTTGACCAGTAGCATATGGTAAAATCATCAGTTAACAACCAACACTAAAAGAGCAACATAATTGTAACCTTAATGTTCTTTCATAACTAACGAGCTCGCTGTTGTGAACTGTTTGAACTTGCGCCTCATAGGGAAGTATTGTCTTGATGCCTGAGTCAGTAACAATTGTTTCTTCTACGTCATCTCTGCTGTTTGCCATTTGTTATTTTAGAGATAATGTCGTAGTACCGAATAAAAGTTATATTTCTCAAATTTAATGAGTTCCAAAGTTTCTTGGTCAACAGAGACATAGTATCAAAAATGGAAAAATATGAACAGTATAAATATTCTTCTTATTAATAGAGGAGCAAAGACATTGGATCGAAAGATTTTTGGGTGTGCAGTGTAGATTCTTCGGGGAGAAGGTTGCCGAGAAAACTGTTGCGTCTTATTAAAGATAATTCATCTTGGACGATTCTTCCGTTTGAGGAGGATCATCCGAATTTGATACAGACAGTCCAAATGCAGTAACCGATGATAATCATCGTCACTCTACGACACTCTACCAGAGATGTGACAAATGCGCGCCACCTCTGACAGAGTGAATGAAAGAAAGAGAAAAAATGTGTTCTATTAGGTGCTACTAGAATCTAATTTAATGGTTTCAACTCCTGTCTCTTTTTTATAAAAGCCATCATCGGTTCTTACCAGCATGGAGTGGGATAACTTTCTATTTTAATACGAAATGAATTTACGAGTACAATTACTGGTTTATTACAAGCGTACAAATCATATAATATTTCAGGTCCTACATTATTAAATTAACGTTTTATCGTTACATTTTCCCATTCCTAAGGGAAGCCATTTTGTTAGACAGATGTCGTGGTCTTTTCAAAACAAACCGCTGAGATGAGCGCAGTTGAAATTGCAACCAGTGCCCCACCACTGCGAGTTAAACGAGAAGGATTCATTCGTAGGAACAGTCTTTCTCACAGTCTCCCTACTAAGCTACAGTACTACAAATATCACCACTGGAAAGCGAGAACAAACCCTAATAATAAATATGTAACCTGCCAATGGCTACTATCGTCTACCATTCCTTAGCGAAAACGTCTTCTAGCAAGCAGAGAACACGCGACCAAATTACTCTCGCATTTCTCCAGTTTGCGGTGATATCCCTATCGTGATATGAAATGTTTGCTCTAATTTAGATTTTACTTCAGTCTCCAGCAGTATCTCAGTCCTACTTGTTTATAAATTACGCATTTAGTATCAGTTAGGGTATAACTTAAATAGCACTGCGTCCTAGTGTGTTTGGGAATAACAATCTATTATTTGATTCTTTTATTCCAATATTTGTTTGATTTTATTGTTCCTGTGTAAAATATTCCGGGGGTAAAATAGTCCCCCAATCAGATCTCCGGGTGGGGACTGCTCAAGGAGGAGTCATCAGAATGGATAGAAACATTCTACGAGTCGGAGCGTGGAATGTTAGAAGTCTGAAAAGGACAGGTAGGTTAGAAAACTTAAAAAGGGAGATTGGACACCTTAAGTTAGATGTTGTTGGGATTAGTGAGATTAAATGGAAGGACGCACAGGATTTCTGGTCTGGGGAACACAGGATAATTAGCACACAAGCTGTCAATGGAGTCACTGGTGTAGGATTTGTAATGATCAAGAAAGTAGGGAAACGGGTTAGTTACTATGAACAGTTTAGTGACAGGATTATTTTGATGAGGTTAGAAACTAAGCCTGTCCCAACCACATTAGTACAAGTATATATGCCAACGTCACAGGAAGATGACGAAGAAATAGAAAAAATGTACCCTGAAATTGAAGAATTAATCCAATATGTGAAGGGGGAGGAAATTCAAATAATCATGGGTGATTGGAATGCAATAGTGGGAGAAGGAAAAGAGAGGAATACTGTAGGAAGTTTTGGTCTAGGAGAAAGAAATGAGCGAGGAAGTAGGTTGCTAGAATTTTCTGAAAGATATAAGCTAGTATTGGCAAACACACTGTTTAAGAACCATGCAAGAAGAATATACACCTGGAAACGTGCTGGGGATACAGGCAGATATCAGCTAGATTATATCATGGTCAAACAGAGATTCAGAAATCAAGTTCTAGACTGTAAAGCCTAGTCCTGAGCAGACATAGACTCTGACCATAATTTGATAATAATGAAGTGCAGGCTGAAATTTCAGCGAATACGGAAGCAGTATAAGCAGAACAGACTGGAAGTGAATAAACTGAAACAATCTAGCACGAGAGAAAATCCTCCGGAAATGGTAGACTTAGGTCTAAGAAGTAACTCTGAAAGGAGTTCAACCGAGGACGAATGGAATGCATTAAAAGCCGAAATAATGAAAGCTGGTAAAGAAATGTTAGGCTTTAGGGAACAAGCTGCCCGAAAACCTTGGATCTCAGGAGAAATTGTGGAGCTGATGGATCAGAGGAGAAGGTACAAAAATGCTCAGGATCAAGCAGGAATAGAACAGTACAGACAACTTAGAAATCAAATAAATAGGAAATGCAAAAGAAAAATGGCTACAAGAAAAGTGTGAAGAAGTAGAAAAGAAAATGGTTGTAGGTAAAGTAGATGTTGCTTATAGAAAGATCTAACAGAATCTTGGAGAAATTAAGAAAAGAGGTATGAATATTAAAGCTGCCGATGGGAAACCTCTTTTAAGCTCAGAAGATAGAGCTAACCGATGGAAGGAATACATCGAGAAACTGTATGTTGGGGACGACTTGAACAATAGTGTAATGGAAAAGGAAGGTGATGTCGACATGATGACTTAGGAGATACTGTTTTGAGGACAGAATTTAATAAAGCTCTAAATGACTTGAAAGCAAAACAGGCAGTTGGAATTGATGAGATCACTGCAGAACTTCTTAAATCCCTAGGAGAGGAAGGAATCGTAAAATTATTCAAGCTGATATCAAAAAGTTATGAAACAGGAAAAATTTCAACTGATTTTAATAAAAATATCATCTTCACACTTCCAAAGAAAGCACAAGCCGTCAAATGTGAGAATTATCGCACCATTAGTCTAACATCACATGCTTCAAAATTACTGACCAGAATAATATCCAGAAGGATGGATAGGGTAGTAGAAGAGATAGTAGGTGAAGATCAGTTTGGGTTTTTGGAAAAATTACGGTACAAGGGAAGCAATTCTCTCTTTAAGATTAATACTTGAAGGGCGGATAGAGAAAAACAAAGATACTTTTATGGCATTTGTTGATTTAGAAAAAGCTTTTGATAATGTTAAGTGGGACAAGATGTTCAAAATTTTAAAGAAGTCAGGTCTAAAGTATCGAGATAGAAGAATACTCTATAAACTATATAAGAATTAGGTTGCTATAATATAAGTAGAGAATCACGAGGGACATGCATCAGTTAAAAAGGGTGTGAGACAAGGTTGTAGTCTATCCCCTTAATATTCAACTTGTATATAGAAGAAGCAATGAAGAAAGTCAAAGAAAAATTTCCATGTGGCATAAGTTTTCAGGGAGAAAAAATCAGTATGCTACGTTTTGCTGATGACATTGTCTTGTTAGCAGAGAAGGCTGAGGATATTGAGAAGTTACTGAAAGGCATGAACAAAATATTGAAGGAAGATTATGGACTGAATATAAACCAAAGCAAGACTAAAGTGATGAAATGTAGCAGAAATGATACCAAAACTAGTAGATTAAATATAAAAATAGGATCTGATGCAATAGGAGAAGTAAGTGAATTCTGTTACTTGGGAAGTGAAATTACAACCGATGGGCCGAAGCAGGAATGATGTTAGAAACAGAATAGCACTAGCAAAAAGAGTCTTCATGAAAAAGAGAAACCTTCTAGTTTCAAATATTGATCTAGGAATTAGAAAGAAGTTTTTTAAACTCTATGTGTGGTGCACAGCACTTTATGGTAGCGAAACATGGAGTTTAGGAATACCGGAAAGAAAGAAAATTCAAGCATTTGAAATGTGGTGCTACAGAAGAATGATGAAAATTAAGTGGACAGACAAAGTAAGAAATGAACGAGTTTTGGAAATGATGGGTGAGAAAAGAAGTTTGTGGAAGAAGCTTACAGGAAGAAGAGACAGGCTGGTAGGTTATATTTTGAGACATGCTGGATTGGTTAATTTGTTAGTGGAGGGAACAGTTGAAGGTAAGAACTGTAGAGGAAGACAGAGATTAGAATATGTGAAGTAGATAATTGAGGACGTGGGTTGTAAGGGGTATGTAGAAATGAAGAGGTGAGCACAGGATAGCAAGGGATGGAGGATTGCATCAAACCAGTCGAAAGACTGACGACAGCAGAAAAAAAATATAAAAAAAATTTATGTGGCACATAACAAACAGAGATTTCTCCGAATATCGTGTTTTCCTTCAAACCATAATCACTTTACTAATTCATGTTTAAGGTAGGGGTTAGAGTACTGAAGTACTGGGCCCCATATAGAGTGTCACCAGTTCAAGTCCGGCCGAAGCTACGGGTGTTTAAATGTCGTGTTTGTTAGTGTCTTGTCCATCCTGTGACATCTGTAATTAGTTGGAAACAATATACACTGGTGAAACCGAAAACATTGGATGATTCACACTTGTGCTGGCTGTATAGTCTAAGTAGCCGAAAGTCATAAAATTAAAAAAAGGTTATATATGAATGTGCTACTACGTATTAAGTCAGCGTGCTTGCCCCACTATTAAGAGATGACGGTACCTTTATTAATATCTACCTTTCTGCTAAGTGGTTTATTCAAGTTTCACGGCGACAGTTCACGGAAATTTGTTCAAAACAAATACTTCGTGAGCCTATTTTTTTTTTCATTTTTAATTTACGCCTCGTCAACGTCGAGGTTGTTAGAGGCGGGAAACGACTGGGGACGAGGAAGCATCCCGGTATTCGCCTGGAGTGATTTGGGGAAACAATAAAAAACCCAAATCTGCATACTAGAATGGGGATTCGAATCCACGTACTCCCAAATGCGAGGTCAGAGCTTTAACCGCTCACCCACCACGCTCGGTAGTAAACGTCAAGAACTTAAGTCACGATAATGTTGTAAAACTACCGGGTCGATATGCGACAGCACATATTCCGGAGCCGGTGAACAATTCGACATAAAAGTAACGCTGAATTGCATCCAGCCGCTTGACGAGATATTTCTTGAATTGTCAACAGTCAAAAGAAACTATCCATGACAAAAGTCATTGGTTAGAAACATAAATCGAAAATGCATGTTGTTAATGGGCCATTTAAGTTGCAGTATCTCCCGCATTTGGATCCATACATAAGTGCTTAGTTGAGCTGTTGGTACGTTAACTTCTATTATGTGAAGAGTTTTTATTTTCATTTGTGAGTTTTTTTAAATATATTTACCCTTCATTTATACAGCCTAATATCTTAGTGACTAAATTAGGCCCTACGTATTAATTTTTACATTGTTGATTTACATAGTGTTTGTACAAAATATTTACATGCAAGGAATTTGGCATACAGTTCCGTTACACTTTGACTTACCGTCTAATTAATTCTATAATATTACATTTGGTCTTGCTTACAGTAATAACAGTTACAGCTGCTATTGCTAATTTTAATGTTATATTGAATCACAAATATCGCTTATTGTTGTTATAGTGCTATTGGTTTTTATTGAAATATTCCAATTATTCTTAGAGTATCCCATTATTCAGTTAGTTGTAGTTAATCCAGTTTGTACATATCTTTCTGTAATCTATCATTTAGTTATACCGGATTATTGGGTAATAACAATTGCTTTTAAGTAACATTCACTTAATTATATGTTCTCAGCCACTACAGTCCTGAGCCAGTTCAAATTTGCAGCATCCTGGCTTACCATTAATATGGAAATTAACTCCCAAATATTGTTATGATTCATCGTGTATTTGTGCAAAAGTCAATGATCATTCCCTCTACATTACAAACAAGACTGTTTTGAACGTGGTAGAAGCGCTTTGTTTGCTGTAAGTGGTATGCTGACGTTTGCTCATTCTGCCACGCCATCGTTCTGACTCAGGCCTGTAGTAGGCTTGGTTCCGTTTTAACAATGGTAGGATTACTTAATTTAATAGTTTTTTTTTCAATAATCACCTCTGGTATTATAATCTACTTTTCCCCTATAAGGCCTTATCCGTTTCTATGTTACAATTTTTTTTAAATGTACTATGTCTATTCTAATCTACCTTGAAACCTATACTACTCTATCAACACTAATCTACCCACCACTATCATCCCGGGATAGTCTGCCAGCCATGCCCCTCTGGATTTCCAGTGGGACAGGATCGACCGACACATCGGGACAAAACTTCCGGCTCCCGGAAGTTTCTGAAGAATACTGTTTACTCTTGTTCGTGAATAATTTTCTATGCCTGTATGTTTGGCCGTGCGACTTCCCTAGGCCGGTCCCCATGCCCGACTGCCGCTCGGTCCAGATATCTTTTTTTGTGCAGTTGACATACTTTGTTCGCCAGATTATCGAGAATAATCCATGATCGCTCATCTAGAATTATGTCTCGCGTTGATCTACTCCGTATTTGTGAGTGGCAGCAACAACTGCATTTCTATTCAGTTGGAAAAGCTATTTACTTAATAATTTCGGCGGTATCTGAAGTCCTTGTTCCTTTGGGCCGAAATAAGCACTAAATTTTTGGATAATTTTGGTCAGTCCTATCTATCAAGGCCTATGCGTAATCGAGGCTTGTATTTTGTACCAACGTAACGTAATATTTCGAGATTTTCACTTAACTCTTGCTATTTGAATGGCCTGGTGGCTCAGTGCTTAAAGCTACTGCCTGACGATCCCCTCAATGTAGGTTCCGCGATTCGAATTAATGTCTCGTCGTCGCAGTTTTTAATTAACACTTAACATGTCATTCACCTCTTGCTGTGCAATGTCAAGTACATAAGAAATCTTCCGCGGTCCATATTCCACTTTAAAATATAGGCCCCTATGCCCGGTAGGATTACCGCGTTAGGTACTGCCTCCATACCAGGATAAGTATACCACCTTTGGGAGGGTCCATCAACCATGGGACTGAATACCAAGTTTTTTCCCAACTATCTATTGCCAGCTTCGCCGTCAATTTTCGTCTCATGAAAACGCTTATGATATTATCTGTACAGAATAATCTCGGTAAATCAACGTTTAGTTTGTTCAACGTCTGAATTCAACGTAGGAACTACATCGTCCCTCCTCTAAGAAGATCCAGGGAGGCTGAAGACTTCATCAACAGCAGCTGCCGTCATACAATTAGATGATTTTGGCCTTGTTGCATACTACGATATGTTTCACTTGACTTATAACAGTTTGAATGGCGACACATTTTTGTTACTGGGAATATACGATCGGCCAGGTACAAAACTTGAGATACTCCATACAGAATGCTTTGTTAAGCATTCCAATAGATTTCTGCTTTCCTGCAGTAACTTAAGGCAGTGATTTATCTTCGCTGAGTGTGAAAGCAAAGAAACGTATATTCCGTAATTGTTCAGTTTGTGTCAACGAGGTTCCCGTGACAAGTGGTTGCCACATGCGGTTTGTCTGGCATGACCGCAAATCGAGCTGATGCCGCGACCCGTGACGCTGATGGATGCTGTGGCGTGCGGTTTGCGGTCTGCAAGTTCTGTCCGACGATCCACAATGCGGTCGACACTTGACAAGAGCTTTGTCAAACGTCATCGAGGTGCAGCTGACTGGAGTTGAAAAATACTTCGTTTGAGCACAAGGCGTAAAATCGCATTCTGCTGTCATGAGTGCTGAAATGATCCAAAGTAGCGAGCCCGGTTATAATGTAACGTAGATGTAGTCTATAACTAAACCAAACTTGTTTCGCAACTAAAGTTACATACTTTCTTCATGTTATCCATGTAATCATATTTTAAAAAAAGGCCGGTGATGTCTCACAAATTATTTATTTACTGTTGAGGTCAATTCTGCAACGATCGATCAACGTGTGTTTTGTCTACGTAAGCGATACACATGAAATGGTAAATCCGGCGAGAGGGCCCCAATGGGAATTCCTCTAGAAAAATAGTCGGATAGTTGTAGAGCGTCGCAGGTAAATTGCATTTATTTCAGGAACCACGATGTTACGAGGAAAACAGATTTTAAGCAAAAGGACATTTAAAAAATTTAGATCGAATCTATTGGGTCACCGGTTAAATTTCTGACTTGGAATTCAAAAGGAGAACGTGGAGGAGAGATAACTGAAGTAATCTATACACTAATTGTTTATTTTAGTAATGGTCATGCGCAACATTGCTTCGAAAAGCAATCGAAACAAATTTCAACAGATATACTTTTCTGGATATGGACACCCTCCAAAAACACGATGAGTCTGCAGTACGCATACTAAGCGTTTTTAAACATCCTGTATATGTTTATGTATAATCCTCTCCGCACCGATAACGCGAGGAAGTTCTCTCACTAGCTACACAACACATACTGAAGTTCCAAATGTTATGGGATAGAAAGTTGTAAATCTCCAGAAAGCGGTAGCACCGCGGAAGAAGAGTTTAAATGTGCCGTTCAGTGTCAGGACTTTCATTTGTACTCTTGTTAGTCATGTGAAAGTTTTTCTGATGTGATTAAGACCATATCACATGGTGTTTTACGTGTGGGGCTTTCCATTTCGGAAATTGGTTGTGAATTCAACAATCCTTGATCCACAGTGTCAAGAGTATGTCGTGAATACCTGTATGTAATTTCGGGCATTGCCGTCATTTAATAATTACGCAGTGGCAGACAGCGTAAATTTAATGACCGAGACCAACGACGTCTGGGTGGAGTGTCAGTATTGACAGACAGGCAACACTGCGTCAAAGAAACGCAACACTCAATGTGACACATATGACGGACGTATCCGTGTGGACACTGCAGCGATTTGGCGTTGATGAGATATGGCAATAGAAGAACGACTTGAATTCCTGTGCTATCAAAACGCCATCAGTTGTAGGTCACACCTGGGCTTGCTAATATATTGATTGTACCCCTATATGACTGGAAAAATGTTGTATGTTCAAGTGAGTCATCACCAACATCAAGGATAGCTTCCAGCCGCTGGCCGGTTATGCTGGGAGCAAAAGCCTCGCCAGCGCTTCCTGTCGAACCTCCATCTCTCTTCTTCCACTGTCGCCCATTATCCTCTTCTTTCTTCCACACTTTCCTTAACACCTATAACCCATCTGTCCCTCGGTGTTCCTCTGGGCCTTCCTCCCTTTCAGCTCCATGTCCAATATCTTCCTTGATAACTTATCCTCTCCCATTCTCTTTACATGTCCATATCACTGTAACTTAGATTTTTCAGTTCTCTGTTGTAGCGGTTCTTCCTTATCATCTGTCTGATTCCCTCATTCTTTATTCTGTCCCTTCTTGTTTCTGTTATTCTACTCCTCTGAAATTTCATTTCCATAGATTGTACTCTCTCTCTATCCCTCTTCTTCGTCACCCAGGTTTCCGACCCATATGTTAAAATTGGCACAAAGTAAGTTTTATAGATTGCCTCTTTGCTATTTCGGAACATGCCTACTCCATATTTCTACTACTTCTAATGCTCTTCAAAAATCCATCTGCACATCTTCCTCTTTCATTCATCTCCATTCTGTTTCCTCCTTTTTCTTCAATCCCTCTTCCCAAATATTTGAACATTCCACTTTATTTAATTGCTCTTCTCCAAGTGATATGCCTAAGTCTATCCTGTTCTTCTTTCTAGTATTTATTACCATTTCACTTTTTTTTTGCAGAGAATTTTATGCCATTATTTGCTACTACTCTCTCTCACACATCCAGCTGATCCTGAACCTCACTTTCATCTTCTCCCCAAACTAATAGGCCATCTGCAAATAGCATTGCTTTTATTTTTTCTTCCCAAATGCTTTGCACCGTCTTCTTCAATATTTCATCCAAAATCACAATAAATAACAGGGGTAATAGGGGACTTCCTTGGTTTAGTTCATTTTTCAAATGGAACCATCCGGTATTATTCCTGCCCACTTTGACACAGCCTTTACTATCCTCCATTCATATCCTTCACTCTTTCCACTATCTCCATATTTACAGACTTTTTTCTCAGTACTTTCCACACTGTGTTTCAGCTGAGGCTGTCATACGCCTTTTAAATGTCGAGGAAGGCCATTACAAGATCTTTTCCATACCTGTTGTTCCGGTCTTGTAGCTGTCTTATTGCAAATAAAAGATGGATGGTTGACCTTCCTGGTCTAAATCCGTATTGCTCTTCCTTTCGGTGCCTTTCAACCGCTCTTCTAATTCTGCTCTCCAAAACTTTCTCATGTATCTTGGCACATTGGCACATCAGGGTAATACCACGGTAGTTCTAGCAGATAGTCATGTCCCCTTTCTTAAATATCGGTATTATTACCCCTTTCCTTCAGTCATCTGAAATTCTTCCCCCATTCCATAATTCCAATTGGTAAGAGAAGATGGTTGGGATCGAGTTTTGCGCAGACTCCGCAACGCCATGGACCAAGGTTGTCGGTAAGACACTCTGCAAGCTAGTGGTGAGTCCATCCTGATATGGTTTGTGATTACACGGCATGACTGGGACCTAGGCTCAAACTGAACTGGTCTGATTGTAAGTGCGTATGTTCAGTTACTTGGATACTATATTCCCAAACAAAGATTGACTTGTTCAGGACGACATTGCACCATATCACCGGGCCAAAATCGTTCACGACAATTAAAACAAATGATTTGGCCTCATATATCGCTACTCGTGAATCCAATCGAACATATGTAGTGCACGATAGATGGATTAGTTCGTGCATAATGTCATGAACAGTCAACACTTTCGCAATTATGGACGGCTGTAGAGGAAGCATGGTTGAGTCAACGTCACTTAGGGCTGCTGCATTTCGTATGGCATAAGGGAGTCTCACACGACATTAGGAGGTATCCCATGACTTTTGGCACTTCAGTGTATATCTACATGCAAAAAACAGTCTTCGTTTTCCATCACTGTTACTGCTAAGTAGTGCGCTCGTAGGTAACATATCGAGAGCGACAAATGTAAATTATACCTTGGTCCAACTAAAACTCAAGCAACTCCAATTATACTGCTTATCTGTGCAACAGTGTATTTATAACGAATGTCTCAATATCAGAGAAAAGTGGGTGCCGATACATTCCCTCGAACTCTGACGGTTGTTTTGCTCTCTCTCGCTGCAGCCACTTCGAGGGCAACGGTTATGAGGCGCTGCAGTCGTGCTCTGATTGGCTGGAGGCTCATTTCACCTGCTGGCCCGACCCCGGACCGCGTCCGATATGCCCCGCTTCTTTCTTCTTGTCACTTCGACCCGCAAACGTCGGTTTCTACAGCTCGAGGTGGTGTTCGCTTTCCTCGCGGTGTAAGGTTACTGTGCTGCTGTAGAAAGCGAAGCCACGAAATAACCGTTTCTCCGTAAAGTCATTACGAACAAGAGCCGGCTGCGTTTCTCACACTACTCTTCGTTGTAGAACTGTCAGGTTAATTTATTTTTAATCCTATTACGGTCTCTGATTTTCAGCATCTTCGTCATGGGTTAGTGCTCTTTTTTTTTTTTTTTTTTTTGCTGTCTTCTGTCTCTCCACTGGTTTGATGCAAATCCTCCATCTCTTCCTATCTTACGCTAGCCTTTTCATCTCAACATACCACTTACAACCTACGTCCCCAATTATCTGCTTCATATATTCTAATCTTTGTCTTCCTCTGCAGTTCTTACTATCGACTGTTCCCTCCACTAACAAATTAACCAATCCTGCATGTCTCAAAATGTGACCTACCACCCTGTCCTTTCTTTCTGTAAGACTCTTCCACACACTTCTCTCCTCGCCCATCATTTCCAAAACTCGTTCGTTTCGTACTTTATCCGTCCACTTAATTTTTAGCATCCTTCTATAGCACCACGTTTCAAATGCTTCAATTTTCTTTTTGTCTGGTATTCCTGAAGTTCATGCTTCGCAGTCATAAAGTGGTATGCTCCACACATAGAGTTTTAAAAAGTTCTTTCTGAGTCCTAGATCAATATTTGAGGCTAAAAGATTTCTCTTTTTCATGAAGGCTCTTTCAGCTACTGCTATTCTACTTTTAACATCATTTCTGCTTCGGCCATCAGTTGTAATTTTACTTCCAAAGTAGCAAAATTCACTAACTTCTGCTATCGCATCTGACCCTATTTTTATATTTAATCTACTATTATTGGTATCATTTCTCCTACAATTCATCACTTTTATCTTGTTTTGGTTTGTATTTAGTCTAAAATCTTCCTTCAGTATTTTGTTCATGATATTCAATGACTTATTAATATTCTCAACCTGTACTGGTAACAAGAAAATGTCATCAGCAAATCGTAGCATACTGATGTTTTCTCCTTGAACTTTGGTAAGAACAAAAATTTCAGGTTCAGAAAATGCAAAATATGATTTCATGAAACGAGTCGTAATATGGTATTCGTAACGGAAGGCGAAGGTTAAAAGGTGAAAAATCATGACATGGGAAGGTGAGGATGTGAGATCATAGTTACCGGAGCTTGTACACTCCATCTCAAATTAAATTAAAATTAAATATATATGTCTGTTGCTGCTGCTCTTCTGACAATGGCGACAATATTATGAGCGTTGAATAACTTATCAGGACAGAAGAATTCACAGAAACGTATTTCACATTTTTTTATATATACGAAATCTTGTTTGCAGTTATTCTCCACAATATGATGCTATTATCTAGGGAAGTGAGTGAATGGTTAAAATTCGAGTCATTCTGGAGGACGCGGGGACGATTTGTGGTCCAGCTACCCGTATCTCCATTTTCCACGGTTTCCAGAAAAATTCCAGACGAATGATGGGATGGTTTTGGGAAAGCCGTAGCCGCTCCTTACCACCAATACACTTCCTACTCTAAAGACCTCGACGTCCAGAAGCAGAAAAACCCTAACATATACGTACCGGATACTAGCGACCCACCACTCAACAATTTTACGAGACGAGTATAACATTTTTACTGACAACAAATTATCTCATCACAAGTACTGCCAATCGAGAATCCAGGAAAATCACTACCAGTGCGTAATCCCTATTGAAATTAATAGTAATAAACGCCTTTTTTCCAAATTCTGATGAAAATTTGTGCATGACAGATTTAAAGCGTAGGAGGAGATCGCCAAATCATGATATGAAATGTTCGTGAAATACTGCTGCCATTTTTTAGCCACCTCTTCTCTTCTTTACTGAGTGGAATTTTACCGCAGTTATTAGAAGCATCGTCTACCGCACCACTGACATTTGAGCCAGTTCGTGTCCATGTGTTTCGGAGTATTCTATTTACCGCAGCGAATCCCCCAGAGCAGTATCTGCGGCTGTACCTTTTTAATGTCAGTGCTCGTGGGCGCTTGTTGGACTCGGATCAATTCGACTGCAGTACCAGTAGGACAGAGGGAAAAACTTTGAGAGAGAACATTGCACTGTGCAACGCAATACGGTGAAGCATGAGACATATGGAAGTCTTCAGATTTTTCGAGATCTTGCGATTCGTAACTCAATTTCTCCCATTCTGCTTTGAATTTTATCGGTAAACGACCAGAGTACATCTAGTTCATTAAAGAGACAAACACGAAAAGTTATCAAATAAACTAGCATGTTTCACGGTTAAGAAAAAAGCCGACAAGTTAGAGTAAGCGCCGAGCGCTGAGGGTTTCGTAAACAGATTGTGTATAAGATTGAATTCTTTAACAACAACAAATTATTTTGTATTTTTTTTATTTAATGTGGTAACAAGTGATTTCCAAATCGAGTTCTTTTTAGTTTCAGGAAATTCGCTTTCAAATGGCACATGTGTAAATCAAACTCGAAAATAATTTTACTTGAAAAAATGTGGGTATCCGAATAATTTTATATGTTGTAAAATGAAGTATTTTCTTCACCTAGTATTAACTGTCTGATTCATTAGATTTTCTGTTGAATTATACACATAATTTTCGCTTGAAAAAAAAATATCTATTAAAGAATAACATTTGTTAAAATTACTTGTATAGTTATTTTGCGGAAGCCATTAAATTCTGATATTTCGAGTTTTCCTGTAACGTTTAGGAGGCTACATACCACCGTAAGTTATAATAGCATTTTCGGATCAGTACTTTCGAAATTAAAGAAGATATCGCTTTTTTACCAAAAGCTCGAAAAAATAAAATTCAAGCATTTCAGAGTTGATAGATTCTTGCTTTAATTTTATACCAAGAAGATTATATAAAAACGCTATTACAACCTCTCCCCCGATATAGACAGTTTTTCCATATGTTATGTTAAAATAGTGTTGGGGGTTATAAAATCTAAACTACTTCGTCGATGTGACAGATAGATGTACTAGTGGATAATTAGATAAGAGGTTCGTCTTTCATTTCGGAAGAATTATTATTATTTATTGTTATTTGTTAATGAAGAATATTTTACAGTATCCTTAATCTGTATTTTAAAGAAAATTCGAAATTTCAGTTCTCGTGGAACAGGCAGGCAATATAGTTCAGATTACCACTGAAGTGATCCAGATGGCCTAGGTTCGATCTCCTATGAAGCCAATAAATTTTCTTTGAAGCTGAACGTCCGGAACGGCTCCTCAGGTCAATTCAGCCTGCTGTCCAATGTGCACTAACAATCTTAGTCCACAACCCGGAATTGAGTGTATGCTCTAGAATGAGGCGTATTAAGCAATCCTGGCATTTGCCTGAAGTGATTAGGGAAAACCAAGGAAAACCCAAATCTGGATGCTGTGGCAACATCACATCCCACCAATCATTTTTATTTTATTATTATATTTTTTATCTTATATCTTTAAACGAGCAATTCTTGAATAAATATATATATTTCGGATCTCGGAAATGGCTATGACGATTTGGACGAAATTTGATATTTAGATAACGATTTGACTTTTAAGATTACCTAAATAGTTGTCTTCCCTAATAAAAAGCGAGTTTACAAAATACGAACAATTTTTTCACGCGGTATCTCGAAAACGGAAATAGCGCCATCTCGTAGACAATTCAGGTACCAGAATGCCTACAAATAGTTTCTCATTGATTTCAAAGAATATTTAAACGAACAGTTCTTGTATGCTGGTTGACCCGTCGAAATATTGGCACTGCAAGTTTAATTGTAAAACATTTAAAAAGGAAGATAATTAAAAATTTATCATTGGTTTTGTCAGAGGTGATACTTTAAAGAAACTTCTTTGAAAATAATATTACCGGTAACAGTTACAAAGCAATCATCGTTTACTTTTTGACAGTGAAAAGCGGTTGTTAGATTGTCGTTAAATACTACCACCTTAATCATAAAACATTTAAAAAGTACCTGGTTTCCAATCTTCGCTCGGCATCTTTCGATTTCTGTTCAATATACAAGATTTCGAGTAAAGTTTGATAATAAATTGAATAAGTAAATATTAATACATCTACAAATTCCTTGAAAAGGCCGCGTACGAGTGCACATACGAAAAAACAGGTTCTGATAAATAGAATCTTGCCTTTTCAGGTGTCTGATCTTGTGCTTTATTAATGTTTATAAGGAAGGTTACTTCTTATGGGAAATGTGAAAGACACGGTTGATCAGAAGATGTGAGGTTACTGCTAGGTATGAGCATAGTTTTATGTAGTGAATCAATTTAGCACTGATGATGTTCTATCATTACCGTGACGTCACAATCTGATGATGAATTCTTATAGAACTCGAAACATATCGAAAATAAAGAATAAATGTTCTTGATATCTCGCATGGTTTTCGAGATATAGCGTGTCAAAAATCAGTTATAGGTATAGTTACTTGTGCTTTTGGCGACGTTTCTTCTGGTCCAGGCCATATTTCAACCTAACAACAACCATTAGGAACAAAATAAAACATTGAAAGTACATTTCCACCGTATAGACATAGTGCTTTTGATGGATTTTTTTCTGGTCCAGGACGGATCTAATCCTAACCTCTTCACTTGAGATAACAGAAAAATAAAGTCTTTATTTTCGATTTGTCTCGACGATTTTCATACGAATTCATCATCAAACTTGGCTGTGGCGAAATTTATCTTCTGGTCCAGGTTGCATTTCAACCAACTACGTCAATTTTGAGATACGATATCTCGAGAACTAAGCGAGGTATAAAAAAAATATTTTTTGCTTTCAATTTTTCTCATCGAGTTACATAAGAATCCAGCATCAAGGGTTATCATAGGATCCCCTGTAGCACTATAAATCTCGCACCATTAATTAATCCCTGTTGGCATTAAGATTTCTATTTAACATAATAATAACATTTTTCATTGAAAGCAATTTATGAGGTGGTCTTGCAAATGGATCTAGCGATTTGGATGAAATTTCATATGTAGATAACGGTTTGATTTTCAAGTTTTTAACACGATTTAAAAAAAAAAGGAGTAATTTTTGTATTTTGTTTCTCGAAAACGGCTCTAACCTCATTAGTCATTACGTAGAAGGTTCAGGTACCAGTAAGCCTACTGATGTTAGTTAAGCTTTTTTGGTTAACTGTGCACATCAAAATGCATAGGAAGCCTTCAAGCCTTTTACTTTAAACAAACTTTACTAGAAATCTTGTATATTGAACAGAAATCGAAAGATGCCGAGCAAAGATCGGTGATCCAGGTATTTAACTATATGTGTTCATGAATAATTGTATTAACGTATACAAATTTATTTGTGTATCATAGGATTTCCACAAGTCGTAGTAAGTGTAGCTTTGGGGGCAAGAATAAGCTGACATCGATAGGTAGTTTTATGATCTTTGGTGGTTTCGATTTAAACCTGCTGGGCAGGGGCGTATCCAGGGGGGGAGGGCTAGGAGGCTCAAGGCCCCCCCAAAAGTATCTGGGTCCACCCCTGACATAGTAATTTTTAGACCTTTCTTCTTTTTTTTTTTTAGCTCTACGGATTCGAGGCCCCAGGAGGCTATAAAGACTACCCCATGGCCGACTCAAGCACCCCCCCCCCCCAAACAAAAATCCATTGAAGGCAAGCCCTCTGAACCAAAATTCACTCAAGCCAAGCCCCCCCCCCACCCAAACCAAAATCCTGGATCCGCCCCTGCTGCTGGGTACACAGAAGGTCGTGCTACGATTGCAGCAAACGTACGCATGTGTGTTGGATGCTAAGTAATATGGATTTTTGTTAAAGCATGTAATTATGTTTGTAATATTTTGAAGAAGTGCTGTTACGAATGATTTAGATAACAGATACAGTTCAAAATAGGGTAAACCCGGGATAGATGGCCATGATTTTTTCAAAAGCCAGTTTCACAGCCTAATACACAAGAACAACCTGAAACTTTCCATAAATTGCCTTTTCAATTCATAAAAAGCAAAAGTTGACTTCATTTATAAAGCTATACCAGATTTCATACGAGCTAAAAATTATTAAAAAATATGTAACACTTGGCCATCTCACCCGAGTATCAGGGTTAGATGGCCATACATGTAAGGGAGAGATGGCCATCGGTCAAAATACTTTAAAATCAAAGAGATAATTATTTTAAAACCTTTTAACACTTTAAACATGTTTTATAGACTTTCTTGATGAAAAAATATTTTATAAAAATATTAATTGCTGTTAAATTATAACTTAACCAAAACCTCATTTGCTCGTTGCTTCGAACCGACAGACGGCGTTCCCTGGTGTTGCAGCTTTTCCCCAACAGTCTTGTAGTAGCTCGCCAAATTGTAATCTTCCGATCTGGGTGCCATTTTTCAACGACATTGTAAAAATTATGCTTTAAAAATTTTAAGACAGATCGGTCTAATGGTGGCAGATAATGGGTAGTATGGCTGGGGAGGCACATAAAAATGATATTATTAATCTCAGCAAACTTCAACATCTGTTCCGAGCTAGAGTGCGAACTTCCTTGGAAGCTTTTATCACAGAATAAGCATCATTGTTTTCTTAATTAATAGCATTTTTAAGTTCTTCTTCTTTCCATGATCCTCTGACAGAGCTGGCTATTCGAATGTATTTATTTCGCATCTCTAAAAAATAACGATACCGTCAAAATTTAATACATAACACGTTTATGGGATGGTCATCTATCCCGATACTGATGTGGCCGTCTCTCCCGATCGGCTGGGATAGACGAACATAGCGCGTCATCAAACATGGTGGACGCAAACTCAATCATAACCTATGTACCTTAATGCATTTAGACCAAAACAACTCTAAAACTAAAGTTTCCGTAGTTACTCACTTCCTAAGTTATGTTTAAATCAAAAGGTTGTGACATACTGTATAATTTCAAGGTATATTGCAAACTAAAATCATGAAAATTACTTACTTCCAGTTGAAATAAAGAGTAATGCGGAACAACAACATACACTTACATTATTAACTAACTACCTACAGACCGGCAGCACTGTACATCGGATAGTCAAAAAATTACAGTCGTTGGCCATCTCTCCCGTGTGGCCATCTATCCCGGATTTACCCTATATCTAGTGCTTCTTTTCTAAACAGTTATTATTATTTCGTCATAACAATAGCTCCAATTATTTTTGACCGATTAATTTAATTCATAATGTTTTAATTTCAATATTAAATGAGTAACAATTAGGATGTGTTCGAGATGAGATGGGGCTTCTTATCCATAACCCGCTGTTTTTTTCCTGTAGAGTGGAAATGTTGTCACACCATATAATTTTTCAGGGAGTTGACCTGGTAATTTTCGTCAGCTAAATACCTACTCTAATTAAGGTAAGCGCATAACGGCTGGACGGGGAGTTGATCCCGCGTCTTCCCGCATGCGATGCCAGCTCACCCACCACGCTTGGTCTGTATGTCAGTGGTAAGTCGGCTAGTTTCCTCAGGTGTTTAACGTCGATTCCGTTCCGCAAAGCTTCGAGGCGTATCTCGTACGAATAAATCAATGCCAATAACATTTCCTGACCACATCGGGATTTGAACCAGTATCGATTGCGTGGAGTGTGAAATACATGAGGACGTAAACAATGATGGGATCGTGGCTTTGTCAACGTATGTAAGCGTGATGTACGATAATGGGTACATTATATAAAGCAAGTACAGGCTCCTTTACGAATTTTTTTCTTTGGTTTGATGTTTTACACCAGGGGCGGCCAACATTTTTTCGGCCCGCGAGATTCATCACACTTTTACAAAATATTTTTTATACTTCATTTTTAGTGTTATATATTTCTTTATAATGTGCGTTTAGTAGCATTGTTACTATATTATCTATGATTACATGTAAGAATAATAATAAACACGATAATAACTCATGTTTGAATTTTTCACTCCAAAAAAATGTCTCTAGTGAGAATAAATAATTTTATATGCGGCCCGCGGAGTTATGATGCATTTCCAAAGTGGCCTGCAAGATCATTTGGTTTGGCCACCCCTGTTTTATACATTTTTGAGACAGGAAGCTTGTTTGTATTTTTTGTATTGATTAGTTTAGTATTCATTTTACCCGTTGTCGCTATAACATCAAACGACATGAGCCCTGCCCTGCATATTGGTTAATCCCACCCTGATATGGTGTCGGTCTAACTTTTAATATAATATAATTGCGATGGAGGACACGCTCCGTTGGTAGTTTCCTTAGGCATCTAATTAACACTTTTTATTTTATTTTTTAATTATCAATTATAATTTGACTGTTAAAATCCTTCCCCATCTACTTTTGGAATTTACAAATTTCAATTTTAAATTCCTTCGGCGTTTTTGGTAAATTACTCATGACTTCACTTGGTAATTTGTTCCAGTCCCTGACACCTTTATCTACAAAAGAACAAAAAATTCAAATCGTATTAAGTCAATAGTGAAAAGAATTTACAGACAACGTTTAAATCGGAGATTAGCTACCGGAAATAGTAAAGAAATTTGTGTTTGTCTGATCACTTTCTTTTCATGTAAATACTTTTCGGATATTTAGCCATTTTATCTGGCTGAATCTGTACAGAGTTTCGCCTCCAAAATGTACCGATAGCAACACGTGGTTCTGATATTCCTCCTTCTGCGTGCTGTTATTTTTCCTGCGCGTATGTCTATTCTTAGTGCGCGAAAATGTCATTGCTAGCCCAGCCCTAAACGTCAACTTCCAGTGCGAAAAACTTTTTCATCTGTAGTAAACGCAAATTGCTCTCGCAGTCGTCAGGCTCTGCGTATGTCTATATCAAGCTTAACCTGATTATGTTATACGTATTAACATTGTATCTGCTTCTATGATAGTTGATTGAAATGTATTGTTTCCAGATAAATACAAAAACTACTGAACGAATTTAGATAAAGTTTTCGCTATATCGACGCTTAGGAAAAGACGTAAAATATGCAGTATGTTTTATGTTTCTATGTTCCACGGTACAAGAGCAGTAAATGAAATTGTCGGAAAGGTCAAAGAAATAACCACAATTAGGTGTTACATATTCCGTATCAACAATAAACCAACACACTTCATAATAGTATTACAATGTCTTCGTTCTTTCTTTAAATTTCAGCTGTTCAGGCTTTAAATGCCATAGATGATTATATTGAATGCGAATAGGAATCAATGGAAATTAATAATTGCGAAATAATTGACAGAGAACTTCTTTGCCGTTGAATTAATTCATGACACGCAGCTACAATCTCTAACGATTCACTGAAACCTTTGAATAACTGATGGTTCTTACAAGAAAGTGACTAGACTTTAGTATTAACAACAAAAGCAGTTTAGGAAAATAGTTCTGGAAATTTGATATTCAACTCTAAAGGTGCGGAATAGATTTTAATTTTGAGTTCCTGAGCCACATCAAACAACATAATGAAACATAGCTAAGTTTTAAGGTCAGAAATTAATAGCTGATAAAGAAAATAAAAAAACCTGTCAAAAACGATCCAGCAGCTTTTAGGTTACACAAGATTATTCGTTAAAAAATGTTGAAGCTCAGAACAGATTTTATTTTACTACACCAGTCTGAGCTGATTTAGTGTCTTAAACATACTTCAGGTTTTAAATCGAATCCCAAGGTATTAAACTGCAAAACCCTTTCAAAATCTTTATTTTCTACATAACGCCAGAACAAACAGATATATATCAGTTACAAGTTCATAAAAACGGATATACATGTTTAGACTTTCAAGGAGCAACTTTAGTGGAAGTTGCGGTTGGGTTGAAATGCAGCCTGGACCGGAATGAGAATTGAAATTCAGTATTACAACATTCAAATCACCCCGTTGTGGGTAGGGTGCGGTTGAATCTACGTTTTTCGTTAATTCCGAATAAGGTTTGTGTGAATTTGATGAAAAGTGATACACATGTTTCTGATTGGAAGACTAAAACTACTGTAGGATTAAATAACTGGAACCCAATACTTTGCTGGTGGGTCGCGGATGAATCCAATAATGTTTTAATTCCAAAATGCATATTTGATGAAACTTTGTACATATGTTTCTTACAGGGTGACAAAAACAGTAAGGGGATAAATCAACGCCGAGTACACTACTAACTGCTGTCATTATCTACTTGATTTTGAGGCTGAAGCCGGGGCGGTTATGTTCGTGATGGGCATAGAAATGTTTGCAGTGCCAATAGCTACGGGTAGCACGGCTCCACGTAGCATCCGCTTCCCAAGTTTGTATTTGCACGTTAGCTGAGCAATACGGTAACTATGTTTACCTGCCTTCCGCGCTGACTCCAGCCCAGCCTTCGAGTACACCTACGTTCCCAACTGGTTTGCTGTTAGTTCATTTAAACTATCACTTGAATAGTATGCTTTATACTATTAAATCCCTGAACCTTCAAGAGCAAAAATAACATTTGTACACTTCCCTACATTATGCTAATTCTTACAGTTTTTTTATCTGATTTTTGTGGAAACCAATATTTTTAGTATATTTCTGATTAATAAAACTGTTCCAAACTAACGTTCGATTTCTGACTGCTCGTCTGATTTGTTTAAAATGTTGATTTATTGTGTGTGCTGTTGGTAGAATCTAAGTGCCCATATTTAAAGTAGTATAATTTACTTTCTAAGCATACAGTAAAACTTAAACGCCTCGAAGGAAAGGAAATTGCCACTGTATCTATGTGTCAGGCATAATATAAGACGTATAGGAATTTCGGAGGACATGATACAGTATTTACTCGTTCATTGATAACTTTTGTAACCATTCCCTTCAGCAATTTTGGAGGATCGCGTATACATGCGTGAGAAATCTTATGTATAGTATAGTATCTCATGTATAGTTAATCTTATTCATTCATTACATTTCTTATAAATGAATAACGGTCCTCCTCTTGATTCAACCAGACAGTTCTTTAGGTTTCCGCAGCCAAATATTTTTAGATCTTTTGTAATGTTGTCATGTCCCTACATCTGTTGTTATGTCACAGCTACATAATACCGTCATCTTTTCATCATTTTTGACAAAAATTTACAGTGAAACAAATCTCTCAACAAATACTCCAATATTTTATTTCTGGCGTTACTTCGTAAAGAATACATAGATATATAAGTAAAATATTTTCGCTTTCACAGTTTTGTGTGTGTTATCATTGAATAGATATTAAAAGTACCATCAATATTATTTCTGAAAATTTTTCTTCAGTTATATTTTTCGCCCGATAAGAGCTGCCGATATCATTAATACCATGCCAGGGCGGCCAATAGGTCAGGGCCGGTATTTAATTCTGTCTCTGTTATATCTTCCAGAGACCAACACAGAGAAGATTAAGTCACGTGTCCGAGTGGTGTTACACTACATACCGTATACGTACACTGAAGTGTCAAACCGAGCGGGGCGGTGTAACGGTTAGCGTTCTCGCCTCGCATTCGGAGAGACGGCGGTTCGAATCCCCGTCCGGGCATCCAGATTTGGGTTTTCCATGGTTTCCCCAAATCACTCCAGGCAAATGCCGGGATGCTTCCTTCAAAAGGCCATGGCCGAATTCCTTCCCATTCCTTGCCCCCATCCTTGCCCCCCATCCTTGCCCCCCATCCTTTCCCGTCTCTAAAGACCTCGATGTTAAAAAGAGACGTAAAGCAGTTAAAAAAAAATGAAGTGTCAAAAGTAATGGGATAACTCGTCAACGCCGCGTGGGTTCCCCTTTGCCTTTTGAACTGGAGCTAAGAGACGTTGCATTAACTCAACAAGTCACCGGAAAAAAAAACCTGAAGAAATGAAGAAATATTCAGCCTGCTTCCTCTACAGTCCATCACAAAGGACGCGTTTTTTTTTTTTTTTTTTTTTTTTTTTTTTTTGCAATCTGCCTGTAGCCATTCAGTCAGCACTCAATGTACTTTTTTAAATATATATCGTCAATGTTAATGAATGTGAACGCTCAATTTTCAATTTTCAACACAGGACACACACACCACTTAAACACCCATGCCCTCGGCCGGACACGAACCGGCGACCGTCGATACGTGAAGCTAGCACTCTAGCCCCTACGCTATCGAGGCCGGCAATAAGGATTTATTACTTGCAATAAAGTTGAAAGCTGGGGCATTGGCATAAATACAGAGAACCCTATTTGATATATGCCGCAGACGGCTTCCTATTAGACAGTTGTAAACGAAAGAAACGGCACTTGCGCGCTTTCCAGGAAAATGACATGTGATGGAACTCCTAATTGGGGGCGCAGCGAACCAAAGATTTTGTTAAAAACTTTTAGAAACTAGAAAATTGTATGTTTCGTGAGGCGTACAGATTGGAAGCCGAAAAGTCCCCGCCAAATACTTCCATTGGCTGAGGCTTCCGGGGCCAGCTAAAACATCGGATCACCGGAGGTTTGAACGCGGCAACCATCTGGTATGAGGACAATCTGTTTTCCGTCGGTGACACGCAAGCGGTGGCGCGCCCCAGGATGCGGCCCGAAGTCACTCGGCAGGGATACAATTCCGACCTTGCAGTGCAGCTGATCCAGAGGATCCCTTAGACTCTGTGTTCAACAGCTGTGCCATGTTACTGCAAACAACCCCGGGAATGTTTAGAGACTCTTGCTTCATTCAACCCTAGACAACGCCTTGAGATTTCAATCGTACTCTAAATTGTTACTTATTAATTGAACGCTTCACTTTGTAACTTTCATAAAAACTACGATCAGTCTCATTTCTAAAAAAGAAAAAAAAATCAATTTTATACCTAAAATTTAAAAAAAAAATATTATAGTGTTGTGAGTTGGAAAGTTGCTTCCCTCGAATAGAAAATACTTCCATTCTTCGCGCCTACCCGGGATTAATTCTAATAATTGTTTAAGTAATTAATATGTTTAATTAACATGCACATTTCAATAACTACTTAAAGAAGGATTTTGTATATATGGTTTAGTGGGAACTTATTTGGTTCCGAACAATTCAGTTATGACATATACCATACATTTGCTACCAGGCATCAATAAGATAATGGATGCAACATGTAACCACCAATTTCGCTCAACTTCCCCACGATATGTGGCATCGTGGTACTGCCAGATGGGAAACTCTAGTTCTTTAAAAGTATATAAGGGCGTGAAGTTCACTAGCTTCGTGTATTTAAGTGTTCTTATCTGAATACAAATGAACTAGTTGGTTGTAGTGTGTTGTACAGATGAAGGAGAAAAATGAGAGATGATGCCAGTTCAGGTCTACGCTTCCGAATAACATCCATTGGCTTCCAAGTTCACGTCTCCATCTGATGTAGAAATCACCATTAGCAATGCTGTGTGTCCTTGTGCAATATGCAAGAAAATTCTTCTGCTATGCTGTATGGTAACTAAGAAATGTGCACCATTCCTATCCTACCCTCCTAACCATGCCCCAATTGATGTAAATAGTATTTATCACCGAGGCTCAATTCAACTAACTTCGTTATAATGTTTTAGCTCCCTAAACCATGAGGATGAGCTATACACTGCTGTTCTATAATTCAAGCACTGGAAGAGTGTATCATGTGCTTGTAGACTTTGTTACTGTAAAGTACCGGGTTAAACCCGCTACTGTTTCACATCAGAAAACAAAGCATTTTAATGCATGGTTGATCTTCCGTTTCTAACGTAGCGTTGTCGTCCTCGGCGGTTTTGTGGCCTAAACGGCTGACTACAGACCAGGAGAACTCAGTTTCGGCTAGGGGAATAGCGCGTGATATTTCCTTGTTCAGCATGTCAGATATGGTTAACTGAACATGTTGATAGCAACTTTGACACTTGAGGTTACAAATACCGATTAATAATATATTTTGGCCAATTAACACTAACATTTGTCTGGAGTTCTATATAATTAGAAAATGACACAGCAAATCATCTTGCACGCAATAACCCATCGTTAACAGACATAACCTTTGAGAGAGTATTAACTTTTAAGAATCAGTTGGTCCACTCCATATATCAGTGCTATAAACCAAGTAATAAATCGTTACCAGAAAATGTAACAATTATATATAATTATGAAAGTCTCACGAATCTGCTTGAATCATTTTGAAGAAACAGTTGAGGGGTTCTCTCATGGATTGGACTAACTGTCCAAACACTGACAGAAAGGAACGTTGGCTGAATCCATTAGAATCTTAAATCTGATCCTCTCATCTCCGCACGCTTCACTTTGTAACTTTCATAAAAACTACGATCAGTCTCATTTCTGAAAAAAAAAATCTATTTTATACCTAAAAATTTTTTTTAAAAATATTATAGTGTTGTGAGTTGGAAAGTTGCTTCCCTCGAATAGAAAATACTTCCATTCTTCGCGCTTACCCGGGATTAATTCTAATAATTGTTTAAGTAATTAATGTGTTTCATTAACATGCGCATTTCAATAAATCCTTAAAGAAGGATTTTGTATATATGGTTTAGTGGGAACTTATTTGGTTCCGAACAATTCAGTCATGAAGTTATGACATATACCATACATTTGCTACCAGGCATCAATAAGATAATGGATGCAACATGTAACCCCCAATTTCGCTCAACTTCCCCACGATATGTGGCATCGTGGTACTGCCTGATGGGAAACTCTAACTCTTTAAAAGTATATAGGGCGTGAAGTTCACTAGCTTCATGTATTTAAGTGTTCTTATCTGAATACAAATGAACTCGTTGGTTGTAGTGTGTTGTACAGATGAAGGAGAAAAATTGGAGATGATGCCAGTTCAGGTCTACGCTGCCGAATAACATCAACTGGCTTCCAAGTTTCACCTCCCCATCTGACGTAGAAATCACCATTAGCAATGCTGTGTGTCCTTGTGCAATGTGCAAGAAAGTTCTTCTGCTATGCAGTATGGTGACTAATAATTGTGCACCACCCCTATCCTACCCTCCTAAGCATACCCCAACTGATGTAAATAGTATTTATCACCGAGGATCGATCGAACTAACTTCGTTATAACGTTTTAGCTACCTAGACCATTTAATTCAAGCACTGGAAGAGTGTAGCATGTGCTTGCAGATTTTGTTACCGTAAACTTCCGGGTTAAACCCGCTACTGTTTCACATCAGAAAACAAAACGTTTTAATGCATGGCTGGTCTTCCGTTTCTAACGTAGCGTTGTCGTCCTGGGCGGTTTTGTGGCCTAAACGGCTGACTACAGACCAGGAGGGACTCGCTTACCGCTAGGGGAATAGCGCGTAATATTTCCTTGTTCCGCATGTCAGATTTTTTTGTTTTTTTGAAATATATATATGGCATTATACAACGGAGGCCATACAGCCAGCTCAATGTAATTATTAAAGCTTTGAGTGTATAAGTCGTCATCCAGTATATATATTGTATTTTTCCAATGTATGGACGCCACAGGACGGACAGGACATTCACACAGACACACAACACTTAAACATCCATGCCCGCGGCCGGATTCGAACCGGCGCGGGTGGCCTTCGGCACGTGGAGCTAGCACTCTAGCCCCTACGCTACCTAGGCCGGGCAGATATGGTTAACTGAACATGTTAATAGCAGCCTTGACGCTTGCAGTTGCAAATACTTTTTAATAATATATTTTGGCCAATTAACACTAACATTTGTCTGGAGTTCTATGCAATTAGACAGTGACACAGCAAATCATCTTGCACGCAATAACCCATCGTTAACAGACATAACCTTTGAGACAGTATTAACTTTTAAGAATCAGTTAGTCGACTCCATATATCAGTGCTATAAACCAAGTAGTAAATCGTTACCAGAAAATGTAACAATTGTATATACATTAATTATGAAAGTCTCACGAATCTGCTTGAAACATTTTGAAGAAACAGTTGAGGGGTTCTCTCATGGATTGGACTAACTGTTCAAATACTGACAGAAAGGAACGTTGGCTGAATCCATTAGAATCTTAAATCTGACCCTTTCATCTCCGCTACTGATTGCCAAACAGGAAACTAGACAGTGGAGTTTGCTATTTCATCCGGCGCCCATACGTATGCTGAAAATCTACCATATTTGAACCCAATCCAGCAGATTTTATTGAACGACTCTATACTATAACCCCAGAATGAAAGCAGTGGTCCATACAATTGAAAGATGCCAAATCTACTATCAAAAAAAGGCCAATATCGTTCCTTCTGCAATAAAATTAATGGTATCTCTTTATTGGGAGCCAAAGGTCGTACTGATTCTAGAATACCCGAAAAAGAATGTAACCCTCTCAGGACATAATAATATAAACCTTAGGAATAACTGTGGGCAGCTATGAAGGTAAAAAGAAGATACAATTTGTAAAAGACGGTTCTGTTTCATCAGGGAATGTTTCCAGTCACATGTATCTCATTGTCGTATGTGAAATTCATTAGTTTTGGTTTTAGTTGTTTCGCAATTCCCCTGTTCACCAGATCTGGCAACCTCAGACATTTGCCTGTAGTGAGACATTAAAAATTTCTTGTCCAGAATCATTTTAGACCACATAATTAGGTCGTTGGAGGAAGTGTATATGGCCGAAAAGGGACTATATTGGAAGAAAGTACCACAACTTTTCTTTTAACTTACGAGCTCCATTTTGGTTGTCCCGAATGAGATTTAGGCTTATTAATGCAGTGTTTCAGAAAAAGGACCACGAGTTTCTTTTCTACAAGATCTACAGTTTCACGTAAAATCCCAACTACAGGTCGCCCTGGCATACCTTATATGAATAAAGTAGTGCGCAAAAATTGCTGAACCTATCTCGAGTCGAACCAGGGACCTTCAATTTTGAAGGCAAACTCCTTATCCACTTCTGAGCTACCAGGCCGGTTTCTTTTTATGAGTCACTATTGTCGAATCATGTTTGAGCCGCAATTTCGTTGTGAAAATTCGTTTTACATTTAGATTAAAAACCCAAGATGCACTTATCACGAACCAATCATGGTAAATTGTTACCACTGAATATTAAATGTGGGTAGATGTAAACGTGATATGAACTAGTAATTGATTTTATGTGCGCCTGGCATTCTAGGTCTTGACCCAAATGGTATTAGTCTCCACATGAAGGAACATACAAAGTGAAACGACCGCGTTGTAAAGTGTTTCACAACTTAAATGGAGTGAGAAACTTCTGCCGTGTGAGCCGAACTAACCGTCCAGACAAGGCCGGTGAGGCGCAAACGTGGAAAAGTTGGATACTCACATTTCAACTTGTAACCATAATGCATATCAATCTCCAAGTGTAAGTTACAAAAAGTGATAACTTTTTTAACATTCTAGAGCATTAGTAAAATTAAAAATAAGCAATTCATTTGTCTATGCGTGTACTGTTGTGTTATATAGACTTCTTTTGTAGAAAATAAATCTTCCAGGAATCTGAATACATCGCATATGTTCGTCAGAGTTTAAATATGGTTCTTTGAAATTTGTCGCTGGAAGTTATAATGCGTTATAAAATATAAAATGAGCTTCTTAGTACTCATAATACTTTTAATAACTGCCCGACGTTTTGAGGAAATTTTGTGTACAATATTCAGTAGCGACCGTGCAAAAGAACTTAAAAATCTGTGAATATGAAAGTGAATTTATGTTTCCTGTAGGACTTGCCACAGCAAAGTGAAGTCCTAGGTAAATAATCTCATATTATCTTTTAATTTCAAAATTATACTTCTAGAGAAGGAGACGTGAACAGAAAGTAACTTGATTTTTAAATTTTTTATTAAATAATAAACTGTAATTTAAACAACAATCCTCATACGTATTGGATGGATGTTTTGTTGTTTAGTTGTAAAATAGCTTAATTCTGTGTCAATGATTCCGACTTAATAAGGATGTGAGAAAAAGACATATTATTTCGTAATATTTTTCCTGAAACTTCGTCTACGAGGAACATGTCTATTATTAAACCAGTTAAATAGAAATAAAAAGATGATTCAAATGAGAGTCACTATATTCCGCTGAGAATTCTGCATGTATAATGTATGTTAAATTACATTCACAAAAAAAATTCAAACATTTTCCGCATGGTTCTGTAATAAATGTTTTTTAAATAGAGTTCGTGATTCGTTTTCCGAAGTTGTTTTTTGAATCGTATATATAATAAAAATAAAAAATAATTAAAAAAATTCTTGTAAATCATAGAAAAAAATCTGAAAATTAAAAAAAAAATTTCACAATCCCCTTAATAATATTCTGTATCGTATGACATGTATGACATTTTGCTGGGGAAAATTTTCTCTTTATGAACCTTAAAAAACCTTGGAAATTTTTTTTAAAAAAGTACTGGTTTAGTTTTCTTATACCTGAAGGATCGACTTTCTGGTAACTTTTAGGAGATTGCGTATCACTGTGAACTATAGAAGAATTTTCGTAGTAGCAGGGACTCGAAAATAAACGAGGGAAAAAATTCTTAAATTTTTATTTACCATAAACTCGAAGATATTGTGAAATTTTAATAATACAAATACAAAGGTTGCAAAATTCTTAATTAAACGGTTCAGAAGTCTGTGACAGACACACAAATGAGTAGTTCCATGAGGATTCATTTGTTACTTATGCCGCCGAATGGGGGTATAATTTGGTTTTACTAAAAGTGTAAATATAGGTTTATTTAAATGATAATTAAACTCCTGTCATTTCCATTTCCAGAATATTAAGCATTAACAAAATAATATACAATAACATATAATAATATACATACCACGAACTGAACTACACTTAGCCCCATCTGTTGGTCAGCCGATAAAATAAGCATAAAAGCAATTAAAATTTGTTTGTACTCTGGTCTCGCATTCGGGAAAACACGGGATACAATCCCGGTCCGGGCATCCAGATTTGGGTTTTTCATGATTTCCCGAAATCACTACAGCTGAAGGCTGGAATGATTCCTTCAAAAGCTCATAGTCGAATTCCTTCCCGTTCCTTGTACCCAGTCCTTTCCCGCCTCTAATGACCTCGACGCCGTCGTGGGGTAAAGCTACAAGCAAAGGGAAAAACAATAAAAATAAAATAAAATATGTTTGTGTTTGTTACAATACACATATATTTTTGCGTTAAATTTAATAAAAATGTACTTCAGATTGCTTTAAATTTCATAAAATTTAGGATGTCATTGAAAATTAAGTGTGTATTTCTCTTTGTTAAAGGTTTTATCAGATTTTAATTTTATGTTCAATTCGCAGATGATTTAGCACGATTATACACCTTTCTATTTAATTCAGGACGTAAGCTTTCAAGCTATGCAAACCCATCAAACTCCATTCAGCGGTTTTTAAAGTGATTCGAGATTACAGAAAAAGGTAGACTGTAATGTTCACAACATATCTAATTTCTGATTATTCAGTAGTTTTTACGTGATAATAGAACTAGCGGACAATCTGATTTACACAGATAATAAGTATTATTTTATGATTATGCCAATGTAACTGTTGTTTGAATAGATTATAGTTTGACAATGGTGAAAGTCATAACAAAAATTTTCGTCAAAATTGATTCTGGCAAAGAAGTAATAACGTCTTAAGAATATATATATATACACCTTTTTTTTTATTTATTATTTTTTTTAGATACCTCCATATGTTGAACCCCCTAATTTTCCAAAAATACATTCAATCTACAGACACAACTCCGTTGCAGTTTTAAAATAGTAATGATCAGAAAATCTCTGTTCATTCTGTGCTGATATCTATGTTTGTCATGTTAATCGCATTTTAAGCCTACTGTTGTGATTTTCAATTAGTTTTATAGAAATGAATGTTGAAATTCAGTCAATACCAGCAAATTCGTCTCTCTAGGCAGCACAGCAGAAAAGTGGAAATTTAACTGTTATATCGACAATTCGTGGAGCCATTAGATTCACTTCAGCGCTGTCTAGGAGTAAGCTGCGTGATGGTAAGCCTGGTGCGGCACCGCAGCCTATTCGTGTCAGCCAAACAAAAAAGCAAGTTTCCCCGTTTCTCGATGCGGAAGAAAGACGTCTTGACGGCTTGACGGTTGTAACGCACCCGGCCAATGGCCCATTGACCACGCTTCCCGACCGTCCGCTTTCTCCATAGTTCACCAAGCGAGTCAATACACCTGGGAAGATTTTACGGTTGCATAACGAGTTTCACTAGAAACGAATTACGGAGTGCTGGGATCGAACACGGCACTGTGACAGGGAACGATGGAAGCTCAAACTAAGCAACAAAAAACAGTAGCCAAATCGTTTAAAACCATCACGCTTTAGTGGTAGTGCTCGGAGGATGGAAGCTCTAGTAATAAATGTTCAGATTGAGTTAATATTTATTTCTTTTATTTAATTTTTACTCGTGATGCCTTGGTTGCAATTTCCCTACTTATCTTCTTGTGCATCTCACGTATTTTTCACGAATTATTCCATAGTCTGAAGTAAAATGCTCATCATTTCCCTCGCTAATTTATTCCAATCCTTCATTCCCTTATCTACTAAAAATAACTTCCTTTAGTTTGAAACCGAGTTTAGGTTTTGTCATGGTAATCTCTTTCTCACCATCAATGCGAGGGGAATGTTTTTTTTTTACTTATGGCTTTACGCCTCGTCGACCGCGAGGTCATTATGGGCGGGATAGGGCTGGGGACAAGGAACGGGAAGGAATTCGGCAATGGCCTTTTAAAGGAAGCATCCCCGCATTGGCTGGAGTGATTTGGGGAAACTATGACCATGGAAAACCCAAATCAGGATGCCCAGACGGGGATTAGAACCGGCGTCCTCCGGAATGCGAGGCCAAAGAGTTAACCGCTGGGCGCTAATGACCCGCTGTCGACGCGCCCTAAAACAACAACAACACCAACAGTTAACCGCTCACCCACCTTGCAGCAGCAGCAGCAGCAGCGTCATCTGGCTTAGATTTCCTACAATGTAGTTGCATTCCAGGATGGCTCCTTTTCCTGTTGTCGCTTGTGCGTTTTTTGGACTAAGTTTTTGCTCTTGATATTGCTGTCTGATAGGGCAAAGCAGGTCTGCCTTTCCATAGCCAGGGTATGAAAATCTAGTATTATAATCTAAGACTACTGTTTTTTGATTTTTTAAGTTTTGTGATTTTTTTTAACTAAGACTGTGGGGTGGGGGAGGGTATATACATTAGCACATTTACAATGCACCTAACTAGAGAATTTTAGTACCTACCTAATCTAAGGAAGGGTAATAATTTTGATGGCCTACTTAAAATTATTGGTGGTGATTGATATGTACAGGGCATACATCTTATGTTTGGGGCCTATTTACACTTAGTGTAGGATTTGAGGTTTTTGAGGTATGGTCTAGAACAGGGATGTCCAACAAGTGGCCCGCGGGCCGCGTGCGGCCCGCCATGAGCTTTTCCGGCCCGCGAGATTCATCACACTTTTACAGAATATACTTACTTTATAATGGCCAAAGTAGTGAAAACTTACAGCTGCTTTTGAAAGCTGATTCAGTAATTTACAGTTAGACAAATACAACAAAATTTTTGAAATATATTCATCTCCCTTTCATATTGAATCGAGTCATCCCCAAATACCTCCAAAAGACCTGGTTGACTTATAGTGCAAATTGAATTAAAAAACATTTTTGAAACATCAGAACTATAAACAGGTTTTTATAACACTTTCGTCACAAAAGAGAAATTTTCAAATTTGAGAAATCTGGCACAAAAAGTTATTAGCGCTTTTAGTTCAACTTGCGAATCGTTGTTTTTTTTTCCGAAAATTAAATTGACAAAACACAAAACAAGCTCAGACATAACGCACGCTAACCTGCAACACCAATTACGATGTGCAAATGCTAAATGAAATAGTGGGGAAACAAATATCGCACTAGTAAAATAAATATTTTTAATTATTTCATTTTTTATTTCGTTTATATTTATAAATTTTTTATATTTCATATTTAGTGTTATATATTTCTTTACATATGCATTTAATATCATTATTATTGTATTGTCTATGTTTACGTATAAGAATAACAGTAAATACAATAATAATAGCTCATTATGTTTCGATTTTTCACTCCAAGAAAATGTCTATAGTGGATCTAAATCTAATATGTGTATATATAATTTTATATGCGGCCCGCGGAGTTATGATCCATTTCCAAAGTGGCCCGCAAGATCATTTGGCCACTCCTGATCTAGAAGGTTCTGAACTGCCTCGTTAGAGTCAGCTTGGGTCTTTTGACTTCGCGCATTTCCTCTGTCTCGTCACCTATATCCGAGATTAAGTCATATTTGGATATTGCACATTTTTGGAAGAATCTTTCAGATTTGGATTTTATTGTTTCTACAAGTGGTGGAAAGCAGAGAGCTCTTCTGATTTCCCTGTTGTTGATGAATCTCGGAGCATCTGAGATGATACGCAGCGCTCTGTTTTCCAGTGCTTGCATTTTCTTTACATGACAGTCGGCCGCCATGGTCCTATTTCCGACCCTACAGGAACGTGGCTGGATTATCGCATGGTAAAGGAGGAGCTTGTCTCCGTGGATAGACCGTCATCTCTCAGCAGGGGATAGAGGCAGGCTATTTCGCTCGTGATCTGTTTTTTGTATCAGCTACGTGTTTATCCCACGTGAGCCTTCTATCTAGTCGCAGTCCCAAGTACTTAACTTTCGGTGCTAGGGGATTATATGGCTCCCCCGCACCCAGCACTTTATTCACTAGCCTTTTGTCTTCCAGTGACTCCCGAGCCCAGCTTATTTATAATAATCATTTGCTGTTCGTGTTCTGTGGTAATTTCCAAAAATAATTTTGCTGCACTTGTAGAAACAATAAAATCCAAATCTGAAAGATTCTTCAAAAAATGTGCAATATCCAAATATGACTTAATCTCTGATATAGGTGACGGGCCAGGGATTCGAACCGGGGACCATTCAAGCTCCAGTCAAGCGCCTTAATCACTGAGCCACCAGACCGCTCACTGAATGATCGAAATCCAGTATATTGTTGTTACTATCGGAGATAGTTTCATTTTCCTTAAATTAATTTCTATTCATACCACAAATACAGAACTAGCAGGCCATTACAGGCATCACACAAAAAGGAACTTTAACAATGGAGCCAGCAGGTGATCAGAAAAAGACGGTTAAAACACAGCTTCTTGATATCACTTAAGGATCAACATTATGGTTTTTTTAATAAGGTATTTGTATAATCGATCTGACTTCTTCATAATCATAACGATTCAGAAACAATTGCTAATTTGATGAAGGAAACAACTTTACTGTCTCTGAACTTAAACTGATAATATGTAAGATAGTATTATATATGGGTTGTAAAAAATACAGCAACCAGTCACAATATGATGTTGTTGTTTATTAAACCATTACCGGTTTCGAGCTATACCTGCTCATCTTCAGATGGTTTGTAAATGTTTACATCAAGTATTATAGTTTTAACTTAGTAATGTCTGTCTGGTGACTAGATTCGTCCACTTTGCTATATCTGTAAGTTACATATTTACAGGATGTAAAGGTGCATCTGATGCAGTAATTTGATTAATTATTTAAGGTCAGTGCAAGTACTTATGATCAGAATTACAAAGGAAGAAAATTAAGTTTTATGCCATGACTTTTCCCCGTTCATTAGACCGTTTGTTTAGTTCTTCCTTGGGGGATCTTCAAAAAGAATGTCAGTATGGTTCTCGTGTAAGATTCACACAGGGGATGGGGGTGTTTATTAATGTAAGATAGCTAGTTTTTTCCCTCTGTGCACTTAAAAGTTGTTATATCCATGTAGATGACTGCAACGAATGTTTGTAAGTATAGTTTGTGTTGTTCAGATGAAGAAGAAGGAAGGGAAGGGGGTAAAATTCGGTACCTTCCAATTCGGGCTTAGTCTTCTGAAATACATAACAGAGCCAGAAAGATTATTGTCCCTATCCTACAGAGATCCACCATCAAGGTTGCCGAATACCTTCAGTCCATTAGTACTGCTGAAAACTTAATGATTTAACCTAGCATTTGGTACACAATTTGGTGATTTAGGATCATGCACTACCGCCTCTCCTATTGCACTAGCTAATGATGAAAATTTCTTTCAGCATCGGTACTCGAACCAGCTAATACCATGGCAGATACCAATCAACAATATTGTGCCACAATAAACTGAGCTCCGGAAAAAAGTAGCGTATATGTTAACAGAAAATCCACTATTAGTTTTCCTCTACAGATAAGAAAATTACTTGCGTGATTATACCAGACTGTCGGATCTTACCAGCAGAAACATAAACAAATGTTAATCGACAATATCAAACAACAATGTCGCTATAGGTAAAGAAAAACTGGTAATAGTTAAGGCTGAAGCTTGCAAAGTAACTTATTATAAACAACTGGCGTAGTAACTTTCTTATAACCTGCTTGAAGTGTTACATACGACTAATTATTAAATAATCGTGCCAACGGGGTTAATAAGCATTGCTTAGTTCCAATTCTAAAACCGCGCGTATCTTTGGTTGGATTGGTGCTCTGGTAGCTGAGCGATGGCAATTCGGGACTTGCGTATTTTCTTCTTATTCTTTTTGGAAAACATTTGGTTTCACTGATCAGCAATAATTAGTCTGTTATTTTTATTTTCATTATTAATCTATTATGACAGCACCGTGCAGCAGAATGACAAGAAAAAGTTCCCTGTAAATGGTAAATGATGTAAGAGAAATGTTAAGGCAATCATGAAATCTAAAAGGTGAGATAACATCTATTTTTTAATTAAAAGTGGTGAATTTACTCGTATTTCCTAAATTATTTTCTTAAACTATGATTTATGCAGTCGATCCAGAAGGGTAGAAGGTAACTTTAGTGCTTGACATTCGGGAGGACCAAGTTTTGATCCCTATTACTTCCAGCTAATTTTGGTATTACATAGTATGGCGGAAACACTGCTGACCTCTACAAAAAAAAAAAAAAAAAAAAAAAAAAAAAAAAAAAAAGGGAGAGAGAGAGAGGTAACGGTAACTTTTGGGGGAACGCAGGTTCTAATCCCTCTTCGACCATCCAGATTTTAGTTTTCAATGGTTTCCCGCAATCGCTGCTGGAGCACATCAGGATGGATCCTTTAAAAGGCCGTGGTCGAATTCCTACCCGTCACTTGCCCCCAGTATATTGCCTCTCTCTAATGACCTCAATGTCGAAGAGGTGTAAAGCCATAAGAAAAACAAACTTCATAAAGGTCCTGGTCAAGTTCTTTCACTTCCTAACTCCTAGTTCTCTGTAATCGACTGTAATGATCTCGACATCGATATTCCTTCCACCTAAAAATAGATTTACGCAATTTAATTTGAACATAACCAAGCTGCGTTTCTGTGACCGATGAATTATATTGTCTCTTAATGTAGAAACACGTTCCTTTTAGAATCACGTTGTGTGGAGCGTTGTAGATCGGATTCCCGTACGAAACGACTAATACAATATTGATGTCCTCATGTTCGCTTGATGCAACAGGCTGAAGGTTCCGGCAGAGAGCGCTTTAGGAGGCTGGAAGTTAATATCTAATGTGTATTTCTATCACGAACGTCGAAGTTACCGTAAAATCGCCCAGGGCAGTGAGGTTAGCAGCGAACCAGCGCGACCTGTTGCGATGGGAGTCAATAGACTATTGTAATGAATGCTGCGGCTGCTGAACATAAGATTGCTTTTGAAGAGCCATCGTGAGTCATTTTTATTAGTGTATCTTATCATGGTAGTCACTTAGCTATCTATCAGTATATATATCACAGGTTCCTAGTTAGTAAAATAAATAAATTTTACTCTTCAAATTTGTACATTTTTGTGTTTTACTGACCCAAAGCCTGATATATAATTTAAAATTTCTTAAAATTGTATTCTAGAATGGTTCAATACGGGTATTTTTCTTCGAGGTTGTAGGGTATTACTATTATAAAGTAAGGGACTACGTTACTTCTTTTCAATACTTCCTGCCGGATCTATCACAAATCCGATGTTATCTAGAACTTCAAATTCGTGTTCAGTATAGCGATGTTATTCTTACACAACAAATAGTAAACTGTTAACCGAGCATGGTGGATGAACGCTTAACGCCCTGGCCTCGCATTAGGGAGGACGCTGGTTTGAATCCCCGTTCGGGCATCCAAATTTGGGTTTTCAATGTTTTCCCCAAATCACTCCAGGTGAATGCCGGCACGGTTCATACAAAAGTCAATGGCTGAAATCCTTCCCGTTCCTTGTACACAGTTCTTTACCGTCTCTAATGGCCTCGACGTTGATGAAGCGTAAAACCAGAAGAAGAAAAGAAAAACCTTGTGGTATTGTTTGTAAGTAAAGTTTTTTTTTGATGTTATTTTGCGATTCGTTATCATTACGATAAAGGAAGTGTTGTTAATTTGCAGTGAATTGCATCATAAAGGAACTGATGGATACTGTTTGTTATAAATTTGTTTAAAATAGAAGTATAGTAATAGTGGAGCAAGTTTGTATCTGTAAAGTTTTGTTAGAATACAGAATTACGCAAGTATGGACTCCCATTTAATGTATGTATCTTCGTTTGTTTCAACTAGGAATCCGTTAACCCTTTGCTTGGCATAAATTTGTTTTTGATGAGTATGCATCAATGTTACAAGTAGAATTGTCAACCCCAGAAAGAACGATGAATCCAAATCACAAAAGCGTTCTGGCGTTCTTCACATTGCAAAGCAAGCACTGCCAGAGGTGAAAGTCGGCTTAAGGGCTTCTGAAATTCCCTGCCGAGCCAGGGATTCGAACCGGGAACCTTTCGATTTCTAGTCAGACGCTTAACCACTAAACCATTTGGTCGCTCGTCATCAGATCATCTACTTCCGCTCTGGCCAATTACTAGAGGCTAATTTACTGGCGGGGCGGTTTTTCCAAGTGTCGGAGAGATTCTTCGTGCGAATTCTGTCATAATACAGCATTACGACAGTTTTATTGTAGGTGCTACCTTCAATATTCGAAGGCCAGTTGGTCAGAGAATCGTGCTGTATCATCTATCGGTTTGGGATTGTGGTATGGTGCCATACTTGCAGATTGGCGGCAGAAATTGCGTTTTCTTGTTGCCAATGCGCGCTTTGATCGCGTTCGCCTGACACATAGAGCCATGGTCTAAAAATCATATTAAAGTGAAATATAATAATGATTGTAATACATGTAAAAAAAACTAATTATTGCTGTTTCAGTGAAGTCAAACTTAAAAAAAATAAGGAAGTTTCGAACTCCCGTCGCTTGGCTTCCAGAACACCACTACTCGCGGGTCACTGGGACGTTACTAATGTACTTTAAGGTTAATATTGCAGAGAATGTTTGAGGATCACAGATCACTGCAACAATACAATATTACACTTGAGGTGTGTTACAGTGATTGACAAAATTCCGTAAACCGAACATCTGCTAGTCCCCTTGTATGTTATAAAAGTATCTGACAGTGTCACGATTCGAACTGAGTCCTTCCAAACGCGAGTCAGATAACTAGTCACCTTTCATAATTCCACTAATTACACACGAAGTGGGGAAAAGTTAAAAATCACCATTCTGTCAGCTTCATTATGGATTTTTTGTTCTTTTTTTTTTAATTCTGATATTACTGTTTTAAGTAAGTCCACTTTTTAGTCGAAGTATGGACATGACATCAGAAATTATGAGTTATTAATCGGAGAAATTAAGACTCACCCTTGAATCAACGTAGAACAGTATCCCTTACGTGGTTCTCTTAAAAAAAAAAAAAAAAAAAAAAACATACTTGTCGGGTATCGTCACCACGCATTATTCTGTACCTTAATGGATTATGAAAAACTCAACTTTCAAAAATAAGTTACAAATCTTCGATACACGTGACCAAATTCCTTTATATTAATTATTGGCGGAATGCTGATAGGACAATTTCAATTCTCGGCTGACGCAGAGACATTACTAAGCCATCGACCTTGTAATAAAACCAACCCATCACTTTCGAGCAACACAGTACAGCCAGCCCAGAAATCCACCACATTAAAATCTACCCAGATATTAAACAAACTTTTAAGAAAATGGAACCTCTGATTACACCAATACAAATATTACTAACAAAGAATACGGAAATTAACCCATTATTCGACAAAGTTGAAGGACTTGACGGACGAAAAACATATGAGACCAACAAAAACATATACACAATATGTCGTTTTAAAACCTTATTCATGCGATAGGGTTCAGTCATTTGATTCGGGAGGTGTGCACACGTCGAAATTTACCCCATAATAATATTTCCAACCATGAATTAATTAAATTACTGGGGTGTAATGTGAACATAACAAAATACTTTTGTAATATGTTGTTCCTTATAATGTTTAGTAATTATTGTGTTGTAAAGTGAATTACTCATCCGCAATTAGTTATATTGTGACAAGACTAAATTTAATTTGCAGTTTTCTTTAATAAAAGATCTATTGAAAGTTTAACGACTTATTATTAATCATTGATACATCTCTTTTTCAAAATGTGATTATTAATAATTTCCAACAACATGTAATGTAACATGTAACCCACCAGTGTGGCTCAGTGCACTAAATCGCTGTAAACTTGAAGGGAGAGGTACAACAGGGCTGGGCCAGCACCCTCTAAATCTCTCTAGATGGTGTTGCCTGGGCACGATACAGTGACCCGCGTACCAGCCGTTTTGCCTGCGGTTTTTAGACTGCTTTCCGGAGCCATGAAGGCAAATGCCGAAATGGTCCTTAATCTCCGCTTCATCAACTACACATTTCACAAACAAAAAATAAATATATCAAACACAAAACATAGTTACTAATTTCGCAGACAGGTGGCAACACTTCACTTCCTCCATTACTACGTAGTACGACCTGGCAGAACGCATGAAGTGCTTGGCATTATCGAGGGCATGCGGTCGTTAAATCAAAGTTCCAAATTTGACCATGTTAACTATGAGTAAAACTCGTTAAAGACAGCCAGCCCTTAATGTCGGGAAAAGGTGATGAAGAAGACAAAGATGGAATGTGCCGTATGTTTTGTACATAACTAAGAACGTGTGGATCATTCATGGATGATTAGGTTACCAGTCTCCACCAAGTGCTCAGCTATTGGTATGATGTCCTGTCCAAGGAAGAGATGCGCTAAGATAAGCGTATGGATACTGACTAGTGTCGCCGACAGAAAAAGTGTTGTTGCGACCTGAGTATCGTATCAAGTGGCTCGTGATACCCTGGTATCCAAATTCAAGAAGCTGCCAGATAGATAACTCTTCTGTAAGTTCGCAGTATTCTCTCCTCTATTATCCCCACTTTTATCTCTCTTCCTTTAGGCAACATGTAGTGTCGTAAACTAAACCTATGACAAATCTGCAAGGGTTCAATTCAGACGACATTTTACTGGTGAGACAAAAGGTAGAATGAAACACAGCCTTCAGTCACTTCAATGCAAATTTATTGCACTACATAATGCATTTCGGATCCCTTGGATCCATCTTCAGGTGTCTATAGTATTTTTCATTTGTTTTAAATTTTGTCTTACGCGAAATTCGTTCCTAGCAAAGTTTATTCCTGTGCTGAAAAACGATTTGAAGTAAGTGTCGTGAACACGTATTATCATGACAGAAAAGGAGTAAATATTAAAACATTGTGGAAAACTTACTAGAACTGACGCGAAGCAGAGTAATCAATTTTATGCACGAATTTATTGCGAACCACTGTACTAGACACGATATATCGCTTAAAGTGCACCTGTTTATATGAACAGAACATTTTAAAGTACAAAAAACAGTTTAAAAATGATGTACTGTACATTAGAAGTGTTCAAAGATGAAGATTATTATTCGTTGTCAGAGTATATTTGTGTTGGTGATCTTTACTTGTCTCTAGCATTTAACGTTAAAATTAAAATAAATATTTAAAAATATTAAAACAATAGTGGCTAGTAAAGTCTACTTTAACATGTGTTCTGGGCTTCTTATCTTCTGGAGGAATATTTCTAACTGTTCTCGCAGATTGGTGCACGTTACTTTGAGGGTTGTTTACTCACGTATGACAGTTCTTCAAATTATGGGAACTATTGTGCCCTTCATGGGTATAAAATTTGCTAGTCCATGTTCATGTGTCCGTCGCGAACCATTGCATTGTTTCTCGTTGACGTTCTTGCGAAACGGCTAAGTCTTTTAACTGTCTGCCCATTGACTTGCGTGAATCCTCCAAAATAAAATAACCATCATACATCTACTAACCTGTTTATTCCAATAATTTCTCAACATGTACTATAATACATTTAAAACTATTTTTGTCAGAAACCTATCTCTCATGCTACCTTCATCTTTGAGGCTGACTCGCCAGCTGGTCTTTCATCGTTCTCACATGGTGACATCTCGAACGACCAGTTTCTGAGCCGTGTCGTGGCCGACTTAACGGAGGCTGTACCGAGCCCTAGCGCCTGTGAACTGGCTTTAACGGCCGGCTTTACGACTCCACAAAGCGTTGAAACGTCCGTAATTAAAATTCGAATTGTCTTCCTTCCAATGCGCACGTTACTCATTCGCTTTTTTGGCTACTTATTGCCTTGGAGACAATCGGAATGAGGCTGGAGGTTTCCCTCACCCATAATTAAAACTGTTTTTAATCTCAGATTAAAGTCATTACTTCTTTATTAGCATAATTTAATATAACTCACTGATGTGTAATGCACTAACAGTGAAATTGGTTTAACTATAACTGAGTTTCCATTAATAAAGATGGGATTTACAGACAATCTAATTTACTGTGCGAAGGTGTCTTGCAATAAAGACCATGCTGCATACTTTGAGAACGAGGCAGCCGAAAACTAGAACTGTAGAGATGACAATGATTAGAACATATAAAGCAAATAATTGAGGACATAGGTTGTTAGGTGTATGATGAGATGAAGAGGTTAACTGATGGAGAATTTCATCAAAAAATATGACCCACCATCCGGTAACTATTTTCTGTGAGACTGTCACAAACTTCAAAACACCTTCTTTTCATACTTTATCCGTCCACTTCGTTTTCAGCATACTTTTATGGCAAAAAAATTCAGACGATTCAACTTATCTTCTTTCTGGTATTACTGAACTCCATACTTCACTATCATAAAGTGATATCCTACATACACGTTGTTTTAAAAGTCATCCAGACTCCCAGATCAATATTTCTCTTTTTCAAGAAGGTTTTCTTTCCGTTAGTGCTATATTCTTTCAACATCGTTCCAACTACTGCCATCAATTATAATTTTGCTTTCTAAGTAACAAAATTCACTTCCTTCTTCTATAATATCTGATCGTATTATTATATTTAATCTACTGTAATTGGTATCATTTATACTACATGCCATTGATGTCTTACATTGATTTATATTTAGTCCGAATTCTTCCTTTAGTACAGTATTTTGTTCATGCCATTCAGCTCTCCTAATAGGGTAATGTCATCAGCAAATTGAAACATACTGATTGTTTCTCCTTGAATTTTCATGCCACTTTTGAATTTTTATTTTGTTATTTTCTCTTCATACAAGTTCAGTATTAATGAGGATAAACTACACTCATGTATCACACCCCTTTTAACTGATGCACATCTCTCGTGTCAACAAACGCCATAAAAGTGTCCTTGTATTTTTTTTATTTTTTTTAATTCTCTATTCCAGCTTTGCTTTTCTTCGTATTGGCCCACACAGAGTAATTAGCGCAATAGAAAATTAATTAATTCCACTGATGTGGTGAAATGATTTATTTACGCTATTAATTTTCATGATTTTTAAAATTAAACAATAATACGAATTTAAAACCTAAGGAAATAAATAAATCTCAGAGTCTGTGCCATTACATGATGCCAGGAAACATTGATTAAATTTTTCACTCATTAAATAACTAGCGTAGAGTGCTATTTAACAGTTAGCATCCAAGCCTGGTACAATGAGTTGCTATTAAATTTCTTTTTTAAAGAAAGTCTGAAATAATCAGAGATACTTGATAGATTAAGAAGAGAGTTTGGTCAGTATTCGGGATGAACATTAGCGTCTATACAGCTATCGGTTAAAGCGTTAAAAATGTACCTAATTCTCTCTTTCAGAAAATACTTGCAACAGTGATAATATTTTTTTAATTGAAAGGAATACCTAAACTACCGGAAAGTAACAATGTGATGTTACTTCTTTTTCAATAATTTTGGAAAAATCTTATACTTATTGGTTTTTCACTACAGAAAAACAAACAATTTGACATTTCGGGGATCGAAAGATGAATTTAATGTCACTTGTACCAAATTTTATACTTTTGTAAATAGGATAAATAAATATTTATGTGACAAAAAAGAGTAAATAAAACAACGAAATCAAAGAAATATGGAAAGAAACATAGAAAGATCGAAATAAATCACTGTATTATAGAATCAAATAAAAAGACAACTAAATGTGACAAATTAATCATTCAGCTCAGAGACTTTCATAATTTTAGAATGTGTTCTCAATCTTGTTTTGTCACTTATATTAATTTTTTGCTAAAGAAATCGTGGAACTCGACGTTAAGTACACGAAAGAAGAGGTATATTTGAATTTTACATCAATCTGAAATATGTTGTCGACATTATCAAGAACAAACTATAATAGTTTAGTAAAGAATAATCCATTGTACGAGAATAAACGCATAGCATTTTAATGAAGAAAAAGATAATTAACTTCACTGCAAAGTTAAAAAAAAAATATTTTAAAATCATCCTGTTGAGCTAAAGATTTTTTAGAATTTGGAGAAGTTTTTTTCGAGTTATATTTGTCCCATTCGAATTTTAATCTTTGCAAATGTTGGTGAATTTAAAGAAGGTAACTAAAAGAAGTAATTCAGCTTAGAACTGATGCTTTAGTGTCTATTGCTTCCTTCCTAATATCGTAAACATACATGTGCTCACTAGCAACCGAATTTAAAATCCACCACCAGTTGATAAGTACCAACAGAACAGAAACGGTAATTACTTTACATCATATCTCGTACTTGGTAAAATTGAATACAAACAGAGGAAATAATTTCGTAATAAGCTGATTAAGATAATTGGAACATGCCTCCCAAAGGATTAATGGCAAAATAAAGGCGCAGTTTGTGAAAGAAAAAAATCACAATAATCGCTGAATGAAACATGAGGTAACAAGAAATTTCGAGGGGATAAAATTGGATGGAAATTAAATTATTAATTCTGTTCTTCAGAATGATTTGTAACGGATATGTATAAAGAAATCAGAGTTACACTCCATCTGTAACGAGACTAAAATGTGAGATCTGTATCACCACGTTACTTAAACTGGGAACAGAAAAGAAAATATCTGATGAGAAGGATTAACTCCATCTATTGGTGCTTTCTATAAGTATTGGATATTTAGTCTTGAACATGATTGATTGCCGGCCTCGGTAGCGTAGGGGCTAGAGTGCTAGCTCCACGTGCCGAAGGTCGCCGGTTCGAATCCGGCCGCGGACATGGATGTTTAAGTGTAAAATTAAAAAAAAAAAAAAAAACGTGATTGATTCGGGCATCCATGGGGCTAGTTATAATTAAAATATAACTGCCTCTTGTGCTCTGTGTTCTTTCCATACTATCGTCTTTGATGTAAATAAGAATGATTTATCACTATTTTTATCACTGCCGCAAGAAACATAAGTATGGCGTAACAGTATAAAACTTGGTGACTGTGATAAGAGTCGAGCATTATACAACCCAGTACAGTTTCTTTTAGGGTTCGAGCTGCTCAAATGGCTGAAACGGAACTCTCATAATTTCACTATTGCGCGTCCACCAGTCTGTAGCGTCGTAATTCTGCAGGCTTTGCATCCATTGTGATGAAATTTAATGAGAAAATGTGTTGTATTTACTGTAAAGCAGATCTATAAACAAACTATAAAATATTTTTTGTTATCATACCTCCGCTAATACAAAAGAGGAATGAACTTTTATTTCTTCCACCACATTGAGTATGGTGTCGTTGAGCCAGGACTCAAAAATGCAAGCACTGTTTTTAAGAGCATTTTTACATAGTTGTGTTTTTCGAGAGATAAGAGCTCCTAAAATGGTTAATGATACGTCTGCCTCCTCTAAAATTTCAGCCATATGATTGAAAAATTAAAAAATAAAACGATGGCTCTTAATAAAATCTATCACCGAATTTTTTTTTAAAGTTTATATTATTTTTTCACCAACACACGCACTAAATTTTTGAAGTGAAACCTCTCTGGGGACGGTAAGGAAAAATTTGTTAGCGTACGCGTTGAATGCGCCTAACCATTCTGCTCATGTAAAAGGTACTTTGATGCAAGCAACTACGATAGTGCCCGCTGTCACATAAACTCATGTTAAACAGTGGATCATATTAAATGTGAAACATATGTTTCCTATTTCAGTTACCATAAACCTTTGAATACAAAGGTATATAAAACAAATTCTCCAAACACAACTGAAATAGAATTATAATAATAATAATAGTAATAAAAATTAATATTAACAATAATCGTCATCAACATACTATCTGTAGATATCTACATGGTAAAATAGTTTTTATTGTTCCAAATAAACATTTTATTTTGCTGATGTCTCTCGCATCTTATTCGTTGTGAGAACTGTTGACAGATAATTTTGTCCAAGTCGCTCTCCGATATGAAAGCTCTAAACACTAAAGACAAACTAGGGCTCGATGCATTACTTTATAATTTACCACAGTGTGCTTTAACGTTTTTATAATTTTCGTTTGCTTACGATCATTACTTGGACAAATTTCCTATTTACAAATGCAATCAAGATAATATCGTTCGTCCACTCGAGTGGGAAAGAAACAAGATAAATACACGAGAAAACACACGGGAAAAACACACAGAAAAAGGGTGTATGAACCATAGAAATTTCACTTGTTGCGAGTGCAAACAGTGATGCCGGGATTGTTCCTTCAAAAGGCCATGGCCGAATTCCGTCCAGTTCCCTGCCCCCAGTTCTTTCCCGCCTTTAATGACCTCGTCGTCGACGAGGCGTAAAATCATAAGCCAAGAAAAAGAAAAATCTATGCCATAAATGGAACCAAATCATGTACTTCCTTTAAAATGATCCTGTCCCACTGGAAATCCAGAGGGGCATGGCTTGCAGACTATCCCGGGATGATAGTGGTGGGTAGATTAGTGTTGATAGAGTAGTATAGGTTTCAAGTTAGATTAGAATAGACGTAGTACAAAACAAAATTTGTTTGTAACATAGAAACGGATAAGGCCTTATAGGGGAAAAGTAGATTGTAATACCAGAGGTGATTATTGCAAAAAAAATTAATAATAATAAAAAAGTATAACTATTAAATTGAGTAATCCTACCATTGTTAAAACGGAACCAAGCCTACTACAGGCCTGAGTCAGAACGATGGCGTGGCAGAATGAGCAAACGTCAGCATACCACTTACAGCAAACAAAGCGCTTCTACCACGGCCAAAACAGTCTTTGTAATGTAGAGGGAATGATCATTGACTTTTGCACAAATACACGATGAATCATAACAATATTTGGGAGTTAATTTCCATATTAATGGTAAGCCAGGATGCTGCAAATTTGAACTGGCTCAGGACTGTAGTGGCTGAGAACATATAATTAAGTGAATGTTACTTATAAGCAATTGTTATTACCCAGTAATCCGGTATAACTAAATGATAGATTACAGAAAGATATGTACAAACTGGGTTAACTGAAACTAACTGAATAATGGGATACTCTAAGAATAACTGGAATATTTCAATAAAAACCACCAGCACTATAACAACAAGCGATATTTGTGATTCAATATAACATTAAAATTAGCAATAGCAGCTGTAACTGTTATTACTGTAAGCAAGACCAAATGTAATATTATAGAATTAATTAGACAGTAAGTCAAAGTGTAACGGAACTGTATGCCAAATTCCTTGCATGTAAATATTTTGTACAAAACACTATGTAATCAACAATGTAAAAATTAATATGTAGGGCTTAATTTAGTCACTAAGATATTAGGCTGTATAAATGAAGGGTAAATAAAAAAAAACTTCCTTTAAAATTAGGGGATGCTTTTATTTTTTATTGGAGACATACAGCTCATCAAGGACGAGTTCATTAAAGGTAGAAAAGGATTGCGGTCTATTAATGGAAAAGAAATCAGTCATAGTCTTTTTTAAAATAAGTGTCTCACATTTTGTCTTGAGTGATTTTCGTAAACCATTTAAAACCAAAATTTGAACTGGATTTTTTATCATCAAACCCGATGGTACAAGGTGTTCACCAGAGATTGTATTTTCTATTACATTTTTCTAAAGCTGTACATAATGTACTGACACAATACAGCCGTGTGATGTTGCGTAAGTTTGCGAACGGATTTGAGAGCCTGCAGCTGGATGCCAGACAGGTAGCTGTCAGCCAAGGAATGCGGCCACCCCTAATCCGCTGGACCGCCAAGCGGAGGAGGTGGCGACACTCGCTGGGAGGTCACGAAAGTGTGACCCCGTGGAGCACGGATCGGACGTGCGAATATGATCGTGAGTTCGCGCTCCTGCCGGAAGAGCTATCCAGTCCGTATCTCCAAGGAACAGTTTCGTCGCCAGACTGCGTCGACCTCTTCCCGTCCTAGCTAGTTGAGGGGCCGCTCTACGTCGGTACAACGTCGATTGTGAGCTGGTTGGATCACTTCGTGCAGTCCCGCAGTCGTGTCGCAAGGAGTGCCACGGCGGACCTGCCTACTACAGCTGCCGTCGCACAAGCTAACAATACGGTATTCTGTGTATTAAGTGCGTTCACCACCGGCGTCCCCTACCCTGGCAAACGACACTGAGAACCAATAATGTATGCTTGCTGGTTCACGCTATCCAACTCTAATCTCTGAATGATGTCAAATTGATTAATGCAATCCATATGCTTGATTTAATAAATAGTAATTTTAAATGGTGCCTTGATTATCAATTATATCCCCCATACTAAATTTTAATTGATGAATTTATTATAATTAATTACATTTTCTGATGTCGCAATTAGCATGACACTTCAATAATTAATAATGATAATCATGAAACAGATAAAACCTTCAGCAGCCGATGGAGAGGAAAGTTTATGTCTCTAGGTCGGCGGACTATTTTCCTTTGCAGTTAGGTATTCTTATACTTGTACTAAGTCTCTGTTAGGTCTTGCTGGAACTTAATTCATACCTCTAATTGGAAACACTTGAACATCCTGAAAAACGTACGATTACTCTTCATTTGTCACACGCCTAACGTTATTTAAGGTATTGTAAAAAACTTTTATGTGAAAATATATGGTCCTGGAATAATTACGGGAAACTAAAAAGAATAATCATAAAACGAAACATAAATCATAGAGACAGAGAGGATACAAAAAAAAATATTTTCAACCAAACGCATTGAATTATAAAGATGATGATACTAGGATCATCTCACGCAATTCTTTGTAGAACGGAGAATCCTAACACGAGTAAGCAAACAAGGGTGGCAGCAAATAAAGAAACCAATATTTTGAAGAATACTTTGGTGTAGGATGTAAGTATGTTAGTCATAAAGATTTCTAATTGTTTTATACTTTAAATGGCGCCGGGAATTACAGCGTACCGAGAGAAAATGGATGGACAGGAAGATGTCATAATACAAAAATGAGGATGTCAGGAAATTTCTGCAAAAATAAAATATGCTTCCTTGGTTCTTTACCTCGACAGCTTTGCTGTTTTCAAGGCAAATTCAAGTGTTACTATGCGTACAGTCGTTGAGCGTTCAAAATCTTTTCATCACATTAGTTCTAATAAATGAGCGGAGAGAAAACCAATTACAGAAAAAGCAGTCATAATGCATTATTTTTTAACTTAGAGAAGGTCTAAATAAGGGCTACCTCTTTTATTTTGGTCCAACTGATTTACCTGGTCACTCATTATGGATAATTTTGATATCACTTACTTCTATAAACAATCATGAATGTGATATGAGAATTCAAAACTTCAATAATCAATTTTAATTTTCCAAAATCAAAGGATAAAAAAAATATAAAATGACTGATTTTCAAGACGTGGTCCAAATAAGAGCTGCTTGTAAAAATAGGGAAATTTATCTCGTAATGAATTCAAAAACACCAAATTTCGTTCAAAAACTTTATTAACTTGAAACTCTACAATATTTTTTTTTTTTTTTTTTATCTTGCAGAAGTTACGGATATATATCTCATTTTCCATTCCAGCACATGCAGTATCTGCCCAGCCTTTACACTTGCAAAACTGAATCCACACTTCGCCTCTGACATCATCTGAAAAGAGTTCATCACAGAAAATGCATGCTGCGTTATCGTCACCACGTTTATCCCCCAGAGAAATAGCCATCGCGTCATCGTCATTGTCGTCATCAGAAGTAGCTGTCCTATGATCTTCTTCCGAGTCCAAGTCTTTGTTGAGCGTACCTGATGCGTTTTTTTGTTTGGATTAGCAATTTTGGATTTTTTCTTTGCCGAGACACCTGATTACACTATGATAATCATCTAACAGTTGTTGAAGGCTGTTCACTCCACACATTTCTTCAATCCAGTTATGATGCAAGTCTAGGCGCACTTGTGACCACCATTACTTTTTCTTTGCAGTAGTGGGAATCGAAGGTACATCATATGGACTAACCCTTTTGGTCTTTGAAGCTTGCGCAGTTGTCGTTGATCCTGGGTGGTCTTCCCCCACCACTTGATATTCCTTTTGGTGCCATTCTCGTGCCTGTGCACAACCCCTTTCCCCCACTTTTAGCAAGTAGTCCGAATTTAGACCCTAGCCCGTTTTTGGATCTTCTCCACTACGCAATAGGATTTGTACACGTAAATTGATGGTTTTTTTTTGTTGCAATGTCTAGAAGGTTTGTAAATGTTGCTCCATAGATAGAATATCATACGCTCCGTCATATTGTAACTCTAAGACTAACAAAAACTGCGCATTCGTTCACCGAGCTCTCTGATCTCAGTTCTTAGACAATTACCCGTAATCGCCGCTTTCAGTTTCCAGATTTACTATATTTGTAAACAGAATAGTACAGCACACATCAACACAAACATGGTTTGCAGACAGATGGAAAGACTTGCAGGTGAGCGATAACGTTCAGACCAGCCGTTTATTTTTGGTTTTCCATGATTATTACTACTCGAATGTCGGGATTATTCGCACATAAATGTCATGGTAGATTTCCTTTCTGCTCGTTCTTAACGCTCGTCACCTTTCCCTTACCCCCCTTCAAAAAAATAACACCACAATTCCAATCTTAATGTAGATCACCCTTGAACTCTTAGCTATGATCAAGACGTAGATCTCAAGAAAAAAGAACAAGCAATATCTGACCACTTTCGTTCTCATACATTTTCTAGAAACTTGCTTAGACTGAAATAATTAAACTGTCAAATATTTGAGGATCTATAGAAATACACTTGATGTAATGTCAGTCAAACGCAAAATCTAGGTTTTAGTTGAGGATATGCCTCGTTTCATTAAACATCGAATTGTATACAGTAAATTAGAAGCACTTTATTGATAAAGATAGTAGGCATAAAGAAAGTCTTGCCGGCCCTGGCAGCGTAGTGGCTAGCACTGCCTCGCATTTTAATAATCGCTATTTCGAGTACGGCAAAGGGTATGAGAGATTTTAATTAAGTTTTCGTCTTGTGTTGTCCTCACCATTGTGACCCACCATTAAGTAAAAGCAGTCTGATACAATACTTAGTTCAATATAAATCTGGCTAAATGGTTGCAGAGACCGAAGGCCATTCTCTTTTCTTTTTTTGTGTCTTGAAAGCGGAAACAAATCAGTGTTTTTTGTCTTAAAAAAATAGAGTTTTTCTGAATTGTAATATTCAACCATTATTTTGACATTACTGAGTATATTCAAAGTATATTGTAACTTTTTTAGTAATTTAAACTGTTAAAACTTTTTAATATGGCATTTTTAGCCGTTTAGACTTTGTATTTGCCCATCGTACTACTTTCCTTTCATTTTGAGTCGTGATCACTTCACTTTTCTTTTCCAATACCTTCCTACAATCTTCAGATGAAAGCTACTGCGTCGGGTACAGATCAGATAAAAGCAAATTATTAGATCGCAACGTCACAGTTATCTGTTCATTTCAAGCGGAATTGGTTTCTTGTAACAGGTCAGCTCTTCTTATCATCGTTCAATCCGGCAATGGCCAGTTCCCGATACTGTGTTTGGCAGCATGTTATTCTTTCTGTTTCTTTAGACGGAATTTGAACCTTATTATCTAGCGTTGTGGGCTATATTTAATGGTTAGCACTGCCTATTTTGCAGGTCGTTGAACACACACACACACACACACACACACATATATATACATATAAAGGGAACTGTACTCCAGTGCTATCAAGCAATATAATTTAATTCAATTTAAATATACACGTGGAGGAATCGCAATTTGCAGCAATATGAGGCCTCGCAGAATTTGTACTATATTGTTTATTCCTTGAGGTTAACTTTATTTCTTTCGACCTGTTTAGTAACATTCCAAACTAAACCGGTTACAGGAATGACCATTCGACTTACATTTTCCTTAATTATATGTGTGTTACGGAAACAAATGAAGTTTTATTTCAGCTTGTTGATGTTTGAATTGATCTGTGTCATTTCAAATTCCGCTCGCTTATTTCTGGGATTTTTTCGACGTTTCACTTTCTGAAGCTAAGATGAAGGAGAGAAAGTACACTAATGACAAGCAGAGGAAGTATCAATTTAATAATTACACGCGTAACTGTTAGAAATCTTTAAAAGGCCGCACTTCGCTAATGCGGTATAGAAAACGTGGCTGGCTACTGCCCCTTTAACGTTAGTTTCACAATGGCCCATTAAAGTGTGCAAAACAGAGAGGGACGTAACGTAAGCGGACGTTACGTAAGCCTTTACTGTATACAAGTTGCGTCTTCGCTCTCCGCACCTCTGAGCAGTTTCTGAGAAATCGACAAATGGTGGCCAGTGAAATCCACTCACTGTATTGTTATCAACTCAGTGATGTTAGTGCCACTCTCTATGTTCACGACAAGCAGAAACTAAACTAGAAACTCTCCTAGGCAAACACGTTATCGCCGTGCAGTCTTTGCTCCTGGAATCTGGGACATTTTTCTGTCTCAGGACTAAAGAGAATAAAATACTAGAAACATAATTTTAAAAAACTGGTGCGTGTTTCAATGTTAAATAAGAATAAGTGACACTTCTTTGCATTGTTCTGTGTGTTTTCCATATGTATTATTTTCTGTGTATTTTTTAAGTTCGTTTCGCACTCGTGTGGACGAATGATACTATCATTCCTTGGATATGTACAATAAATAGAAACTTTGACCCCGTTATTCTCGTGAACAAATGAAAATTATTAAAAATTTAAAGTACAATTTTCTAGATAATAGAGAATTACATCGTGTTACATTATTTGTGTTTGGAGCTTTTGTATAGAAAAACAGCTGGGACAAAATTATCTGATAATCGTTCTTACAATCAATTTTCGTTAATAATTAGCTTCTAAGCTCGTCAAAAATGACTGGCTGAACGCTGATTTCTGCTTATAACTAAAATATTTTTTTATAAGACAATATAACTCATTCCCATTGCTGTATAAACAAATGTTAGTGTTTCTGAAGGCAAATGAAATCTTTTATCGCACGCTCTTTCACTGTATCCCATAAACGTGATTCCATATTTCTTTCCTTACCATAACAGCTATGATATTTTATATAATACCATCTACAATTTATGAATATAAATATAAAAACAGCCACTAATAAACAAAATATTTACACTTGTATATGCATGCATTGAAAACTTAGCTACTCAATTGTAACGTTCCTTTCATATGGGTCACGTTACTTATTATATTTATGTTCATTATAATTGTAAAATGATTTAATATCAATTTTAATTTAATTCCAATGGAGCACAGGCTCCGGTGGCAATTTCCCTACACCCCCATCTTCCCCCTATCCTGTAGCCACCTACATTAACCCTCTACAAATTTTATCTTTAAATTCTTTCAACGTTTTCGATAAAATATTCATCATTTCTCTTGGTAAATCACTCCAATCCCTGACACCCTTACCTAAAAAAGAGAATCTTCCCACACCCTTGTGCCTGAAATCGAGTGCCAGCTTGTGGTCATGGTCATCTTTTCCCTTCCACGCACTACTTTTCATACCTATTGCAATATCTTTCCATGCCTCATCACCAGTATACGCCCTGTACACTCCCATGACCCTCCTCATCCTCCTCCTGTCTTGCAATGAATCCCATTCCAGCTCCTTTATCACATTATGCGATAATTTCCAGAAACAAATCTAGCAGCCCTTTTTTGCACCCTCTCCAACTCCTGTATTTGATACGTAAAATGAGGGTCCCATACTACACTACCATATTCAAGCAATGGTCTGACCAAAGTTTTGTAACCCAACTCGCTCACTTCTCTCGTTCATCCCCTCATCACTCTCTCCAACAAGTGCAGAATTTTGAAACCTTTTCCTACCGCCTGTCCAATGTATCCTACCCAGTTAAGCTTGTTATCAAATGTAATGCAAAGATATATACATTTCAAGTCTTCAGCAAACAATTCTTTCCATACATTATATTCTTAATTAACCTTTTGTTTTTTATTTGTGTATCTAATAAGCTGACTCTTCTTTGCATTTATCTTCATCCCATGTTTACCAACCCAACTAGATATCCTGTCCAGATCACCCTGCAACTATTTACAATCCTCTATCGTTTTGATTCTTTTATATAGCATTATGTCATCTGCAAACAATGTAATTTCAGATAGTAAATAATCAACACAATTATTCATTAGAGTCAGTAGGCACGCATCATTCAAAACCTTCGATAATTCATGTTATCAAACAAAAGTAAAATATTTTACGAGGAAACCTTAAAGAAATAGACATGAGTAAAGCGTAACTTATTGAAAATGTACAGATCAATTAGATAGTAAACGATTATAGAACAAGAAGGACGAAATTAAAAACTATATGAACCAAATAATTCAAGTAATAGGTTGTAACTGGTATCAGCAATCACTGTCAATAAAAGAAAAGTAAATGTTGACAACTATATGAGAAATGACAATGATAAGAATTCAGTAGCTCTCTTAGCTGCAATAGAGTTATGTTAACTGCTAAAAGGAGCCTACTGGAACACCATTCCTCAAAGAAAACGCCTTTCCATGTCATGCATAATCTAAGATTCACCAAGTCTTTTTTGACGCTGTGTACTGTGGCGCATCATTGAGGTAATGTACCTTACAATTTTATGTAGCCGAAATGTACCTAAATGGGTGAATTTTAAATTTTTTCATGTATAGGTTGTTCAGGAAGATAAAATACAAAATGAACGATATGTGCAAATGGTACGTGAATGAATGAGTTTATGTTCCAAAAAGAAGGAGTCTGATATCCAGTCACATATTTATAATTGGATAGTATGTTAATACAATCGGCAAGAAAGAAAAGTCTGAAAAATAATACAAATACTATATACGTGAAGTATGATTGAGTACGTATCTTATAATAGGCACATATAGAATATAGAATACCTTACAGCAGAACAAGCAGTAAAAGATTGCGACAAAAAGACTGTAATCAAATTTTTAGTAATCTTGAATTCACTGAAAAAAAAAAAACTGTTCATTTTACTACCCAACAATTCAAAAACGAAAACAAAATGTATGAAAAATATTTACACTTACAATATTATTACTCAATTAGCTTTAGCCCGCACCGGGTTCCTTTAAAAGGGGGGGGGGCGATTTCCTTTCTCTAATAACTTCAACGTCGACAAAGCGAGCGTTAAGCCACAAGCGCAAAATAAAAGTTCTACCCCGTAAATTCGTACACGGGGTGTGTTAAAGTATGGACCTGTCTTAACATCCATTGTGAGAAAAAGAAAATCTTATACGATACTCTACTATGAAATCATGGTAGACATTTTAACACGCGAATTATCTAAGTCCGACCAGTATTTTTAGCGTGAATCGCGTGCAACGAAAAATAGATGTTAATTTGTGGACATTTATATCTAAAATTTCTCAACTTCTGACTTCACTTCAGAATGAAATGTGTCCTGTTTTCCCCCAGGATTACGCGCTGTACATTATTCGAATTACGTCAAAATCCGGACAGTATTTTTTGCATGAATCGCTATAGACGAAAAATGGGCACAAATTTGTGGACAATTTCATCTTAAACTTGTCAGTTTTCCGACATCAAATCAAAATGCAACATATCATGTTCTACTTTCTGCATCATGGGCTGTACATTATTAGAAATCCCATCAAAATCCGAGTTGTTTTTTTTTTTCCGTAATCCACACAAAGTCGTGGTCAAACGCAAGTTTTTTCTCGCAGCCCATATGTTTACACCTCAGTATATAAATGTCTCAAGATATATCGATTTAATATTGTCCTCTGCTTTCTTGATTTAGTGTTCTAAAAAAAAACTTCTTCGTTAGTAATCTTGTCCCTCAAACTAATCCTTTACATACATTTGTAACACCATTGCTCAAATGAAATTAATCTCATTTTATCTTTTTTCCGAACTGTGCAAGTTTCAGATATATCCAGGGTAATACTACAAACAGAAGCTTTTAATAATCTCTTTCTTGTCATCCAGCTGATGTTATTTTAGTAAATGTTCGTTTCTTTTCATTGAACGCTGTGTCAAATCAGGCGAATGGCAGATTTGTTAAAGGTCACTCTTTCCCCTTCGCAGGAAAGGGTAAGAGCATCAGATAGGGAAAGAGCAGAGTGACCTTGAGCCGTCACCATTAACTTAACTCACTATAACAGCAGCTCGTTGTTTTGTTTAATGAATTTATTATCCGTTCAGCAATATTGCTATACAGGACGAAGTTGAATTTTACAAAAAACATAACTTTCATATTGTCATGGTTGAGGTCAACCCACAGGGCCCCTCAGTGACTACAATACAGTGATACAATAATTTTTATAACAATGTTGGCAACATGAACGTTAAAAAACAGTTATCAGAATTAGAACAGTAATCAAAAAGTTAAAATGAAATTGGTTTAAAATAATTACACTTTTAATATATATATATTTTATTTCGAGTGCTGACAAAATCTGATTTATACTTAACAAACGAGATGTCAAATGGAAGGTGACAGGCCATACGGTATTTAATTTATTAGCTGGTTCACTTCTTCTTCGGAATCACTGCCTGATAGAAAAATATCTTGAGGAAGGCGTTTTTTTTTAGCCTAGTTTGGTCGGTTCTTTTCCCTAATTTGTAAAATTTCGCACCAGGAATTGTACTCATTCGTTTGATGAAATGTATTGTTTGTTGTTTTATAAATTCGTTAATGTGAGCAATATTTAACTCTCTGTGTAGCTGGTTATTTCGTACATACCATGGTGCGTTCACTGCTAATCTGAGTAGTTTGTTTTGAAATATTTGTATTCTATGTAATTTGCTACGGCTAGCACATCCCCATATAGGGCATGCATATGTTATTAGTGGCCGTAATATCATTTTGTAAATTAGCAGGCAGCACTCTGTTTTTAATGATGATTTTTTGTTTAACACAGGATACAATTTGTGTAATCTGGCATAGGCTTGGTTTAGTTTGTTGTCAATGTGTATGTTCCATATTAAGCGCCTGTCAAGATCGACTCCTAGGTATTTAATAGATTGATCATTTGGATTCCATGCTATGTTATTCTCCATTATGTTTATCTCCGGAGGGTTTGGTGGGCGTCTCAGAGTGAAGATTTTGGTTTTACATTTTCCGGGATTTAAAGATATACGCCACTGATTGAGCCATTTAGTTAATTGCGTTATTGTTTCCTGTAGGTTATTGCGTGCGATATGAATGTCATTGTGCGAAGAGTATATGATTGTGTCATCAGCGTACTGTGCAGTCGAGGTGTTGTGAGGAGTTGGTATATCTGAAGTGTATATGTTGAATAGCGTTGGCCCTAAGACAGATCCCTGTGGGACTCCTGCAGCTATTGATCGTGCTGTGGATATTTTTGTGTCTATTCTTACGCTGAAAGTTCGATTCTGTAAAAAGCTTTTTAAAATTTTATACAAATATAGAGGCATTCCTGTGGTTTTAAGTTTATATAATAGGCCAATGTGCCATACTTTGTCAAAAGCCTGGGCAACATCGAGAAAAGCAGCCAATGTGTGATGTTTGAGCTCAAAGCCCTTTGCAATATCTTCTACCAGGCGTAGTATTTGGTGTGAGGTTGAGTGCATAAGGCGGAAACCAAATTGATGAGGCGGAATAGTTCCTGTAGTATCGAGGAAGGAAGTTAGTCGCTACCATATTATTTTTTCTAGCAGTTTTGACAAAGTAGGGAGTAAGCTTATGGGTCTGTAACTAGAGGGCAGGGATGCTGGTTTGTTAGGTTTGTTGAAAACTATGATATTAGCATGTTTCCATTCTCTTGGGAAATACCCGGTACAGAGAATGCTGTTGAAAAGTGACGTGAGGTAGCTTACTGCCTTTGCGGGTAATTACTTTAGCGCTATGTTAGGTATATTGTCGTGACCTGGGGATTTTAGTACAGGTAGGTTCTTAATTATTTGTCCCAATTCTTTTGGAGTAATGAATCTGACGTAATTCTCCGCGCCAATGGTAACATACTGATTAGAATTTTCTATTGTTGTGTTGAACTCATGATCTACTATAGGGTTTGGTTTGAAGGTATTTTCGAAATGATCTGCTAAAATTTCACATTTCTCTGAAGCGCTGGATATGTATGTACCATTCCATTTTAAGGGTGGTAAGATAGTGGGTTCCTTGAGAATACGTTTTGTGGTTTTCCATAGAGACCTGTCGCCAGGTTCCATTTCCGATAGATACTTTTGGTATGATTCGTAACGAAATGAGTCAAGTTCTGTTTTTACCTGTCTGATTAATTGATTTAGTAGTCGGCGTTGGTGTGGGAGCCGCTGCCTTTGCCACTGTCTGCGAGTTTGATTTTTATAGTTGATTAATTCGATGATTCTTTGCGATATTTTTTAATGGAATGATCTAAACGATTTTGTTTGTGATTTTTTGGTCGATAGTACTATCGCCTATTGAATTGCGGTCGTTAGTTGTCGTACGCCTTCATCAATATTATCATTATTATCTTGCCTAGAGAATGATGGTGATATCTGATTAAGATTAATTTCGAATAGATTCCAGTTTACTTGTCCGGTTAATATCTTTGATGTTTGTTCTGATATTTCTGGGTTTGTACCAAATTTTGCTAACACCGGAATGTGGTCTGAGTCTAATTCCGAGATTGCTTCCATATGTATTGGCAGTGGTGTATTTTTAGCTAGCGCAATGTCAAGTATGTCAGGGGTAAGATTTGGGTTATTAGAGAAATAGGTCGGCCCGTGTGGTGCGATTATATGTAAACCGAGGTTACCTGCTGCGTCGAGCAGTTTCCTGCCGTTCGGTGTTGTTGTTCTGCATCCCCAAGCTTCGTGCTTGCTGTTGAGATCCCCCATTAGTAAGGTAGACTGATTTTGATCAAATATTGGTATGAGCTGTTGTTGTGTAAGCCTCCGATTTGGTTGTTTGTAGGCAGCAACTATTGTTATTTCGAAGTTTGTTTTAGTTTTTATTCGTATTCCAGCTGTTTCGAGATCGTTGGCGGGCATATAGATCGCATAATGACTGATGTTATTTTTAACCAATATAGCTACCCCGCCGGAGGCTATGGGAGCATCACGATCTGTTCTATAAGTTTTATAGCCAGTAATTTTAAAAGTTTCATTCGAAGTGAGGTGTGTCTCAGTTATGCATGCAATGTCAATATTGTAGCGGCTCCTAAATTCGGCAAGTGTTGATTTCTTATTTCGTACGCCATTTGCGTTCCAGTTTACGAGTGTTAACTTAGAAACATTGACCGTATTATTTGCCTTTTTGGAGAAGACTAGCTACTGACGATATGATGATCTCTTTTATCATAGGGAGAAAAGCTGTGATTAATCCAGAGATTAGTTCATTTATTAGGCTGGTCCATGCAGTACCTTGCCCAGTGTTGTGCTCGTTATGTGGTATGTTTGTGTCGTGAGGTGATTTGTTACGGTTTCCTTGTAATATATTACTGTAAGAGGGTCGAGAATTGTTTTGCGGAGTTTGCTGTAAATTAGGTTTTTTTTTTTGTTTTGTATCATTTGGTTAGCTATGTATTTATAGCGTGGTGGAGGCGGCACTATGGTTGGTAAAGACGGAAATTCCGGTGAGGCCGGATTGGGCGGTATGTGTGTCCCAGTCAGCTGTTTGTCTGAGAAGCAAAGTTTGTTTTGATGTAAAGGTTTTTTGGAACTTCTAACTTTCACTTCTTCATAATATTTGCATCCTTTAAAGTTAGCTGGGTGTTCCCCGCCGCAATTAACACATTTAGGTTTTGCAGTGCGCGGGTGGTTACATGAGGAATAATGGTGCTTCCCATCATAACGAACACATCGTGGATCAAGTTTGCAATAGTTTTTTGTGTGACCATAGAATTGGCAATTTGTACACTGAGGGATGTCTTTTGACTTTCTGCGTGGTTCTACTTTAATAATGCAATGGAACAATCTGTCTAATTCAAATATATTAGCACAATCACGATTTTCTTCAAGCTCAACCGCGCAGAGTGGTATAGGGTTCTTATCTTTATTTAAAAGTCTTGTTACCTTGGTCACTGGGAGTTTTAGTCTTATTAGTTCCTCTTTTATTTCATCATCTGTTAGTGAATATGGTAAGTTGCGCACGATAACCGATAATTGTTTTGAGTCTGGGGCACGAAATGTATATTATTTCTGCTTAATGGTCTCGAAATGTTTTGTCAGAGTTCTAAAATCCTGAATAGAAGTTGTATTTATTTTAATCACTTTTCCTTTAAGTTCGGTTGAAAAGTCATTACATAGCAAATTTTTTAGATCTCGAGTAAGTCTTTGATGATTGTTTACGTCGTGTAGAAAAATTGGTGGTGTTTTAACTACTTCTGTGATTTCGGTTGTATCTTCTACAGGTTCTTCACAATGCAAGATTTGGAATCTGTTTTGCGTCGGTATATCAATAACGTATCTCATTTCTGGTGGTGCATTATCAGGAGATAAGGCCCTTGGAGGTTGTTGCAAGTTTTTTTCACTATTTGTGCGCGGGCGCATTTGACCGGTTCTTTTTTGATCGTTAATAACATCCATGGGCGACATGACACTACTTGTATTATTTGGGCACTGGGGAGGCTGAGGCATATTGGCGCTTGCGTTAAACTGTACATACATTTGGTTCAGCAATGCGTTGGGCGTCGTGGGATGTTGTGTTGTCCCCATCGGTTGTGAGGATTGGAGTTGATGCTGTTGATATTGAAGCATCTGCTGCTGTTGCTGCTGCTGGTGGTGGTATAAATGTTGTTGCTGTTGGAGATGGAGCTGCTGGGCTGATTGTTGTTGCTGCTGTTGAAGATCATGCTGCAGGTAGGCTGTGACCTGCTGGTGATGGGCTGTTTGACATGGCTGCTGCTCTGGGACTGCTAATCTAGATGGGTGGGCTGCGTTGTCTTCAGAAATCATCTCGTTGGTGATATCGGATGGGTTTACGTCACTTATATTAGAGTTCTAACTGTTCATTGAGTTGCGAATGGCCGAAGCCAAGTCCGTGCTTATAGACATCACAAGCAACCGGTCGTTCAGAACGTTCGGTTGTAGTCTTCCACCGACGGGCCACTAAACGGTTTGTGGGGTCACATCGGTAAAAGATTTGGTAGCTCACGTTAAACAATATAATTTATTTACACTTATTGTTCAAAGTAATTCGCGGACACGTTGCGTCGGTAGAACTTTCCGATAGCGAAGCGAGCACTGTAGTGGAGGAAGTACACGACCGTTCTCGTCCGCTGCTCACACGGAAGTCAACAGCAGCTCGTAAGAAATGTGTAAGTATTAACGGGTTATAGAAACAGGGCTAATTAACATGCCTGCTTTTACTTACCGCGTTGAAAGGGGAAATTTTGCGCTCAAAAGAGTAAAGAGTTTCTTAAATAAATCACGGAGAGAGAGACAAATATTCGTGTGAAAAATGAGCTCCAAACATCGATCGTGCAAAAAGTGTGGTAGGGAAAAATTGATTTTTTTATTCCCTTTTCATTTCGTGGAAGGCCCCCAGAATATGACTACAAAATTTCAGGTTTTGGTACAACGAAATAAATATTGAATGGTGGTATGAGGTCTGAAAAATTAAACCTTCTACGAGATAAAGGCCTATAACAGACAGCAGAGCGACATGAAAAGGCCTCCGCCTCCTTTCGGGTACTAAATCTATAGCTGTAAATCCCGCTTCTAACACTGCGTATTACCTGGCAAGAACACAAATAATTGGCTGTATGGAGGCTAGTAAACTATTCCTTGGATATATGATCCTACCGCACTCTGCAGTTTTACATGTCGAACGGAATGAGTTTGTTTACAAACAAGCAGTGGTGGGCGCACAGTGTTTGCGAGAGCGAGCAGCGGTTCTCCGCCACTGTGCGGGCCGGGCGGCCCGTGGAGGGGGGAGCGGCGGTGGCGGGGGCGGCCAGCAGCCACAGTGGCGCGCCGGCCCTCGCCGAGGAAGGACCTGCCGCGCGGAGACGACCCGGCATCATGCTCACCGGCTGACAACGACAAGCACGCGACTCCGAGCATTCCCCTTCAACACAAGTTGTTTTATGTAGGCCTACACTGTGCATAGTTAAACTAAAGAGAACTTCGAAATTCTGTGCATCGTTCGGCGATATTGCATACATGGGTGGTTGTTGTGGCAAGAGGTTAATATGACAAGGAAAACGTTTAGTCTATTGTGTAGTTTACGCTACTGATATTTTTCGCTGGTGTCCCTTCCAACTTTGGTACATCGGACATCTTCACCAATCTTGAGGAAGGTTTTGAAATACCTTACAATTCAGCCTTCAGTTTTTTCAGATACATTCGAAGAATCCGTTCTTTAAGATTCCGTTGGTGGAAGTTGTTACATTCAGGCGCTTTGCTGACACGTATGAAGTTCCCGCAGCATTGTTTATAGCAGAGTAAATTTTGGAATACCAAGCACCATTCCCATTTTTGGATGGCGGAGTACCTTAAAAGATAACTTAGATAATTATATCATACTGCGTATAACAGGGGAAACTAATTTCTGTTCTAATTCCTTGAGTTCACTAGTTGAAGAGGATACCAACAGTAAAGTCAGACGCATAGGTTCTACAGGTCAATCCACTCGAAACGATAGACTTGTAATGTTGTAAACTGCTGCGTGTGACTTTTAGTCTGTAGTTCCTCCAGCATTTCTAACGTGCTATTTCCGTGTTTTGAATCAGAAGCTGAGATTGATTAAGGACGTCAGATTGCGTTTATAAATTCCATCTTCAGTTTTATTGACCATTGGAAGAGGATCTACGCTGGATGTTGTCGCCTCTACTGAAGCTCCTTGACCTTCGCATTCCTGCCAGTGCCCAGCCCACCTGCAGTGGAGAGCGCATGCGCTCCGGAGGGCCAGCGAATGATCAGTGAGGTCCAACGCGGCATCAGCGGCCGTGAAAGTCACAGCCAGTGGGCCGCCCCCGCCAGCGAAAGTAGCCGCTGTCCCAGTTTGGACGGGAGGAGAGCGCGCCAGTCACTCCCGGAAAGAGGCGGAGAACAGTGGAAGGGAGTCTAGGCCATCAACGCCGCGTTGGGAGAGAGTCGCCGCCAGCGCGTTGTTGACGGCGCAGCCAGTGGAGAACTCGTCGTCCACGAGGATGCTGTGGCGACACCTGTTCGGACGTCGGCGGTCAGCATCAACATAATAAATGAACTTGCCTAGTACTCCGTTGGCTATAAGCTAACAGAAGTCACCAATTCTCTGGAAAACTATCAACGGAGGCCATGCATAACGACTGGTGTTCTCAAGAATCGTCAGATCATCGTTGCAACCTGGTGGTATAAAACTGTATGAGCAAATTCTTCCATCGGAAACATTAGTCCACTTGTAGGGAGTGTTTTTCTCTCCAGATCTCAATTCTCGGTGTATATTTCAGCTGGTCTTTTTTAAAATACTATCTGGTAGAATTAAGGACTTTTTCCATCCAGAACCTGAAGGAACAGAACGCAGAACTGGATCAAGGGATGGAATAAGTGTTCAACACGTATTTTTCACCGAGTTTGGCATTGAAATAACTGTAGACGGTGCGATAGTTAGGACGCCTTGGATATCACTGCACGCTCGTCGAAGTCATAAACCGCACCACGCAGTGGATGGCTCTGGAAGTTGAGAAGTTGCTGGCAAGTTTAGGACGCGTGGCGGGGTGTGTGAACGAGTGCTGGACGTCGACGCGTGGATCTTAGTAGCGGTTGGCCAGGATGGAGGGTGCGGTAGGCTTGCTGGGAGCCAAGCTGGTGGCGATGTTCGGCTTGTGGGCAGGCTCCTTCTCGATGGGAGTGCTGCCGCAGCTGCTGCGGCTGTCTGCGGCCCAGCAGCCGGTGGTTGCTGTGCCCGGCTCTGCCGTCGGCGTGGGTGTGGTGTCCCTGTGGGCTCGTCACCAGGCGCTGGCCGTGTCTCTACTACTCTGCTTCGGTGGCGGCGTGCTACTCTTCACCACGTTCGTACATCTGCAGCCCGAGGTGAGTGTCTTCAATAGCACACGGCAGTAATATACACTAACATTATAAATGCGAAAGTAACTGTCTCTATATCTGTATGTTATATTTTCACGACTAAATAGCTAAACCGATATTGATGAAATTTGACAAGGAAATACCATGTATCAATAACAAGAACATTTTTTTTAAATAAAAGACATATTTTGTCATAAAAGTTTTAAAAGTAGCCGAGCGGTGAAAGACAGACAGATGGCGTGTTTAAGTCTCTGTAATGTTATAACGCTCAGGCATTGTTTCTCCCGCAGTCATTTCATTAATTTCATCTACAGACACAACTATTGATGCCCAACCTCGCTGAACCACGACTGTGCAGCGGCACATGCCTACAAATGACACAATTGTGTAATAAAAGCTGTAATCATGACTGTAATTGCAAAAGGTGATGATCTGTTGATTCCTCAAATCACAATAATTCGACAAACCTACCATTCAGTTTCAAATACTACAGTCCCACCAAAATTAGTCTTTGCGATGACTTATCAATAAAGCCCAGGGACAGGCACTGAAAGTTCAGGGGTCCACTTAAAAAAGAAGTAGTTTACTCAAGGAAAGTGATATGTTGCCAGCTCATGGGTTTCCAACACCCAAAGGCGGTATATCTTTGCAAAGGACAACAAAACCTAAAAACGTTGTGTACAAAATAGTTTTGACATAGAATGGCCCTAAAAGGTGACATAATTTTAAACTACAAACAAAAATCTGTAGGAGGAACTGTGTTAGGTAGACTCCCACAGTTAACCTCCCCTCCCCCTTACCTTTCAGTGTGTAGCTACTTTTAAACATGTTAGAAATTGGTTTTCTTCATAAGACAGGTTCAGTGGTAGAAAGGTATAGTGATGTCATAATATGACAACTACGTGCTTTTTGGGACACGTTTCACATAACTTACAGCTTTCTATATCCAATTCTAGTAATAAAATTCCAAGTACCTTCATACGAAGTCGCGAGTAGCAGTTAGCGGTAATTACATATAACTGGTGAGCCACTTGCGACAATCAACCTAGCTGTTTAAAAATTATTTCTTTCCTTAATGTCTTCTTCAACTGATTTACAACCTCGGCGTTTTCCAACCACGGCAGTGAAGTGGATTATGAGGTGATTTCTTGTTACAAGGATCGCCTGTTCGAGTCCAGCTTACGCTATGGGAGTTTTTAATTTAGTGTTACGTCCGTTCTGTAATGTTTGAACTTTTAGAAATAAGAAACAGTGAAACGCTTCAATGTTCGAAGAAAAACAATATATTCAATCCATGGAAAGACAGGTCAATTTGTTTTTTTTTCCCTTTTATTATAGAAACTCCGCTATTTATACTTTCTCTGAGAAGTGATGTGGTTTAGTGAAAACGAAGGGCCCAAATTCTGTGAATCAGAAGTTATCTTGCTAGCTTCAGTGATCGGAATACGTAATAGCTCAATTACCTTTTATTCCACAACAACTGTCAACTTACTTCCTCACTTATTCCCAACTGCAAATCTTCTTGTCGAATATCTTTTTTATATTTTTTAATAACAGTAATTACACGAATAAAATGGAAAATAATAGTGACTGGGGAGCGACGTATCGTTTGTTCGAATCCCTGTCTCGGCTAGAATTATACGAACTGTCATTCGATCTTTACTGCTAGAAAATGTATTCTTTGTTTATTAAGATAACACTATGAAACTCAATAGTTCAGCCTTTACCTTTAACAATATGTCCCTTGTACTGATGGGATTACCGAGTAGGATTAAAGCCACAGCACGGACAGAATGCGCGCCAAATGGAAATACTGTCACCAGGTCGTTAAGAAGTTACCAGATTTGTTAGTATCTACACTACTTAATATCTCAAATGAAAGCAACAAAAAATAAACTTTTCTGTGTTAAAAATGCGCAACAAGTTTGCGCTGCATCACAAAACGATGAAAAGCGTTGAAAAATAGTTTAAGGTTGAAAAATGAAGCATTAATATTGAAATAATAATTTTAGCTGTATCCAAAATAACGGATAAGATGATTGAAATAAACCGAGCGTGGTGGGTGAGTGGTTAACGCTCTGGCCTCGCATTCGGGAGGACGCAGGTTCGAATCCTCGTCCAGGCATCCATATTTGGGTTTTCCACGGCTTCCCCGAATTACTCCAGGCGAATGCCGGAATGCTTCCTTCAAAAAGGCCATGGCCGAATTCCCTTCCGTTACTTGTCCCCAGTCCCATCCCGCCTCTAATGATCTCGACGTCGACAAGGCGTAAAGCCATAAGTAAATAAAACAAAAGATTGAAATAATATGCCGGTAGTGGAATTCGAACACGATATTGTAGCGTGGTAATCTAGTACTTTGCCCTGTTGGTTACCCGACGCACAGTGGTCTGAAATCCCGAAAAGCTGGCCAAAAGTAAAAAAAAAAAAGTTACTATTTAGGAACTTTGACTTTACTAGTTCCATAGAGCGGTATTTCTTTGATGTAAATCACGTGTCGGTTTCGCTTTGTGACTCATGCAGAAGGGCATAGACTCGTTTGAAAGTGCCGACGTGACGTGGCGAGAAAATCTGGCGAGTTGTAGCTCATACCGAAAATAAGCGATTAGTGGGAAAGTAACCGGCGAAAATTCACAATTCTTTTAAATGTAATAAGTGATTGTGTACAGAACGACGTGGTGTTGCGAACATTTGAATTCGCAAAATGGATTCACCCCAACAATGCAAGAAAAATAATAATCTACATTAAACAAATTATTTAACTTTAAAGTTGAAAAAAGTTTGTGTGTTCCGTCGTGTTCCGTCGAATCTCTTATGCCACCTTATAGCCTATATTGTATTTGATATTTATTTTAAAAAATTGGCTGCTACTAGCTGCTATTCTGTTAATAATATATTTTTTTGTGTTAACATGCATAACGACAAAATTGTTGATCAGGTAAATAATTTAAGGTTTGAATACGGCCTTGATTTTTCGTCGTATTTCGGTAATACTTTCAGGTTCCAGTGTATTTGAGGACTGATTTATCAGAATGAAATTTAACAGAATCATTAATAAATCGATTAAAAAATTAAAATATTATAATAAATTACAGTATTTTTTAAATACATTTTTAATGGATTTTAAATGTTTCAGAATGTACATCTACTACATGTATAAAGATTTCTAGAAAAGAAATTATGGTATTTTACTACTAAAAGGAAAACTAAACAATGTTGTTGCAGACATTGTTGCAACAATTGAAATTCATAAATCTGATGAAACAAAAGTAAGGGCCTTATTACACTAGGCGACTTGGCGGCGCAACCATCCGCGGCACTGGTGTCTCTGTTGGCGACGCAACCAGGATTCTGGTGGCGCCGCCAGCCAGCCACTCGCACAACCGAGCAGTCACTTTGCTGTTATCCTCGCATTGTATGCGAATTGTGTAGTTGAATATGTCCAGTGAACTACAGAATGTCACTGTGGAAATGAGTGGAAGTGAAAGTGTAGAGAAGACAAAGGGGTAAAGCAAGAAGAATTTCTCATTTTCGTATCTTTCCCGGTAATATCAACGTTTACTAAGTACAATGATTAAAAGAAAGACGATTTAGACATCCTTAAGTAATTAAAAAACTTGTTGTCGTCTGAATACAGTTTAATTGCGATGGAGCTAACACTCCGGTAGCAATTTGCACATTTACAGCACTCTCTTCACCCTCCTCCTTTCCTCCAATGAGTCCCAATCCAGCTCCTGTATCATATCAGTTACTGACTGGGTCCTGCGATAATTTCCACAAACAAATCTAGCTGCTCTTCTTTGCACACCTTCCAACTCCTGTATTTGATCTCCAAAATGTGGTCCCAAACTACGCCACCATATTCAACAAATGATCTGACCAAAGTTTTGTAACCCAACTCCCTAACTTCTCTGTTACATCCTCTCATCACCCTCTTCAGCAAATGAAGGATTTAGTAACCTTTTTCTACCACCTGCCCAATTGAGTTTATCAAACGTTATGCAAAGAATTTACACTTCATCAAGCAAATCTGACCCCACTCTGTAATCATAATTAACCTTTAGATCTATTTATCTTTGTATCTTATAAGCCGACTCTTCTTGGCATTTATCTTCATTCCATGCTGACCTACCCATTTAGATATTCTATCCAGATCATCCTGCAACTGTTCAGTTTTCACCTGTTTTTATCCTATTGTATACCATTGTATCATTTGAAAAATACCTAGATTCTGACCGTAACACAGTCATTCATTAGAATAATGAACAGCAACTCCCATATTTACTTCCACTTCTCTTGATAATGTATTTCCTACTCTAACCCTTTGCTTTCTGACTTTTAAGAATTCCTGTGCCCAGCAAGTAACTTTTTCATTCAATTCAATACATTTCAGTTTATTTAAAACCATTTTATGGCTCACTCTGTCAAATGCCTTAGAAAGATCTACTGCCACACTATCAACTTGGCCTCCCATTTCAAATTCATTTGAAATATCTTGCATATAGCCCACTATCTGAGATTCAAATGAGTATCCTTGCCTAAAGCTATGTTGTCGATCTGAAAACTAGTTTCGTTCTTCACAGACATTTCTGATATAGTTGCATATCAATCTCTCAATCATTCTGCCCATCACTGATGACAAACTAATTGGCCAGGAATTTTCACCATATTTTTAACCCTTCCTTTATGAACTGGTACTACTATCGGTCTTTTCCAATCCTTTGGTAAGCAGCAAGTCTCCAAACTCATTTTAAACAAAATTTTAAGGTAAGGTACAATATCCTATCCCACAATCTTTAATAAATCTGTAGTAATATTACCTACACCAGTTACACCAGTTTTAGCTTTCTGAGTTACTTCGCAATTTCCTGAAAATTTATTTCAAATTTTGTAGGTTCGTCATTCATTCCCTCCCATCACAGGATGACTGTCCCCAGTTGTCTCACCAAACCTGACACTCAGTATCTCTGCAATTTAAAAATTGTAAAGTAGGAAGGGGCATATGAACAGTAGACTGAACGCGTGGTGGCGAGTCTGGCGGCGCCGCCAGGTGGCCTAGTGTAATAAGCTACGTAAGATACAATGCCCCGCCACGACTCTCGGCCACCAGTGGTTGCCCGCCTGGTGGCCGGGCAGGGCAGCCAGCCGGCCGCCAGTTTCTGGCGGCGCCACTGGCTGCCCTAGTGTAATAAGCTCCATAAGACCCTGTGCCCAGCGACGAGCAGAGCCACCAGTGGCCCGGCTGGTGGCGCCGCCAAGTCGCCTAGTGTAATAAGGCCCTAACTATTTAGGAACGTTCACTTTACTAGTGCCATAGGGCGGTATTTCTTTGATGTAAATCACGTGTCGGTTTCGCTTTGTGACTCATACAGAAGGGCATAGACTCGTTTAAAAGTGCGCAAGAATCGTGCAATAAATATATAAAAGGTTTCGGGAAGATTTCTCGCGAAAATGCAGCCGCCAAAAAACGATGGAGGATGTATTTTTGCGACTTTTGGTTTCCTCAAACCCCTTTATTACGAGCCTCAGGAAATTGCCACAAAAAAAGTTGAGATCGCTGTCAATAGAGGCATTAGAGCTACTCAATCCGCCAGATATCGCAACACATTGCTCTGATGTAACTGATTCTGTGACGGATGAATCAACGACAGATTGTTGTGATTCCGATAGCGAATAAAATGTGCCTTGTTTCTTATTAAGCAATCGAATTTTTGTACAAATAAAAAATGTTTTATAAGTAAAATTGCATAAAACTATTTTTCTTTTTTCTTCAACAATACAATTTTAGACATTTTTAATAAAATATTTGTTTTTTATTTTAAAAATGAAATATAGATTTACGTCCTCATAAGTCCCGTTTCATAATATTTTTTTTTTTTAAAAAAAAAAAAAAAAAGATACTATTTTTCTGTTTGTAAAAATGTCCACCACAATGGCTTTGCCATTTTTATATTATAAGAGCTAATTTTAATCGGTATTAACAGAAGTCGTGATATATTCAATATCGTATGACATATTGTTTTAATTTTTTTTACTATCACCGATTTCATATACTTGTAGGATATTTTATGCATTCTACATAATTTTTTGTACTAGCATCCGCCATTTTGAATCCGCCATTTTGTTTTTTTCAACAAATAATGTCCAGATTTTTTATAACAGATATTAAATCACCCAATATTTATACTATTCTTTAGATAATCTGCCATTTTGAATATTTTCTGCCATTTTGGAACCGACATTTTGTTTATTTTTTATTTATTTTTTTATAATTGACGTAGATATTCGTTATCAGCGACCTAGACAGATCATGTATACAAATTTTCATGAAGATTGAACAAGTATTTCTATTTTGGCCAGCTTTTCGGGATTTCAGACCACTGTGCGACGTTCCGCTGACGTAGCTATTATTTACTTGGTATTTAGATTACTACGAAAAGCTCAGGACGTGATATCTCGGAAAATAATGCTTATCGCCTTGCGAAGTAAAGATTTTGTTCGTGAAATTTTTCATTTTTAAGGTCGAGACTGGGAATTTTGAGTGGTGTTGTATATGTTGATAACATACCGGAATTGTTGTTGTATGCCGTGCGTTGTTCCCGTACGTACGAGAAAGCATCGAGAGGTTTGATATTAACTTAGGTGTGCCACTGCTTCTCTCACCCGCCGGCAAAGTAATGACGGTGATAATGTTTTCCCATAGCGAGGATCGAACCAGTTAACGCAGTGCTAGATGCCTCAAGGGTCTGAGTCAATGGGCCAAAAGTACCCTGGCAAGGAAACTATCAGCCGTAGCAGTCACTAATTACTCTCAAACTTTGGTAGCATTTCCGAAAGATAGCTCCCCAAATCACTCCAGGCGAATGCCGACATGCTTCCTTCAAAAGGGCATGCCCGAATTCCTTCCCTATCCATGCTCCCAGTCCTCTAATGACTTCGACGTCGACAAAAAGAAAAGAAAACAAAAAGAAAAGGCCGAAGGATAGTGCTGTGAATAAGCGGTATGATGCACCTCTCAATCATTCTCAAGAAATACGGCGTCGAAGTTTTCAAAATTTTGCTTTAATTTTGTATAGTAGCAGTGTTGCTGAAATACGAGACTGTCACAATGGTCTCGGCTACAGATGTTATTTTCTATTATAAACGCTAAAAGATTTTTGGTGTAATTTTTCCTTGTTTTTTTTTCTATGCCCAAATTGCACGGCTCTCTAGTTTTCCTCGTACGTTGTGTGTTGAAGATGCCGTTGTTGATGTTGCCACTGCTGCTTCTCCTTTTGTTCCAGCTGCAGTGTTTACACTGTGGCTGACGGATCAATGGCAGCAGATGCTGCTATTGTTGGAGCCGCAATGCTATTCGTTGCTGTTTATCGGACGATCGCTTGAACAAGTATATTGTGTTCTGGCATCTGGCATATTTCTGCGATGAGAAACTTGTGAGCAGAGAACTGCGGAGCTGGTTAATTTCATCAACATTTTAACGCCTGAAGCCAGATGGTTCCATATCCTAATGGAGACATAGTAATCAGATTCTTAAAACATTCCGCTTTAAAAACTAATGTAATTCCCAGGTTTGTACATCATACTGCGGTCAATATCTAAGATAAGTGCGCCTATTGTCTACACACTGGGAATTTATTTTTCTCTATTTTCGAAGCCTCTGACCATACTATTCAATAATCATACTTTCTAAAATAATTTTCTGCGACCTGAATTTTTTATTCCATTATATATAGCAGTTGTAGAAAAATTGTAGGTGCAAACG